>VOPJ01012386.1:0-23771 GCA_014673585.1 Semibalanus balanoides | reverse complement strand
TGAGTCGTCCCCCACCGGCCACCAGACCACCTGAGTCATCCCCCGCCGGCTACCAGACCACCTGAGTCGTCCCCCGCCGGCCACCAGACCACCTGAGTCGTCCCCCGCCGGGCTACCGGGCCGGCCATCAGAGTCTGGTCAACACGCCATTGTATTGCATTATAGTGGCCAATGGAGAGATGGAGAGCCGGCTACCATTATAATGGCCAATGGAGAGAGATGCGAAAGGCGAGCGCCTTAGCACTCGAGCTCACTCGAGCCCACGTCGTCAATATGAATCATTTTCAACCCAGGAGCTCAGCTATCGACTGCGCTGCATTAACGTAGACGCTTCGCAAAGACGTGCAGAGTAATCGCGTGTAAAGCAGGCCTGTTTGATTTGAGCCGGGTGGGGCGGGGAGGAGTGACGGACACGGCGCCGCTGGGCACCGGTACCCGACCGGTGACTGTGCGGCGTGTACGCGTCGCTCTGTTGGACGTTTGTCGACACTAAACAGACCGGAGCTGTGGTGACTGACAGACTAGTTAGCTGCCGCCCCCGACGTCTGGACTATTCGGGAAGTGTCACAACCCATTTATATCATGGATGATTTTATACCAGACAGGCCATCGAGAAACAAAATAAAAACATGTATGAGCTGTTCACGACATCGTAGAAATTACAGCATAGCCGTATTCTGCGCCTTTTGTGCTCTATAATTGATTGATATGAGTTGACATATGATAGAACAGGCTGCATTTGGTCAATAGTCAATCCCATCGGACTAAAAATAACAGACGAACAAAATACGATACCCATAAAAAGTATTTTTCACACCGTGGTCTGGGCCTAGGTCCAAAAGTGGCGCCGTCTTATCATGCAAACACGACATAACAGATCGGCCGATTCACCCAACACGCGATCTCGACTGGAATAACGGCGCGTGTGTATTGACCGACTACAGACGGGCTGTCGGCAGTGAAATTCACAGTGGTCCGATGCAGCAGCTCACCCGCCGCCATACAGGTAAACCAAAGCGTGACGTGGACTGTGGCACAGTCCCCAACACAGAAACAAACACAGCTCAACCCGCCATACCAGGAACCACAGCGGAGTGGACTGTGGCACAGTCCAACAAGAACACACAACATCAGCCTGATGTGGCCCGTACAGGAAACCACAGCGTGACGTGGACTGTGGCACAGTCCACACAGAACATCAAAACACAGCTGATGTGGCCCCGTACAAGGAACCACAGCGTGACGTGGACTGTGGCACAGTCCACAACAGAACAACAAACACGCTGATGTGGCCCAGTACCAGGGAACCAAACAAGCGTGACGTAAGACTGTGGCACAGTCCACACAGAACACAACCAGGCAGCTGATGTGGCCCAGTACCAGGAACCCACAGCGTGACGTGGACTGTGGCACATCCACAACAGAACAACAAACCACTTGATGTGGCCGCAGTACAGGAACCAACAGCGTGACGGTAGACTGTGGCACAGTCCACACAGAACACAAACACAGCTGGAATTGTGGCCAGCACACAGTCAGTCCGCGCCCCCCGCGAACACTATGAAAGAGGAGGCCCAGAATCGGCCTGCGGTCCGGGTACGCTCAGACCGAAATCGGGTACAACTTTCTCGCCCAAAAGTTTGGGGTTTACCCAAAAAGCAGTTGCCTTACCTTCCGAAAGTGTGTGTGGGGGGGGGGGGAACGGGACAGGGCATTTTTCAGTCGATTAATGTTTCATGCAAAGTCCATAGGCGTAATGTTAAATTCCGAAAATGCTGGGAAGACGCACCCCTCCCCCCACAGAGACGCCCTTGGCTTTCCCCAAATACGCGAAATAGGCAACCAGCTCACAGCTTGCAGCTCCATCAGATCCATCAGATAGCTCCATCAGATAGAACAGATCTACTTTGAATCCCTGAACCACGGATCCAGGATCCCGAAGGATCTTGGGCTATTTTCACGGTGTTCTGATACTTAAATGGGAGAATAAAAATTCGCACATGGAAAAAGTAAGCACGGAGCAATAGTTTGCAATGTGCAACTGCATACGTGCTATAGCATATCGCCCATCACCACAATGTTCATTCAAAGGCCAAAACGCCCTGGGGGCAAAACGCCAAAACCCATGTCTGGAGCGCAGCTGCAGAGGTGATTCTCAGATATTGAAGGTCCCAAATTCAGAATGATTCGTCGATCAGACCACCAGATGTTACGTGGCGCACTTCCAAGTTAACGCTAAACCAATGCTGGTGACAGGAAGACGGAAACTCATCAGTCTTTGCTGAGAATGTCGGGCACTTTCCTGAAATTAATCAATGTTGCTGGGAAACACGAGGTGTGAGTTTTCCTGTAGTCCCATACGGCCTTGGACTATCCTGCCCGGCCTTATAACCAGATCGCAAACACACGCAAGCCCTCAAACGCAGCTACGATCACTGGAACTCGTGGCCCACTGGGACACAGACATGCGATGCCACACATCTCCACTGAGTCAACACTGCAGCCACGACTGGCCCCAAGACGCTGATGGACTAGCTGCACTACCCTGGCTTGAATTGCTGGTCCAGCCAGGCCACAGTTCAACAAGTGATTCCGACTAGTGGGCAGCTGTATGATTGGATCCGAGTGCGAGCCGACGCTAGTGACTGTGTTCGGCCCTATCAATGTTTTGCCTTTGGCCTATGTATTATACCATACCAGTGCATGTAAATTTATGCTCATCGATCATCGTCATCATACATATTTGTGAGAGACAGACAAACAGCACTCTACATATCCTGACACTCACCTGTTTTGGAACCCTGCCTACTGGCGTCATCACCGTCTGGTAGTAGGACCAGAGGAACAGCAGCAGGGATACGTGGTAGAACATCAGGTAGGCCACCTTCTCTGCATAGCTCTCCACCGTGACTGGAAACGGGCAACACCGGCAATGTGAAACGATGCAGTGACGTTATTGCTGTTATCCTCATTGCAGCTTGTTGCTTGCTGCTTTGCAATGCAACATTTGAGTGAAACATCGAAATATTTTAGCAAAAACAACTCTGAAAGTAGGTGACATGGATGTTTTAACACATATCGCATATGTGTGATGTGAAAACATTTCATTCTGAGGTTGGATGACAAAAACTACTGAAGCATACACGTAAAGCAACGGGTTCATTAACTATATTCTGACAAATAGTGTCAGCTTATTGCAGATATGATGCAATTTAGATTCAGAGGGGGACTTAAAGAGATGCACTGATGTCAATGCAGGTACACCTAGATCTTCCATGATTTGAATCTACAGCTGAGCACTTACCTATGCACAGCTCCACAACATATGCATAATAAGACCAGCCCACAACAGCTAGGATGAATACAACTGGTATCCATTTGGTGATTGAAATGCAGATGCTACAAGGCTTTTTCACCACTGTTACTATGCTTGACATACTGGAGACTCCTTGTGATGCATCCTGCAATGAAGGGCACATCATACATTATCTGCCTTTATTCACATGCAATCCACAGCAAAGTTGACAACAGGCTCACAATCACATGATTAGATTTCTAACTTGACAATACCACTGTGGTAAACAGGTTACTTTAGGTGACACTGGGACTGGAGGTTCACAAAATGTCACTGGTAATTCTTAACAAGCAGTATCGAAACTTTAGTTTGTGTGATGTGATCAGTAATACTGTAGGAAATGTGAATGCAGTCTGTTTTGCTCTTATTCATATATTTGAATGTGTACTACCAGTCCTACTGTGTAGGTAGATACTTTTACATTTTGATGTTTATTTATTGTCCATTGATTATCTCAATATATTTCTTAACTCTGACATGATACCTACAGGGTGATCATGTGGAACTGTGACAAGTTAGGGGGCTACCAGAGACCAACATTTCGCATTGGCATAAATGAAACTCATACCGTTCAACGCCCAATTGCTGGACATTTGTGATGGTAAGATCTTGGTCACCCTGCACTTCCACAGTAGTCCACAGGAGGCATTCAAAGTGGACACCGCGATGCGCCCGGTGGCGCGTGTTTTCCACCATTTTCCTCAGCAGCGTCTGGTGCATGTTCTATGGGAAGCTTTCCACGACCGCATTCTGCTGTCCCACGGCCCGTAGTTCGCACTAAACAATGTGAACTAGGGTCTTAGCTCAGAAGCTGAAGCCTAGGCGGGACAGGTTCGAACTGTACACTGGCCAGAGAGAGATGCCTGTGCTTTCGGGACATGATCCGGTAGCTGAATTTAGATTCGGTAAACTCAATCAAGTGATGACAGGAGGGGTTTCAAGGCAGATAGCACCATACTCACGAAACCAGTAGCCTTTGCAGATCGCGTAGGTCCGTATGGCTGAGCAGTGAGCACATTAGTGTTTTGAGTATCTAAGGATGTAATAAACCGTGAACGGATCTTTAACACGCGCACTGTAGGGTCACTTTTGTGCCCCCCCCCCATGATTTTCACAAATAACTCGAAAACGGAGCAGAGCAGGGCGGTGTTTTTTGTGCATAATTTACCACAACACAATAGCGGATCGTTTCACGTTAATAAAATGGAAATCGGTATGTATTTTTTAATTAGATGGATTTGAATTCCAAAATGGCGGTCAGAATCGAGGTCGGCGAAGCGAAGAATCGAGGTCGGCGAAGCGATATCTTCGGAACCAACAGTAAGATCGGGACGATTCAAACGCCATTCGGTAGCCAATGTCATTGTGCAATGTGCATCCCCGGACATAACTTAAGACACAATGCTGGTGACCTGTGAGGTCACAGAGGTCAAATTACAAAATTGAGATATTTGGCCAGATTTGCCCTTCGTGACCTCGTTTGACCTTCAAGATATTGACACAACCCAACGCAGCAGCTTTCCTTCTATACCATAGGGGGAAAGCTTGGAGCTTGTAGAGTAGACGCTGATGAGGAACCGTATCGAACGCCTTTGAAAAGTCAAGATAGATCGCATCAACTGCGTCTCCCACTAGGGTCGCTAAATAGACTGCGTTGCACACGATGCGTTCGGACGGAACCCGTCCCGTCAAGTCTTGGAATCGATCATTTCGCTGATCAACATTCCCTGCATCACATGGTCTCGACTATTACACCACTCCATGACGCACAGCACGGGTTTCCGTCTGAAAACGCTCGTGTGCATACTGCAGTTATTAGCTGACCCTAGTGGGAGACGTCAGTTGATGCGATCTATCTTGACATTCTCAAAGGCGTTCGATACGGTATCCTCATTCAGCTCTACTCTTACAAGCTCCAAGCTCCAAGCTTTCCCCATATGGTATAGAAGGAAATGCTGCTTGCGTTGTGGTTTGTGTCCAATATCTTGAAGGTCAAACGAGGTCACGAAGGGCAAATCTGGCCAAATATCTCAAATTTTGTAATTTGGACCTCTGTGACTCACAGGTCACCAGCAATGTGTTCTTAAGTGTATTTCCGGGGATGCTCATTTGTCAACAATGAACATTGGCTTTACCGAATGGCGTTTTGAATCGTCCCGATCTTTACTGTTGGTTCCGAGATTTTCGCTTCGCCGACCTCGATTTTCTTGACCGCCAATTGGAATTTTCAATATTCCATTTTTAATTAAAAAAATACAATACCGATTTCTTCATTTTTATTAACGGTGAAACGATCCGCTATTGTGTTGTTGGTATTATGCACAAAAAACACCGCCCTGCTTCTGCTCCCGTTTTCGAGTTATTTGGAAAATCATGGGGGGGGGGCACAAAAGTGACCCTACCAGTGCGCGTGTTAAAGAATTCGTTCACGGTTTATTACATCCTTAGATGCTCAAAACACTAATGTGCTCACTGCCAGCCATACGGACCTCAACCGACCATGCAAAGCTACTGGTTTCGTAGTATGGTGCTAATCCTCCTTGAAACGCCCTCCTATCATCACTTGATTGAGTTTACCGAATCTAAAATTCGCTACGATCATGTCCCGAAAGCACAGGCATCTCTCTCTCTGGCCAGTGTACAGTTCGAACCTGTCCCCGCTAGGCTTACAGCTTCTGAGCTAAAGACCCTAGTCACATTGTTTTAATGCGAACTACGGGCCGTGGGACAGCAGAATGCGGCGTGGAAAGCCTTCCCATAAAGAACATGCAACCAGACGCTGCTGAGGAAATGGTGGAAAACAACGCGCCACGGGCGCATCGCGGTTGTCCACTTTGAATGCTCCTGTGACTACTGTGGAAGTGCAGGGTGACCAAGATGCTTACCATCAAAAATGTCCAGCAATTGGCGTGAACGTATGAGTTCATTTATGCCAATGCGAAATGTGGTCTCTGGTAGCCCCCTAATGTCACAGTTCCACATGATCACCTGTAGGTATCATTCAGAGTTAAGAATATATTGATGATAATCAATGGACAATAACTAACATCAAAGTAAAAGTATCTACCTACACAGTAGGACTGGTAGTAACACATTCAAATTTTTGAATTAAGAGCAAAAACAGACTGCATTCACATTTCTCAGTATTACTGGATCAAATCAACACAAATAAAGTTTCGAATACTGCTTGTTAGAATTACCAAGTACATTTTGTGAACCCCAGTCCACAGTGTCACCTTAAAGAACCTGTTACCACAGTGGTTGCCAAGTTAGAAATCTAATCATTCGATTGTGAGGCCTGTTGTAACTTTCTGTGGATTGCACTGTGAAATAAAGGGCGATTAATGTATGATGTTGCCTTCATTGCAGGATGCATCACAAGGGTCTCCAGTATGTCAAGCATAGTACAGTGGTGAAAAAGCCTTGTAGCATCTCATTTCCTCACCAAATGGATACCAGTTGTAATTCATCCTGGCTTGTTTGTGGGCTGGTCTTATTATGCATATGTTGTGAACTGTGGCATAGGTAAGTGCTCAGCTGTAGATTAAAAATGTGAAAAGATCTAGGTGTACCTGCATTGACATCAGTGCATCTCTTTAATCGCCCTTGCCCAAGCAAATTGCATCATATCTGCAATAAGCTGACACTATATTCTGTCATGAATGTAGTTAATGACGCCCGTTGCTTTTACGTGTATGCTTCAGTAGTTTTGTCATCCAACCTCAGAATGAATGTTTTCAACTCCACACATATGTGATTGGTGTTTAAAACATCCATGGTCACCTATTTCAGAGTTGTTTTTGCTAACAAATTATTTCGATGTTTCACTCTAATGTTTGCATTGCAAAAGCGAGCAAGCAATAAAGGAAAGGCGCACAAGCTGGCAATGAGGATACAGCCAATAATGCCACTGCATCGTTTCACATTGCCGGTGTTTCCGTTTCCCAGTCCACGGTGAGAGCTATGCAGAGAAGGTGCCACCTGATGTTCACCACGTAATCCCTGCTGCTGTTCCTCTGGTCCTACCTACCAGACGGTGATGATTCGCCAAGTAGGCCAGGGTTTCCAAAACAGGGAGTGTCAGGATACTGTAGAGTGCTGTTTGTCTGTCTCTCACAAATATGTATGATGACCGATGATCGATGAGCATAAATTTAACATGCACTGGTATGGTATAATACATAGGCAAAGGCAAACATTGATACGGTTACCCGACACAGTCACTAGCGTCGGCTGCACTCGGATCCAATCATTACAGCTGCCCACTAGTCGGAATCACTTGTTGAACTGTGGCCTGGCTGGATCATCAAAATTCAAGCCAGGGTAGTGCAGCTAGTCCATCAGCGTCTTGGGCCAGTCGTGGCTGCATGTTGACTCTGCGGAGATGTGTGGGGACCAACATGTCTGTGTCCCAGTGGGCCACGACGTTTTTCAGTGATCGTAAGCCTGCGTTTGAGGGCTTGCGTGTGTTTGCGATCTGGTTATAAGGCCGGGCAGGATAGCCAAGGCCGTATGGGACTACAGGAAATCACCTCGTGTTTCCCAGAACATTGATTATTTCAGGAAAGTGCCCGACATTCTCATCGCAAAAGACTGATGAGTTTTCCGTCTTCCTTCACCAGCCACTGGTTAGCGTTAACTTGGAATGTGCCCACGTACATCTGCCTGGTCTGATCGACGAATCATCTGAATTGGGAACTTCAATATCTGAGAATCACCTCTGCAGCTGCGCTCCAGACATGGGTGTTTGGCGTTTGCCCCCAGGGCGTTTTGTGCCTTGAATGAACATTGTGTGATGGGCGAATATCTATAGCACGTATGCAGTTGCACATTGCAAACTATTGCTCGTGCTTACTTTTTTCCATGTGCGAATTTTTATTCTCCATTTAAGTATCAGAACACCGTGAAAATAGCCCAAGATCGCCTTCGGGAATCCTGGATCCGTGGTTCAGGGATTCAAAGTAGTCTGTTCTATCTGATGGAGCTATCTGATTGGATCTGACTGGAGCTGCAGCAAGCTGTGAGCTGGTTCCTATTTCGCGTATTTGGGGAAAGCCAAGGCGTCTCTGTGGGGGGAGGGGTGCGTCTTCCCAGCATTTTCGGAATTTAACATTACGCCTATGGACTTTGCATGAACACAATCGACTTAAAAATGCCCCTGTCCCGTCCCCCCCCCCACACACTTTCGGAAGGTGGCAACGCTTTTTGGGTAAAGCCCCAAACTTTTGGGCGAGAGTTGTACCGATTTCGGTCTGAGCGTACCCGGACCGCAGGCCGATTGTGGGCCTCTCTCTCTGTGTGTGTCGCGGCGGGGCGCTGACTGACTGTGTGCTGGGCCACATCAGCTGTGTTTGTGTTCTGTGTGGACTGTGGCCACAGTCTGACGCACGCTGTGGTTCCTGGTACTGGGCCACATCAGCTGTGTTTGTGTTCTGTTGTGGACTGGCCACAGTCCACGTCACGCTGTGGGTTCCTGGTACTGTTGCCCATCAGCTGTTTTGTGTTCTGTGTGGCACCTGTGCCCCAAGTCTACGTTCACGCTGTGGTTCCTGGTACTGGGCCACATCAGCTGTGTTTGTGTCTGTGTGACTGTGCCACAGTCCACGCACGCTGTGGGTTTCCTGGTACTGGGCCACATCAGCTGTGTTTGTGTTCTGTGTGGACTGTGCCACAGTCCACGTCACGCTGTGGTTCCTGGTACTGGGCCACATCAGCTGTGTGTGTGTGTGTTCTGTGTGGACTGTGCCACAGTCCACGTCACGCTGTGGTTCCTGGTACTGGCGGCGGGTTGAGCTGCTGCAGTCGGACCACTGTGATTCACTGCCGACAGCCCGTCTGTAGTCGGTCGATACACCGCGCCGTTATCAGTCGAGATCGCAGTGTTGGGTGAATCGGCCGATCTGTTATGTCGTGTTGCATGATAAGACGGCGCACTTTTGGACCTGAGGCCCAGACACGGTGTGGAAAAATACTTTTTATGGGTATCGTATTTTGTTCGTCTGTTTTTTTAGTCCGAATGGGATTGACTATTGACCAAATGCAGCCTGTTTCTATCATATGTCACTCATATAAATCAATTATAGAGCACAAAAGGCGCAGAATACGGCTATGCTGTAATTTCTAAGATGACGTGAACAGCTCAGCATATTTTTATTTTTGTTTCTCGATGGGCCTGTCTGGTATGGAAATCATCCATGATATAAATGGGTTGTGACACTTCCCGAATAGTCCAGACGTCGGGGGCGGCAGCTAACTAGTCTGTCAGTCACCACAGCTCCGGTCTGTTTAGTGTCGACAAACGTCCAACAGAGCGACGCGTACACGCCGCACAGTCACCGGTCGGGTACCGGTGCCCAGCGGCGCCGTGTCCGTCACTCCTCCCCGCCCCACCCGGCTCAAATCAAACAGGCCTGCTTTACACGCGATTACTCTGCACGTCTTTGCGAAGCGTCTACGTTAATGCAGCGCAGTCGATAGCTGAGCTCCTTGGGTTGAAAATGT
Source organism: Semibalanus balanoides (assembly GCA_014673585.1). Lineage (NCBI taxonomy): Eukaryota > Metazoa > Arthropoda > Thecostraca > Balanomorpha > Balanidae > Semibalanus > Semibalanus balanoides. The sequence goes on along the minus strand of VOPJ01012386.1, from coordinate 13,915 downwards.
ATTCATACCATGACGACGTGGCAATCGATGAGACTCGTAGTGACTAAGCGGGCGCTTTCGCCTTTGGCAGATCTCTCCATTGCCACTATAATGCAATACCAAAGGCAATGTTGGACACAGTACTCAGGTTGGCCTCGCCCCGGATAAAGCCCGGCGGGGACGACTCCCGGTGGTCTGGTAGCCGGCGGGGACGACTTCCGGTGGGTCTGTGGCCGGCCGGGTACGACTCAGGTGGTCTGGTAGCCGGCGGGGATGACTCAGGTGGTCTGGTGGCGGCGGTGACGACTCACGGGTGGTCTGGTGGCCGGCGGTGACGACTCAGGTGGTCTGGTAGCCGGCGGGGGACGACTCAGGTGGTCTTGTAGCCGGTGGGGGACGACTCAGGTGGTCTGGATAGCCGGCGGGGACGACCAAGGTGGTCTGGAATACTCGGCGGGGAATGACTCAAGGTGGTTCTGGTACGGCGGTGACGACCAGGTGGTCTGGTTCAGCCGGCGGGGGACGACTCAGGTGGAGATCTTGGAAGGGCCGGCGTGGGACGACTCAGGTGGTTGGTAGCCGCGGGATGACTCAGGTGGTCTGGTAGCCGGCGGGGACGACTCAGGTGGCTGTAGCCGGCGGGGGACGACTCAGGTGAGTCTGGGCCGGCGGTGGATGACTCAAGGTGGTCATAGGTGGCCGGCGGGGACGACTCAGGTGGTTGGTAGCCGGCGGGGGTACGACTCAGGTGGGTCTGGTAGCCGGCGGGGACGCTCTATGGTGGTCTGTATCGCCGGCGGGGACGACTCAGTGTAGGTCTGGTAGCCGACGGTGGACGACTCAGGTGGTTCTGGTAGGCCGGCGGGGACGACTCAGGTGGTTCTGGTAGCCGGCGGCGACGAATCAGCGTGGTCCTGCGTAGCCGCGGGGGATGACTCAGCCGTGGCTCTGGTAGCCGCGCGGCGGCGATGCGACCTCGGTGGTCTGGTGGGCCGCGGGCGAGACGACTCAAGAGTGGTCGGTAGCCGGTGGGGACGACTCAGGTGGTCTGGTAAGCACCGGCAGGGACGACTCAGGTGGTCTGGTAGCCGGCGGGGACGACTCAGGTTGGTTCTGGTAGCCGGCGGGGAAGTACACGCACATACAAGGTGGTCTGGTGGCCGAGAGAGACCGGAGCTCAGAGATGGGTCTGGTGGCCGGCGGGACGACTTCAGGTGGTCTGGGTTGGCCGGCGGGGACGACTCAAGGTGGTCTGAGTAGCCGGCGGGGACGACTCAGGTGGTCTGGTAGCCGAGTTGGTGACGACTCAGGTGGTCTAGGTAGCCGCGGGACGACTATAAAGGTTGGTCTTGGTGGCCCCGGCGGGGACGAGGGGTCAGGTGGTCTGGTTGGGCGGGGGGACGCACTCAGGTGGTCTGTGGCGGCGGTGACGACTCAGGTGGTCTGGTAGCCGGCGGGGACGACTCAGGTGGTCTGGTAGCCGGCGGGGATGACTCAGGTGGTCTGGTAGCCGGTGGGGGATGACTCAGGTGGTCTGGTAGCCGGCGGTGACGACTCAGGTGGTCTGGTAGCCGGCGGGGACGACTCAGGTGGTCTGGTAGCCGGCGGGGACGACTCAGCCGGCGGGGACGACTCAGGTGGTCTGGTGGCCGGCGGGGATGACTCAGGTGGTCTGGTAGCCGGCGGGCTATGGCGGCGGGCTATGGTCGAGGTTGCTGGCAGCGGCAGTCGGCCTGTATCACACTGAGCTAGCAGGAGGCTAGTGCCCATTGTGCCGACCCTCTGTGCGGCAGGCGCACTGCGGCTGGTTGTGGTTCGTGCCGTGCTGTGTCAACGGTGGCACTGCAGTGTCCCGAAATCTGTCGATTTGGATGGGAAATGACACCCAACTGTGAATAATTTTCCACTCTCTGCTTCATTTTAGGAGTTGAATTTTCCACACCCAAATTATGAGTTGTGATTTGATTCTGACGTAAATAGATATTGACTAAACATGCATGATTGCAATGAAAACTAACGCTTTTCATATTCAAAACAGTAATCAACATCGTACCATTTTTTGCATAGTTTTCCACTCTTTGGTCTTTTTTAGCTAAAAATCTCCACTCTGACACCCAAGCCAAAATGGAACCTTGTGACACTGGATGGCAGGCGGACTATCTCACTGGCATCACTCGGGTGTGCACTCCACTTGGGTCTGTGTCGCGGGGTGATCCGCTGATTGGTGGTGTTCGATCCACCGCGGTGCGTGATTAACGCGCGCTGGAAGGCCGCCGCCGCCGCAAAATAGCTGAGTTGTGACCATTGCAAGGCCCTATACACTAGGTACAGTCACGAAACAACGGCGGTCAAGGTTGGCAAAATGCATTTCCGTTGTTATGACGTCACGCTAAGTGCTTCTGTATACAGGGAAGTCTGACAAAGGAAACAAATACTTTGACGTCAGAAGCAAGGATTTAGCAGTAAACAGGCAGAATAATGGCGGCCATGAAGGTGACACCCCCTGCTGACCATTGTGCCCTTGTGCTCTGTATTCAGTTTAAGACGAGGCCGATGACGCCGAATTCTGACCGCCATGCTGTTTGTGTGTCCAGTTTAAGCTGAGTTCTGCGGACTTGGAGCATTTTGAGTCGACGGAGGACAACCGTCTGCAGATTCAGATCCTGGACCGGCACGCGGCAGACGGCTGTCTGCCTACATACAACCGCACCATGTCAGGCAGTGAGTGTTGAATGACTGGAGAAGTTCTCATCATTTTACGCGGTGAACAGCACGTGAAAATCACTTTGATTACTTCACAAAATCATAGTCACTTTGTTTTGGTGATGCACGTATCTGTTAGCGGCTGGTGTATCTGTGAGATGATATAGCCAAATGCATTGCTGGTCTCTGTGTCCGATCGTGATTGTGTGTGAGCGGTCCGGCGGAGCGGCCATTGTGGCTACACTGGACACTGACCGGCGCGCCCCTCCCGTCTGTGTGAGCGGTCCGGCGGAGCGGCCATTGTGGCCACACTGCCCACGTGCCCACACTTTGCCCACGTGACAAAGGTTGACCGATTGCAACTTAAATGAGCTGCACTCTCGACTTATTGTACTTTTTAAATTCAACATTATTAGATAATTACATTAATAATGTAGAAATGTTTAGCTTTTTTGGAAAAATCTTTTTAAAATATTTTAGTGATTTGTAAATAGTTTTTGTACTATTTTAAATAATTTTAGTGCGTTACAGACACGTGAAGGTTTTTTGTTACCACTCCAAAAAGTATTTCAAAGACAGCGGCATGACGCGCTGCAGAATCTTACGCACAAAGTTGGTGACCCTATTCCTTCACCATTGCGACTGTGACCAAGCGTGCGCACGTTGTTGTGACCATTGTGACCATTGCGTGAAGGTTACCTACAGGCTTCAAACGACATGCACATTTTCCTTCATGTGGTGTTTCCCGACGAGCTGCCAAAAACATCTTCTGCTTTGAAAGTTGTGGCAGCCGGCATGTTTTGCTTATACCAGAATCTGTGTGTTGAAGTGTGCTGATTGATTTTGATTTTTGCATGACCTAACTTTTAATTTTGTGTTGATAATCACTTACGATGAGTTCCCAAAAATAGTGATTTGCGAATATTGTGATCTTAACTCTTTTCCTCATTCTCCTAGTTATCGTGACTCATTATGCGTTTTGTATTCGTGTTCGTGACCATCTTGACACTTTTTGCACCTCTGTCCGCAGCGCTGCGCTACTGCGAGCGGTGTCGTCAGATCAAGCCCGACAGGTGTCACCACTGTTCCGTCTGCGGCGAGTGTGTGCTGAAAATGGACCACCACTGTCCCTGGGTGAGTCACTGAGTCATCAGAGACCGCTGGCAGCTCGGTGAGGCTGACTCGAGGAGTAGGTGCATCGGCGCGCCGGGCCCGGGATTGTGGCAGCCTCTGAGTTGATCCAGCAATTCCAAAATAGCCCAATGTATATTGGTGGCGAATGGGACCAGCTTGTCTCGAATGACAAGTCTTGAGATGTTCTTGGAAGTGAAATGTTGAAAGTAACTCTGTATCATTCCATGCAGCGTGAAATGCTACATATTTTAGCTGTGCCTTACGTTCTGAGCTGTTTCTTCACTAACGGTGACGAGGACGATTCCGTGAATATATGGGGTCGGCGATGTTTCAGTTTGTCCTATTTCCTCACATTTTGTTTGCCAATATTGATATACCGGTTTGTTTTGGGCGTGGTGGGTGCCGCACTGATTGATGCTGGAACCACCAGCCTCTCTCGGTAATCCCTTTAGACGTCTCCTAGTCACTCTGACACCTTCGACATCTAGGGGTACGAAGTCAACGACCATAGGAATGAGCATGCCATTGACGGATTAAGCATCATCTGTATTGTTTTGTCTCATATAGGTGTGGATCGACTAAAGGTGATAGCGTTTCAGGTGAACAACTGTATCGGCTTCACAAACTACAAGTTCTTCGTGTTGTTCCTGGGCTACGCGTTCACCTACTGCGTGTTTGTGACGCTCAGCACACTGAAGTACTTCATCGTGTTCTGGAAGGTGAGTGATTCAGCTGAAACTGATGTCTCTACACGGCACTGTATACCGTTGTTTTGCGACCTAGGCACTGCAAACACGGGTGTTGTAAGTAGCGCTGGTGTATTCAGTCTGCCTGGTGGTGGGGTGGGCCCGTCTGGGGCTCGGCGATGACGACAGGAGGCATTTTTCGGATCTTAGCTGTCCTGACGTAACATACTCGTATGCCTGCGCGATCTACATCTGGTAGTCGGCCACGCTATGCATGGCACTCTGGTAGTCGGCCACGCTTTCTGACCGACTGTATGTCCAGTCATGTATGTGTATGTATGTATGTATGTATATGCATTTATGTATGTGTGTCTGACTGTCTGTCACTCTGTATGTCTACAGGACGGTCTGCAGGGCGTGGCGCGATTCCACATACTGTTCCTGTTCTTCGTGGCCTCCATGTTCGGCGTCAGTCTGATCTCGCTATCAGCTACCACTGCTACCTGGTGGCTGCGTAACCAGTCCACCACTAGGTACGAAAGGTACAGCGGTGCTTTACTCAGCTACCACTGCCTACCTGCGTGCTGCGTAACCATGTCCACACTAGGTTCGGCGTCAGTCTGATCTCGCTACTCAGCTACCACTGCTACCTGGTGCTGCGTAACCAGTCCACACTAGGTACGAAGGGTACAGGGTGCTACTCAGCTACCACTGCTACCTGGTGCTGCGTAACCAGTCCACGCTAGGTACGAAGGGACGGGGTGCTACTCAGCTGCACTGGTTACCTGGTGCTGCGTAGGCCAGTCCACGCTAGGTACGAAGACAGTGTGCTACTCAGCTACCACTGCTACCTGGTGCTGCGTAACCAGTCCCACGCTAGTACGAAGGGACAGGGTGCTACTCAGCTACCACTGCTACCTTGATGGTGCTGCGTAAAACCAGTTCACGCTAGGTTTACGAAGGACTTCAGCTACCACTGCTACCTGGTTGCTGCGTAACCAGTCCACACTAGGTTACGGAGGGACAGGGGTGCTACTCAGATTACCACTTGCTACCTGGTGCTGCGTTAACCAGTCCACACTAGGTACGAAGGGACGGGCGTGCCTACTCAGCTACCACTGCTACTGGTGCTGCGTAACCAGTCCACACTAGGTACGAAGGGGACGGGGGTGCTACTCAGCTACCCACTGCTACCTGGTGATGCGTAACCAGTCCACGCTAGGGTACGAAGGGCGACAGGGGTTGCTTACTCAGCTACCACTGCTAACCTGGTGCTGCGTAACCAGTCCACACTAGGTACGAAAGGGCGGGGGACTGGTTGCTACTCAGCTACCACTGCTACCTGGTTTGATGCGTAACAGTCCACGCTAGGCTACGAAGGGACAGGGGTGCTACTCAGCTACCACTGCCTACCTTGGTGCTGCCGTAACCAGCCCACGCTAGGTACGGAGGGACAGGTGACTAACTCAGCTACCACTGCTTACCTGCGTGCCTTGGTCGTAACCAGTCCACACTAGGTGCGGCAGGGGACAGGCGTGCTACTCAGCTACCACTCTACCTTGGTGCTGCGTAAACCAGTCCACAAACTAGGTTACGGAGGACAGTGCTACTCAGCTACCACTGCTTACCTGGGCTGCGTAACCAGTTCCACACTAAGGTACGGAGGGACAGGGTGCTACTCAGCTACCACTGCTACTTGGTGATGAGTAACCAGTCCACACTAGGTACGGACTACGGAGGGATAGTCATTAGCATTGTTTTCTGGTATTTAATATATTCGTCATGCCTACCTATTCAGTGTCTGTGGAAGCTGCGTGATGCTGATATGATATCTGTGCCTGCCTCTGTCAGAGACCTTCCGGCCGCCCTATCTTCGAGTCAGGCCCGGACAAGCGCGGCTTCCACATGGGCAGGTACAACAACTTCTGCGAGGTGTTCGGCGACTCCAGGGATCAAGTGGTTCCTGCCCGTCTTCTCCAGGTGAGCCCGGAGAAACTGCCAGGGATGACTTACGATAGAAAGCAAAACGCCTCCGTGTCATGTAGCTCTCGATATGCCTGGTTTATGTTACTTTGTGTACTTATTAGTTGCCGATGAGTTGATGATCTGTTTAACAGGAACGTGACGGATAACATGTTAATTCGGTGGTCAGTCAACCTAAACATACAAGATTGTGTGTATGACGTGTGTTAGTGTGGTGTCCTGTGGAGCCAGCATTCCTCGTCACTGCGCTGCTGACCATGAGCTGGATAGGTGATAATAGGACACGACACAGATAACAAACCGGTCCCGTCAATGATGGTAATTAGCAAATCTCAGTCTGCCGGACTGTGCTCATTTGTATTTGTATTTACAATTTGACAATGAAAACACTCTCCAACGTTATAAACGGATTTTCCGAGCGTCGCGATCCAGGATCCCCCTAACCTAGTAAGTGAAGACATGTCTAAAATGGCACTCAGCACATTGTATCACAATTCAGATCCAGACGAAAATAAAAGCAGAGATACATCCCCTTGCTCACAAGGACTCACACAGATGCTTCGCAAACATATCACACACGAGAAAACGATCCTGCAGGATCTAAGATCCTGCAGGACACATAAGATCCAACACAGATACACACACAAGCATGCATAAGTCTTGGATCCTAGGGATCGCTGAGATATACTCGGATTTGTCGAAAATATCTTGGCACACTAGCTCACATCATGCAACTAAAAGGTCATGCACTGCACGTTTACCTCGGCTCTCCAGTGGACTGTGGCCGGTATCGAACCGGCAATACCTAGCTTCAGTGCCCCGTCCCGTCGCCTGGACAACGTCCTTGATTGTGCTCTGACACGAGGCCCGTGGGTGAACGGTGTGAACCCTTCAAGACTTGGTTATAATCGATCCGACACGTCCTGACGAAAGATTCACAATGGATGGAAATAACACCCGACACGAAAGAAATAGCGCAGACCAATGCCACGCCTAGACGTGCAAAAACTGAAGTAATTTACCGTAAGTATCCCATGCCACTGCGTGTGACTGTATAACCTTCGTGTGACCCTGTGTTTTAATGGGCGCCATATAACTCTTTTGTTGCGGCGCCCTTAAGCCCAAATCATCATCATCATCATCATGACCCGTGTTACACCGTGTGACCCTGTCTGCCCCCGTGTGACACTGTTACACTGTGTCACGCCTTGTGACGTCTGTCCCTGTGTGACGCCGTGTTACACTGTGTTACATTGTGTGACCCTGTCTTCCCCCGTGTGACACCGTGTTACATTGTGTGACCCTGTCTTTCCCCGTGTGACGCCGTGTGACATTGTGTGACCCTGCCTGTCCCCGTGTCCGTGTTTCAGTCTGGGAGACGGCGTCAGCTTCCCTCAGCGGCACGTGGACCTGGACTCTGACGGCCTGCTCGGGCGGCAGCGCTGGCAGGAGCAGCTGCTCTCTGACGACGCCAGCGACTCGGATGACGCCCGCGTCGGTCTGGTGTACAGCAACACCGGCGCCAGTACCGACAGCAGTACGGGCAACGGAGTACCAAGTGCGTACTGACCTCTGACCTTACACTGTACACTGTACAGGCGGGCTGTGTATGTCGGCCGGCACTGAGTCCCTAGTACGGTACACCTCTGAGCCTCTGACCCTGCACCGTGCAGGCGGACTGTGTATGACGCTGATTCACTCACGCAGGGTGGGTCTGTTCGTTATTCAGAGCGGCGTGCGCCACGTCAACGGGTGTAGATTGTGGACACGCGAGGGAGCATAATATGTGGGTACATGTGACTGGGTACATGTGCTGGCGTTTCTGATAGTGACCGTGTGTTCACAGTGGGATCACCACAGCGGCCTTTGCCGGACGTGCGGCTGGTCGTGGAGTGACGCCCGGTGGCTGACGGCTGCCGGCGTCAGTCCGCCGGCCGCCCCTCTGCTGGAAGACAGACCGGCTGAGAGACGGAGCCGCCGCGGGAGGAGGCAGCTTCAGACCAGTCAGCCGGCCGCCCTTCTGCTGCGAAGACAAGACCGGCTGGAGAGTACGGGAGCCGCCGCGGAGGAGGCAGCAGTCAGACCAGTCAGCCGGCCGCCCCTAATGCTGGGGAAGACAGGACCGGCCTGAGAGGACGGAGGCCGCCGCGGAGGAGGCAGCTGTTCAGACCAGTCAGCGGCCGCCCTCTGCTGGAAGACAGACCGGCTGGAGAGACTGGGAGCCGCCGCGGGAGGAGGCAAGCATGTCAGACCAGTCAGGCCGGCCGGCCCCCTCTGCTGGAAGACAAGACCGGGCTTGAGAGACGGTTTCGCCCGCGGGAGGAGGCAAGCTGTCAGACCAGTCAGCCGGCCGCCCCTCTGCTGGAAGACAGACCGGGCGCAGAAGACGGAGCCGCCGCGGGAGGAGGCAGTAGTCAGACCAGTCAGCCGGCCGCCCCTCTGCTGGAAGGACAGACCGGCTGAGAGACGGAGCCGCCGCGGGAGGAGGCAGCAGTCAGACCAGTCAGCCGGCCGCCCCTCTGCTGGAAGACAGACCGGCTGAGAGACGGAGCCGCCGCGGGAGGAGGCATGCTGTCAGACCCAGTCAGGCCGGCCGCCCTTACTGCTGAAGGGACAGACCGGCTGAGAGACGGGAGGCCGCCGGGGGGGGCAGCAGTCAGGCACCCAGTTCAGCCGGCCGCCCCTCTGCTGGAAGACAGACCGGCTGAGAGACGGAGCCGCCGCGGGAGGAGGCAGTCAGACCAGTGTGTCGGTCACTGCCCGGACTCAGCCGGTCCGGACGCCGGGCCACATGATCTCAGCTGATGGTGTCACATTTCTGCACACTCCCTGGTCACATCCCGGTCACATCCCGGTCACATCCCGGTCATACACACACTGGGTGTGGACCTTGACTGCGCGCGCAGCTCGTCGAGTTATCTGTAGGTCCCCTCTGTCCGGTTATATCCGGTGAGCTGCGGAGTACGGACACATTGTGCAGAGCAGTCTGCAGCAGACCGGCAGAGCTGCTGGTTCAGGTTTGACCCGTCACAGCTTGCTCTCAGTTCCTCCGCTACAGTAGCTGTATTTATGGTCCCCGGTTCCTGGACTGGGTGGCGCTGTGCTGCCGTCCGGGCCGACTCGCCCCGCCGGTGGGGTCGGCGAGCCTGCTGGTCCGGCGATAGTGTGATAACCGAGTGATGAATCTGATGATCGCTCAGTGTGATTACCGTGGGACTTGTGCTGGTCAGCCCGCGCGCCGGCGCCGGCGCCCGCGGCCCGGTGTCAGTGTGTGTGTGTGTGTGGTTAGGGTAGGGGGCTGTCACTCTGACAATCTCCTCAGTCTATTCACAATCGCTTTACGGCTCGTGTATCTACGGCGTGATTCGTGTGCCGATGCATTACTGGGCGCTGTGGGATCGACGAAGTCATTTACGTTGCAGTTTCTTCAGGGCTCGAGACATCGCGGGGTTGACTAGCGTAGGCTGTATGGGTTTCGATGGCATTTGCGCACGTTTTTGGCGCGCATGAGGCACGTGGTGGTATGATTTTCTCTCGGTGTTCAATCCCTACATTCCCATCTGGCGGTTCACTACCGGCCTCTGTGAGTTGGTGAGAGTGAGTTGGTGCGATGCGTGAGTGAGTTGGTGAGTGGTGCGCGGTGATTCTGCGCCGACCTGATGTCAGTATTTTACCATTCCTGTCCTCCCTCCATTCCTGTCCTCCCCGGCCGTGAGAGTCTGACTTCGGCACCTTATCTATCGAACCAGCCGGACCCATCCGTCTGCTCCAGGTGTGACGGCGCTCAGCTCGGTCGGTGGTGGACTTTCAGACCGGACCGGGACCCGGCGGTGTTGCGAACAATCAGTCAGATGTGTTCCGGGTGAGTCGCGCAGGATCGCGCCGTCGCCGAGTGTTGGTGGCTACTGTAACTGCTGGATGACGCTTGTTCGCGTGTCATAATATCCTGTGTGAACGCTATCACCGCAGCCGGCCCCAGTCAGTCAGGCCTGTTCATATGTGTTCGTATTTCATTGTCAGATGTTTGTATACTGTTGGGTTTCTGCGCACAATAAGAACACTGCGCAATAAGGGTGGGCGGCTGTCTGGTGTGGAGAGGGCTGCAGGATGTCCCTCGGGCAGGAGGAGGGGGGGGGGGACTGTACTGTATGTGTGTGTGTATGTAGTGTAGCACGGGCCGGCTAGCCTCGACGCCTGCTGTGCCGGCTCGTGACGGTGACTTGACCGCTCCTGTAGCCTCTGCCTGACCTCTGACCTGACCCGTCAGGTGGCCACGCCTTGTCACACCGCCCCCGCGCCGGCGACGGTACACACGGCACAGTGACATACTTGTGCACAATATGAGCCACTTATGAAGTTCTGGTGAACTCTCGATTACAAAGATCCCTTGTCAATGCTGCGAATCAAGAAGATGACGATAATTTGCTGTTTTGTCGTGTTTTGCGTGGGATGTATCAGGGGTGTCTGTCTGTTCCCGATCGATTTCGGCGCGACTGGGGGCTTAGCGGATGGTTGATCCCGGTTTGATTGCGTCACTATCTTCTATCTAGTCATGCGTGGGTGTCTCAACTTGGGGGATATTTTTATCAATACATGGACCATACTCATTGCGACTTGTTTATGCTACAATCGAGAATGTCGTTTGTAAATGTGAGTTTTGAAGCGGGCAGAAAGGCATTGTCCATTTCCATGTTCACCCCACGACAACGACCCTACCCATCGGCAATATTCGCCTAGTTCTAGCGTATAGGAGCGGCCGGACCACATCGTGTACTCAGGACCTGTTGGGGATTCGAACCCCGGTCGCTGATACAGAACACAGACCGTACCCCGCGCCTAGTAACGTTGTTCTAGTAACCTTGCCCCGACGCAAGCTCGCCGCCGGGGAAGTGGCTTCGAGACATCTTTGATACCAATCACGGCCCAGTATTCTGGGCCATGATAGCAATGTCACGGAACACGACCATCAAATAATGGGCGTGTATCGTGACGTAGGCAGAATACTGGGCCGTGATTGGTCCAGCGCAGCCACTGACAAACGTGCTGGCAAGCGTGCTGACGACAGATCGATCAGGGCCGAAATAAAATAATCACCCAAACACTTTGGTACAATTCGGATAATATTTTATTATCAAATAGTACGAATACACACAACCAGGAGACGCATTGGCTCAACACTCGCCCTGCACTGAAACGGACACAGATACGCGCTCACCGCTCTCACCTCAGCGCTCACCACTCTTACCACTCACCTCACACTGGCTAGCCCTCACAAAACACCACTCGCCGCCGGGCCAGACAGCCCCACCGCCACGGCAACTCGCCACTGAACCAGTCAGCCACACCGCCACGGCAGACAGCCGCGCCACCGGCCGCACTCCGCATCAGGCGCGACTCATTTCGAATATATCCCGCCGGCGCCGTGCTCGCACGCAGTCGGTGTGGTGGAGCACGGCGCCGGCCGTCGCGGTGCGGAGTGGTCTCCTGTGCAGCAGCGGTGGCCGCGCCGCTCAATGTGCCACCGTGAGGGACGGTGCCTGTGCTGCGTGTCCTCCGCCTGTGTCCGGCCCCGCGTGTCCTCCGCCGCCTGTGTCCGGCCCTGGATGGGTGGAAGCCCGAGGTCGGTCTAGGTCCGCCCGCCGCCGGAAGCGCCACAGACGTCACAGCGCCACACCGGCCGCCTCTCGCCACGAGTGCGTCCGTCGGGTCCGCCGGTACCGACCGCGGGCCGGACCTCCGTCTATCTGGTAGAGGTCTGACCACGGGCCGGACCTCCGGCTGCCGAGTGTGTCCACCTCACGTCTCGCTGGCCTCACTGGAATGCCCTGTGCCGACCGGGCCCGCTGAGCATTCTCTCACATATTTCACAGATCACACACAGTACGGCGCGCCGCTCGCGCGTCAGGTCGGCTGGTAAAATCCCCGCGCCGCGCGGCGGGCTCGATAGTTCCACCGGCGGCCGCGGCGAGGCGACACCGTCGCGCGCGGCCCGGCCCGGGTCGGTCAGTCCGATTTCAACAGCTCCTAGTCGTTGGAAGGCAGCTATTCCTCCGTCTTGGCGACAGGCCCCGCGTCCTTCGCCGGCTCAGTCGCGGCAGGCTTCTCGGCAGGCTTCACGACCTCCGCCGGCGTCTGAAACGGACAGAGCAATGTCAGGAAGAATCACTAGTCAGCACGAACTACAGATACCAGACTCAGTGTCACTTCAGGAAACATAATCTCGAAAATAGAAGGGAGCTTCACGAACTTTACAGACGCTATGCTGCCACTGAAGTGATGTGTTGTGACTGTGGAAACAAATTAAACTCCTAATATGTTGTCTTGATTTCCGCGATAGTTGTCGCCGAGTGAATTCCTTTCGCCGAGAGGTACACAAAGAAGTGCAAGTGGAAGAACACCATTCCTTCTTTACAAAACACTTACCTCAGTCACAGGCTCAGGTGAGGCCTCTTCCTTCTTCTCCTCAGCCACGGGCGCCTCTTCCTTCTTCTCTTCAGCCACGGGCGCCTCTTCCTTCTTCTCTTCAGCCACGGGCGCCTCTTCCTTCTTCTCTTCAGCAGCGGGCGCCTCTTCCTTCTTCTCCTCAGCGGCTGGTGCCTCTTCCTTCTCAACCGCGGGTGCCTCTTCCTTCTTCTCTTCAACTGCGGGTGCCTCTTCCTTCTTCTCCTCAGCTACTGGCGCCTCTTCCTTCTCAGCAGCGGGTGCCTCTTCCTCTCCTTCAACCGCTGGTGTTCTTCCTTCTCTCTTCCAACCGCTGGTGTCTCTTCTTCTTCTCTCAACCGTGGTGCCTCTTCTTCTTTCCTCTTCAACCACTGGTGCCTCCTTCCTTCTCTTTCAACCACGTGCTCTTCCTTCTTCTCTTCAAACCGCTGGTGCTCTTCTCTCTCCTCAACGCTGGTGCTTTCCTTCTCTCTCAACCGCTGGGCTCTTCCTTCTTCTTTCAACCACTGGTCCTCTTCTCTTCTCTTCAACCGCTGGCCTTTTCTTCTTCTCTCAAGCCACTTGCTCTTCCTTTTCTCTTCACCGCTGTCTTTCCTTCTCTTCATACCGCGGCCTTCTTCCCTTCTTCTCTCTACTGCCTTCTTCCTTCTGTTCCTCCGCGGCCGGGGCCTTCACCGCTGCTACGGGAGCCGCCTCCTCCTTCGTGACGGCCAGCTCTTCCACTGCCTTCTGCGAACGATAGATGTCGTCATGGGTCACACTCATCGAAAATCAGCTTCGATACAGGACTCTGAGCATCGAGAAGATACATTATTTTACTAAGTTTTAACAAGTTTAAGTTTTATCTATCAGTACCAAACGCACCAACTGAACACCAATTCAACCTAAACACGCAAACGCCTGGTGAACAAATACCTATCAATAAATGCGAGCGAAGGGAAAGAAGAAATACATCACAAAAGCATAACACGATATATAATTGAATGAGT
>VOPJ01012385.1:0-24190 GCA_014673585.1 Semibalanus balanoides | reverse complement strand
TCAGCTTGGCTTTGCACATTCCCACGTCTCCCATTTCGCTCTACTGAGGGATATTACGTTGGTCGGGACCTGGGAAGATGACATACTCTCTTCACGGGATAATACACCATCTTCCCACGTATTATCACGTCCGTGAAGGTGACTTTCGCACGAATTGAGGGGCTCCGTCATTATGAATCTCACTATAATGTTCCCTACATTAAGTTTAGTTTCAGTGAGTGCTCCCATCTGCCGACTGCTCTGTTATCTGTATGTATGTATGTATGTATGTATGTATGTATGTATGTATGTATGTATGTATGTATGTATGTATGTATGTATGTTATGTATGTATGCATGTATGTATGTACTTATTGGTTCCAAAATAAGCGTCCGCTGGGTTCTGCCGGGCACTGCAGTTAAAGGGAATATGCCGTCTTGGGAAAAGTATGAGAATGATTGTAGATGAGTGACACTATCTGGGACTAAATCTCCATCATTGCACATACTTTTCCCAGGCGTATATTCCCTTTAACTGCTGTGTCCTCCATCCCAGCGGGACGCTTATTTTGGAACCAATAGTACTATGTCTGTATGTCTGTGTGTGTCGGCAGGCACCAAGCTGGACTCGATCCGCTCCGTGATCCGCTCTGGGAAGGTGTGCGTCCTCGACTGCAGCCCCGTGTCGCTGAAGACGCTGTACAACTCGGCCGAGTTCCACCCGTACGTGGTGTTCCTGGCGGCGCCCGGCGTCGACGACGTGGAGAAACTGTACCGCGAGTCGGCCACCACCCTGCGCAACTCCACCCGCAGTCTCACGGTGAGGGCGCGCGGTGACGCTGCTGCTGGGCCGTGCAAAGGGAGAGCCACGTATGAGAATCGCCCGAAAACCGTGACATATGTGGTTCTTCTTTTGCACAGCAGTCACACCTGGGGCGTTCTAGCTTACTTTTATGTTAGTGTTTAATGTTTATTGTACAACACGGTTCAATTGCTGCCAATACATATTTGTGGTATTTAAGCCATTCCTGCTAAAAATAATTACTGTGACGGTATCAGATCATAATATGTATTATATTTGTAGTTCTTGTAACTGCAATATCATTTTACGCGGCTGCTGGTATGGCAATAAGCATTATATGTTAATATGCCGATGCATGGAAGTTCTCTTTGTTGAGTAGACGCTTCCCGTGGTCACTTATGACGGCCAGGCATCTAATCAGCAAAGGCGTCGGGTGGATAATTTATGTGACTAATTTAGATGTATAATTTATTTGATTAACGGACTATTTCTGTGTGTTCGATAGCCATTTCTGTTCGGCTTGGCCAGCACCTGTTGCGTTCCTTGGCTGAGTTATTCTCCACTGGCATGCCTATGAGTCAGTTTCACAGCCTTCGATTACAACTCCTCCCTTAAATCAAACCGCTCCCTATCTGTAACTTATGAGTTCTCAGTGAAAAGTGAACTTCCTTCTGCCTTGTCGCTCTGTGCGTCGCACGGCAGTGCTGCCCGCTATTGTACCAGATCCACAGGCCGTCTGTTATGTATCCACTGACGATATATGCTGACCGTCTCACACTGACCAATGACCATATGTACAGACCTGACCGTGTCCCACTGACCACATGTACTGACCGTGTGTCCATCTGTGTCCCCGTGAACAGTTTGACCGGAACAGCTCGCGGTACAGCTCACGGCGCGGCCGGACCATCGAGTCGCTCAACTCACTATATGACGTGAGTACCGGGGGCACGCCGCCGCGCCGACCGTCCCTGCTGAGGCACAGTTCCCGGGGGGATTGTCTTACACGGGAGGCGTCCTTGTAGATGGTTGTTATTCTTAACGTTAGATGTATCCTCTAGTTATTGTTCAGACTGCAGCAGTATGTGCTTACAGGTACCGGACCATCTAGCAGTGCGTAGGTTGGCATTTTGCCGTGTGGCATGACTTGTTACAATGCGCAGAAGTGATTCGGATGTAAAGCACTAATGAGTCAATTGCGGTATGACCACCTCTGTCTGTTATTGGTTTGAGTGTGTATTATATAAGACTGTCTAATGATTCAGTATGGTCACGAGGAACTACAGACATTGGTTCGCGTTTAAGTTGGTTCTTGAGGTCCATCTCACATCCCTGCACAGTGGCTAACCTAGTTTGGAAGATAGATATAGATATCCACCTTCAGTTTCTTTGGTCATACGCACTTCAGGTCACTTCAGGTTAATAAACAATGTAAGATCGATGGGGGCTGTGTCGGCCTGATACTGGAGTGTTGGTTTACTGAGCTGGCTGACTGACGTGTGTGTGTGTCTGTGTGTGACGTTCCACAGGAGGAGGACCACCGCCGTGTGATGGAGGAATCTGCCCGGCTGCAGCGCGCCTACGAGAAGTACTTTGACCTGATGCTCATCAACGAGGACCCAGACGAGACGTACCGGCGCGTGATCGAGGCCGTGATGGCGCTGGAGACGGAGCCCCAGTGGGTGCCCGTCACCTGGGTCTACTGAGCTCTACTGGGGTCTACTCCAGGGTCTAGTGGGGTCTACCGGGACGGATAGACGCGCAGTACTGCCCGGAGGACAGCGGACGCCAGCGCTGACATAGCAGGGCGCAGGCTCTGGACAACTGAGGAACGCTCGGACTCTGAGGTGCCGGACGGCTTTCTCACAGCTCAAGGGATCAGACCTGGTGGTCTGAGATGGACCGAGGAAGATCGGATCTGATGATCTGGTAGATTGAGGCAGCTCCGATCTGATGGCCCGAGGCAGCTCTGATCTGATGGCCTGAGGCAGCTAATCTGATGATCTGAGGCAGCTCTGATCTGATGATCTGATGGCTGAGGCAGCTCTGATCTGACGGACTGAGGCAGCTCTGATCTGACGGTCTGAGACAGCTCTGATCTGATGATCTGATGGGTTGAGGCAGCTAATCTGATGATCTGAGGCAGCTCTGATCTGATGGCTGAGGCAGCTCTAAAGAAACTATAACCAGCTAGAATGTGAACTATATGGATGGCGGGTAGATCATGCTAAGTATTGAGACTGATCTGGTCTCTGACACGTGTGTGTGTATCGAACGGACCATATGCTTAATGCTAAACGTTGTCCACTCGAGCAGTGGCAGAACAAATCAGGTCATACTGATCTGACTCGTGCGTGACGAACAAACCTACTGATCTGATGACCGTCTCCGAACAAACACCGCACTGCGCGGCGGCCGCGAATGTCTGTTGCCGATGCGTGTGTGTGTGTGTGTGTGTATGCGTGTCTGCGCTTGTCTGATAAATGTGCGCCCACTTGTTATCATAGTTTATTGACGATTTTTACAGCTGCTAGTGGGGACCGCCTGACACACGTCTCAGCGTGAGACGTGGGTGCAGGCGCGGCTCAGAGCGACTTTTTAGTTATTTTAACGAGTGAGCCTTCTCCTTCGCCGGCCGCCGCTGGTTCGTCACACTGCTTTATGTTCGTTATGGGTATGGCAAATTATGTTCACATCGCGACAGCCCGGTGACGGGAGTTTCGCGCAGTCACTGCCACCTATCGGTTGAAAATGCAACTAGGCCGCGTCGTCTGGCGACGCGGGTCCACTGTTGCGCATTTTTAGATGCGTTTACTTTGGATTTCTGATCATTTCCTCACTGAACCTGCATCTGAATCGGTCACGTGGTGGGGGTGAATGACTCATGTGTGCGCTGGAGATCGACGCTTACCATGTGCCGTGTTGTTCTACATAGTATGAAGGTTGGTACCGCATGCCAGTTGGATGTCTGGCCTAGTATGTTAACGTGATGCGCGTCTGTAGCTATAGTGCCGCTGGGCAGTGTTGGGGCCGCGCGCCGGTGTGCCGCCGCGCTGCCGTCGTTATCGCCTACAGATAGTCTATACATCGGCATTCCATCGGCGCGCGTTATATCGTGTCCGTCTCGCCGTGTTCCGGTGGCTGACAGTGTGTGGCTGCGGAGTGTGGCTGACAGTGTGGGGCTGCGGAGTGTGGCCGTGCCGTGTGTCGGACGGGGTGTTACGAGCCCAGCTCGTGTGTTCCGCTGCCCTCCGTCCAGCCTGCCGGCGGTGGCCAGCTGCTCCCTGCTACCAACGATACAATACACACGACACACGGGAGACAGACGGATGGTTTCTGCGGCGCGGAGGCGATGCCGCTTACTGTCAGCGTGGCGTGCGATTGTGTGGCATAGTCTCACACTATCGCATAGTCACACGATCGCACTTCTATAGGTACAGCCCTTAGTTCTCAAGTGGTATTGCATCGCCAGGCGCCGTTGGTGAAGAGGCCAAACGCTGAATGGACCGACTCATTTATAAATGATGAATCGTGTGCTTTGTTATGGATAGATGGAAGACGGACTGGTCACCACGCTGACCTGTATCGATGTACCGATGGGTTTTACTTTCTCTTTCGTGGGCTTCGATACAGCCTATGGGTTTCGCTTTGCTATTGCTAAAACCGGCATATTTATCATCGACAAACATTAAGGATGACAATAGCTTGATAGCTTCCAGAATATACCGTGTGGACGGTGGGCAGTGAAACGATTCAAGACTAGATATCCGTGAACACTACCTGAACCACGCCTCCTTGCTTCGCTCTCAGGCCATTCGGAAACTGAGTAAATCAAATTATATTGCTGCCTTCAGCATACTTCATTTGCATAACAAGCACAATGTTCCTGAAGTCCCGACCGGCTCAACCACCAGCTACCAACAAGAAGCCGGCCGCGACGCCTCAAATGCCATCACAGCGCAACGCACCGGTCGGCCCGCACGCTCACTAGCACCGGGGCGGCGGCAGGCGCGCCCCAGCCGACCCAGCAGCCCAGCGCAGTCCCCTGAGAGTGCCGCTCGCCGGGCCGCAAACTCGGCGCAGTCAGGGCGCTGACACTCACAGATCGTGACGCCCGGTGCCGAGGACCGCCATAGATCACCCGGCACCGAGCACAGAACGCAGACAGACGCGCACGACACAACAGACAACCAGGCGCGCACAACACAGACAACACAAACAGCTGCAGAGGCGGCGGCGGGGGTTAAAACGCCCCATACATCAGCCCACATGGCGTTGCGGAGCCATCTGACTGACTGACTGACTCGGCGGCGGGCGGCCGCACCAGATCCCTGCATCCCTGCGTCCCATAGTCCCCCGGTCGGTGGACCTCACAGCCGGACGTACTCGCGCAGCTGCTGCGCCGTCTCCACGTCAATGTCTGCCATCAGCTCGCCGTAGTGGCGCTCCCCGACGGCGGTCAGCATCTCCGCCAGCCGCGCCTGCAGCACGTCACGCAGCACTGCGGCGGAACAGCGCGGACACAGCTGGGTCACATGGTCACACACAGCGGGGACACAGCTGGGTCACACGGTCACACGCAGTGGGAACACAGCTGGGTCACATGGTCACACACAGGGAACAGAGCTGGGTCACACGGTCACACGCAGTGGGAACACAGCTGTATGTATGGTGGGGACACATGTATATATGGTATGCATAAGGTCGATTGTTAGATGTCGCTGGACGGCCGTTCGCCCTTATTGACGGTGGCAGCGCACGGATAGCTTTGGCGGTTTCGTTTTACCCTTCAATATCGGTTTATATTATCAAATAGGGTGTAATTTAACTAGAAAAACTTAAGAGAACCACATTAGATATGAGCAAGTATAATTTTCGCAAACATATGTTTTAGAGCCACCCTTCCGGAATCTGGCGGCCGTCTCATAACGTGGTGCAATGCGGGCCGGCCGCCGGTAAACGTACAACAGGCGCGCAGAGACTTCTGGCGGATGAGTTTCCGCACTACGGTCGCACTACGGTTTTCAACGCTTTTGCGCAGCCCGACAATTTTGAGCAATTTGGATAAAAATGCATCCGGACGTTTAAATTGAAACACTTCACGGAAAAACTGCGAGGGGCTATGATTTCAACAAACAAAATGTGCGTCCCTATTGGCTATCGTGCATTGATAGCTGATTTCTAACAAACTTTCCTTAGCAAATGTTTCTCAGAGTTTCTTCTAAATCAGGAAATGTGTCAATTTCGCTCCGATTTCAGGAGTTTAGGAGGGCCATGACCACTTTGTCCCCACTCCTACCCCTGAATCCGCTGGTGATTATAGCTTTCATACTTTGCATTCAAGGGCGGCGCCACCTTCCGAAAGTAGGCGGGGGGTGGGGGGGAGGCATTTTGAAGTCGATTATTTGCATCAACGTCCATAAGCGTAATGTTTAAAATTCCCGAAAATGTGCGTCCCCCGTCCCTCCTTTCTTCGTCCCCCTTTGGGGCCGCCCTTGATTGATTGTCACATCACATACTTAATCGATTATATTTAATAAGTTAGTTGGGAGAACAGACCACTTTCATTTCACCGTCAGGCACGTTGCAAATACAAATAAAATGGACTTATTTCCGCTGGAGATCAAGAATGCTTCAAATACATTTCCCGATGGGTTCAAGTACTAAAAATAAATACTTTACGCTAACCACCACTGCCTGGGGGAGTCAATAGTCAGTCACTACCTCCAATGACTTTTGAAGCACTGGGGACCGTCCCCAGTAACTTTTGGAGCAACCAATATACCTACTAAAAAAATTACATTTAACGTGCAATTATATCTATTGTACATTACATTTAACAGCTCTGGCCCACTAACCTCGATAGCCCACCTCTATGTAAATATGATGTGTCACAGATAGTCTGTTTTGGTCTGTGGAGGGAGGCCCTTTAATCTGAAAAAGCCCCATATTAACGTGGAGGTAGCAGGACCATTGTATGAGCAAGCGACCCTCAGTAACCTCAGACTCGTGGTTACGCGCCTGCAACTTACATTTCAATCAACTTTCAATACAACATTGACAGTTGATATAAATCCAAATCGCACTCAAAAGCTCGACGAGGACGAGATTCGAACTCGCGCGGGCAGAGCCCATTGGATTAGCAGTCCAACGCCTTAACCACTCGGCCACCTCGTCTGTGAAGAGTCACGATGTTTACAATGGGACGAGGGGTGGCGTTGTGGATGGATCATATATGTGTAAATTGTAATCATAACACAAAACACAATTAAGCATCTAATACAATACACATTACACTGCAATGTGGATGGGATCATCCCTGTGTATGAACTAGTGGTGTCAATCGGTAACCAAAATTTTGGTTACCGAAAAAAAATGAGTGACCGATTTGGTAATCGGTCGGTCAGACTTATAGATTTTGGACACTTTTCGGTCTGCTTAATCTTGAACCGTTCACTTTTTGTCACATTTTTGCGCATTTTTATTCATATCCAACAAAATGCTACACAATTTGTTCGAAATCATTATGTAAATGTCTTTGGTCTTGCTAGCAGCATCCACTATTTTGTTTTGCAAATGTATTTAGTTTCGTTTTCACAATTATATTTGTTTGGAAACTGTACATGTGCGTTTTATGAACTATGACGTTAACAAAACTCATTTTTCCAGTGTGTATAAACAAGTATACAATTCACAAATCGGTCCAATCTTGGACATTTTTGGCCTCAACCAAAATCGGTCAATATTTGGTCAACCAAAATGCCTTCTGCTCGGTATTAGATTGGTTTTGTTCTGGAAATTTGGGAAAATGACATCACTAGTATGAACAGGGCCACAGTACCTGTATAATGTGTATGAACAGGGCC
Source organism: Semibalanus balanoides (assembly GCA_014673585.1). NCBI lineage: Eukaryota > Metazoa > Arthropoda > Thecostraca > Balanomorpha > Balanidae > Semibalanus > Semibalanus balanoides. The sequence continues at coordinate 16,543 of VOPJ01012385.1, read as the reverse complement.
ATACTACCTGAGTATGAATAAGGTCAAAATACAGGACTGATACACCTACACAAAATTTTAGCGTGCACGGTGCAACTATTTGTATTGTACATTACATTGAACTCGTCCATTCTAACTTCGGTAGCCCGCCCCTATGTAAGTATGATGTGTCACAGATAGTCTATTTCGCTCTGTGTAGTGTGGAGGCCCTTTAATCTGAAAGGTCCCACATTTACATGGAGAATAGCAGGACCATTCTATGAGTAAACGATCCTCAGTAACTTCAGACTCGTAGTTACACGTCTGCGATTTTGATTTCGATCAACTTTCAATGCAACATTGAAATTATATAAATCAAAATCGCACTAAAAATTCGACGAGGACGAGATTCGAACTCGCGCGGGCAGAGCCCATTGGATTAGCAGTCCAACGCCTTAACCACTCGCCCTCGTCCGGTAGAGTTTCGCATGTTTATAATGGGACGAAGGGGTGGCGTTTGTGGATGGATCATATAGGTGTAATCCAAGATTACTTAACTAAGGTGTAAATCAGTGGTGGGCCTAGGCAGTGACCCTGGCACCGCTTTAACCAAAACGTTGGGTTTCGCTAACCGTATCCGCTAACTAAAATATTTCGCTCCGCTAACGCTAAGCCGCTAAAAAATAGCGGAAACTAACGCTAACCGCTTATTTGTATCATATGAATGAGCTTCTTGTTTGTCTTCTCTCTTAAAGGGAAATAATCACCTTTTTCCACAAAAATGGAGTTAACACTTGAAATCGACAGATGAGACCAAAATATAATGTAAATTCATCACGTTTTTGCATAAAAACAGATTTATTCTAAGAGCTATTTCAAGTTAAAGTTGATAAGCGTTTTCCCACACTTTTCAATGACCGGTACTTGCAAAGTACTTGTGGATCTCAATCAAACTGCGGGGATTTTCCCGTATTGTTTCTTACGCAAGGGAGTGGTAAAATATAGTTTGAATCCTGCTTGTTTCGATAATATTACCGGGCGATCCTGTAACATTCTGGATAGCCATTGAATAAACAAGGAAACAAAATTATCAGTTTAACTTGGGTCCCTATGGCGACCAAGCGGTAGCTGGTTTTGGAAAAATGTTTCATAAATTTTCAGTAAATTCATATATGGCGCGATTCAAATAGTGATGGGCCAAACACTGCTCATGAGTTTCGAAAGAAGTATATGTAACTTATTATTTTTAGTTTGTAAAAGCTTATAGCATTGAATGAGGGATTAATTTTATTTAACTCTTAAATTTAAATTAAATCTTTGCTATACCAAATCACGGAGGCCAAAAAGATTGAATGCTGACAAAAATGAAAGGTGATTATTTCCCTTTAAGGAATGTTTCACTTCTTTGAAAGTTGTCCCTAATGTACGAACACATTGTGGTGCAAAAATATAAGTAATTGCTGCGAACACGATTCTGACATTTGTTTCTCCAACAGTGCTCAATTTAATGAAAAAACTAAGTTTTTAGTATTTGGGCTGATGACGTAATATGAAGGAATTTTTTTTTGGGAAATAAAAAACCTTTTTTACGCTCAATCTGTAATGAACTAGTGTATGGCTAATGTAATAGCAAATGTAAAACAAGTCTACTTTCATCAACTTTGAAATAAGAAGAGATGACGATACAATCGGCTTTAGGAGGCGATAACTAATACACTAGGGCCTTATTTTTGTGGCAGATGTCCAAAACCAAACTCAAATTTACTTTCGATGGAACCTCTGTGGGGTGTTTTAAACTTCTACATTCTTAATTTCAATGCAAATCCAGCCAAAAATTGGCCATCTCACTCAAATAATAATGTTTAATGTGAAACATTCCCTTTAAAACGACCAACATGTTAAATAACATTTAAATCCCAGACTTGGTAAGCACTTGGAGGTGACCCGACTTCGTCACGCCCAACCACGTAGCCATGGATTTTGCTCAGGGGGGGGGGGGGCACGTCGAAAAAAAATCAAATTTTGCCTCCTCACACCATATGATGCTGGACGCGGGGGTGGGGGGTAGGTCCGGGTTTTCAAAAAATCGGGCATTCTATCTAGTGTGAAAATCACATTTTTGCTCCTCAGCTATATATTGCTGACCTGGGGGGGGGGGGGGGGGGGGGTAGGGTCGAGTTTTCAGAGAATTCATTCTATCTAGTAATGAATTTATTTCGCTCAGGGGGGGGGGCATGGCCCCGTGGCACCCCCCTTGGCGCGTCCTGTCACGCAGACTAAGACCAAACTAGTCAAGTCCTAGAGCTCGGCGAGATCGGGACCCCACAGGCCCAGTGGCCTTTTAAATTCCCGAAAATGATAAGGTAAGGTAAGGTAAACATTGGCTGGGGGAGCGAAAAACGAAAAACGAAAATTCTCATGGATTTTCACAATAGTTCAAAAACGAACAGAGCTGCCAGCGCGATATTTCGGGTACCTTCTCCTACATCAATTTGACGCCTTCAGGGCAAAACAAAACATCGTCTATTTTTTCGAGCTATATTAAGTTTATAAAAATTCACATATTTACAGGGATGTGAATTTTTGTGTGAATGTGATTTTTTTGTGAATAAATAGCTCCACTGTATTCACTATACACGACTATGGCGCAAATATCGGCTAAACTCTAACCAGGCTGCATCGTTCGTTCATAGAGAGCAAAGCGCAATTAAAAAATGTCCGAAGATAGTAAATGACAAGGGATAACTTAACAGAATGGCTATCTCAGATATTTGAAATTTTTGATTTTAACCCAAAAAAAATAAAAATAAAATATATAAATTGGGGAAAAGCCTTCAAATTTTATTTTTTATTTTTAAACAAAAACAAAAACAGAACATATATAATAGAATCACATGTTTAAAAACCCAAACCAAATTTAAAAGCAATATATGTTTTTGTTAAAGGAACACTGCCACATTCAAAAAAGTTCTCAAATGTACGCCATTTGTGGTGCAAAATATGAAGTAATTGCTGCTGACACGATTTATGCATTCGTTTCTCACAAAAAGTACTCAATTTCATAAAAATATGCGTTTTAGTATTTGGGATGAATGACGTCCATATAAGAATTTGGGGAAATTAGAGAAAACCTTCACGGCTGCCATATGTATGGACTAGTGTATGGCTAATGTTATGGCCAAAATGTAAAATCAGTCGACTATCATCATATTTAGTAAAAGAGTGACGAACGTCATCGGCCCCTGGTCCCCATTCAAATACACTGGGTACTGGGGATTTTACAGATGGTCAAAATCAAACTCTATTTCTTTTGTGGATTGCAGACACCTCGGTGGTTATTTTAACCTTATACTATACAATGATATTCAATGCCAAGCAGCCAAAATGGCTATCTCAACTCAAATATAATGTTAAGGTGGCAGTGTCCCTTTAATGACTGATGGCTCCGTAAGTATCAGTAGCTCATGACGTCATTTTTTGAAAGTACGTTTTTTGGCTCTTGTTGACCAAATACAGACAAATAAATAGCACCACTGTATTGCTGAGACAAAACTGGTTAAGTAAACATGCCCTTCGTATTTATATTTATCCATGTCTAATTTTGACATTACATGACTTGACCTTGATCTTATACCGGGCCAAGTGTGCAAATGGCTGCTACAATCGAATTGTGTGCCATGTAAGATTGCCCATATAACATGTGTCGCATGATATCTTGCCAGTAGGAACCTGATATGACCTGATCTTGACCTTTGCTTACAATTTCACTTTGGTTATACAGGAGATGCATCATACCTTTGAGAGCACTTAGTGCGATAATAGTCTCAATCTAAGGCTTAAGATTGAATTTGAAAGTATGGCCCATAAACTCAAATATATTTGACCCCATTTATATTTGATACATATGACCTGACTGTGACCTGACCTGTGACTTTATTTTGAAAATTTCGCGTGTGCTTTATATGTATCTCACTGAGAGATTTAAATTACAGCCTTGCGCGTCTCGATGCGGTGATTCGTTCGGAAGATGACGAGGGGGCAAAAAACGACCCCCCCCAGCCAATGGCGTTCGGCTGAGACCCCAGTCAATGCCAGGTTAGCCCTCAAAAACAGATCTAGAGAGCTGCAATTTTAATGTTGTATTTTAGACATAGATATTTCCAAAAAGGTATAGCAAGCCAAGATCAGAATGATGATCAAGGTGTACACAAATAATTACATGAGCACATTAATCATGTGTTCATTTAATTTAATCTATTTTAACAGAGACGGAAGGTTGCTCCGTCCCATCATTCCCTCTTCCTTACCTACCCCTTCCCACTCTTAATTGTAGTAAAAACATGTAAAAAACAAGTCGGGCATTCCAGGACAGATCGACAAGGGGTAACAGTTGACATCTCCGGTGTCGATCAAGTCCGCTGGGTTATCTGGGGCGCCAAATCGCACTGTGCAAGTTTCAGCTCCATAGGAGTTACGGCTGCCGAGTTATGGCCTCCGGCATTTTCGTGGGGTCACATTGAAATTTGCATGGCATGGCATAGCCGATCAACCAATAACTCAACAACAAATTATCCAATTTCTAGAAAACCATCATTTTCTGAATGGCAATAAAGTGAGGAATATCATCCCAGGCCCAGTTTTTATATTGTTGATTCTGAATGACCTGCGACTTCTGGTGACCTGACCTGACATTAAAACGAGCGCGGTGAAAATAATTTTGTTTTGTATTTTTATCATATACTTTGGTAAGTTGTTTTCGCACAGGACAAAATTGGATATAAGCATTTTCTATAAATTTGATATTTAATTGATCAAAATATCGCGTTTTTTCTCTCTTTTCACCAATCAATTGTTCCATGATGGCATTTATTGCGGTTTCTGTATCACAGGAAGGTTTCAGGTTGCAATATAAGCCACTCGAAGATTAAGCTGGGAAAATTCCTTGATGACCCATGTGCAATTGCTGCCCAGTGACCTCTGCAAGGTCAGCTGAGGTCTTCTGAGGTTACCAGCACCTTGTTACCAGTAAGTCTTAAAACAATAAAGACAGAGACGTGCAAATGTTGCCACTGTGTTTGTCTCATCGATTCGCGTCATCTCATATGCAACATGACCTACCTAGGTCACAAAATGACCTTACCTGAGGTCAAATTTTGATGTTGACCTAACCAGGTCACCAATAACATAGTTCGAAGAGCCTGGATGTGTATGGACGGGGAGGGCGGTGGCGGTCATACCTGTGTATGGACGGAACCGGTGGCGGTCATACGTCCTGTGTATGGACGGGGCCGGTGGCGGTCATACCTGTGTATGGACGGGATCGGTGACGATCATACCTGTGTATGGACGGGATCGGTGACGGTCATACCTGTGTATGGACGGGATCGGTGGCGGTCATACGTCCTGTGTATGGACGGGATCGGTGGCGGTCATACCTGTGTATGGACGGGGTCGGTGGCGGTCATACCTGTTTATGGACGGATCGGTGGCGGGTCATACCTGGTATGGAAGGAAGCCGGATGACGGTCATACCTGTGTATGGACGGGCCGGTGGCGGTGCCTACCTTGTATGGCGGGATCGGTGGCGGTCGATACCTGTGTATGCCGGTCCGGTGGCGGTCCTACCTGTGTATGGACGGGGCCGGTGGCGGTCATACCTGTGTATGGACAGAGCGGTGGGCGGTCATACTGTGTATGGACGGGTTTCGGTGGCGGTCCTACCTGTTTTGGACGGGGTCGGTGGCGGCATACCTGGGTCATGGACGGGATCGTTGGCGTCATACCTGTGTTATGGACGGGATCGGTGCGATCATACCTGTGTATGGACGGGATCGGTGGCTAGTTCATACGCTGTGTATGACGGGATCGTGGCGGTCATACGTCCTGTGTGATGGGACGGGATCGGTGGCCGGTCATACCTGTGTATGGACGGGTCCGGTGGCGTTATACCTGTGTATGACGGGATCGGTGGCGGTCATACCTTGTTGTATGAAGGTGCCGGTTGACGGTCATACCTGTGTATGGACGGGGCCGGCTGCGGTCCTACCTGTTGTAATGGACGGGATCGGTGTTCGGTCATACCTGTGTATGACGGGGGTCTGGTGGGCCGTCCTACCTGTGTATGGGACTGGGGCCGGTGGCGTCATACCTGTGTATGGACAGAGCCGCGTTGGCGGTCATATCCCTGTGTGTATGGACGGGGTCGTTGGCGAGTCGTCTCTTCTGTGTATGGACGGGTCGGGCTGGTCATACCTGTGTATGGACGGGATCGGGAGGGGATTGGCGGGTCATACCTGTTATTGACGGGGAACCGTTGCGGTCATACCCTGTGATGGCACGGGATCTGGTTGGCGGTCATACCTGTGTATGGACGGGGTCGGTGGCGGTATACCTGTGTATGGACGGTGTCGGTGGCGTCATACCTGTGTATGGACGGGGTCGGTGGCGGTCCTACCTGTGTATGGACGGGGTCGGTGGCGGTCATACCTGTGTAATGGGGTCGGGGTCGGTGGCGTGTCAATGACCTGTTGGTCGAGGTACAGGAACGAGGACTACCGAGTGGCGGTATACCTGTGTATGGACGGGGTCGGTGGCGGTCATACTGGCGGCTATGGGACAGAGCCGGTGCGGGCGGCTCATGACACCTGGTGTATCGGACGGGGGTGGTGGCGGGTCATACTGTGTATTGGACGGGTCGGGGTAGGTGAGGGTCAATAGCTCCTTGTGTATGGCGGGTCGGTTGGTTGGTGCAATAGAAACGCCTGTTATGGATGGGACGGGATCGGTGGGGGTCCATAGCCGGTGATTGATCATGGCAGGGATGGATGGCGGTCATCCCGGTGTAGTCTGGACGGGATCGGTGGCAGGTCAGTACAACCTGTGTAGCTGCTGCGACGGGAATGCGGTGGCCGGTCATGACTGTGTACGGTGGAACCGAGGGCGCTATCGGGGGGTGGACAGGTGCATCGGAGCATGTGTATGGACGGTGGTCGGTGGTCGGTCATACCTGTGTATGGACGGTTTTGATCGGTGGCGGTCATACCTGTGTGAATGGACGGATCCGGTGTGGGCGGTCATACCGTGGTATGGACGGGATCGGTGGCGGTCATGACCTGTGTATCAGATCGGATCGGTGGCGGGTCATACCTGGGTACTGGACGTGGAATCGCTGGGCGGGTCATACCTGTGTATGACGGGTTGGTGGCGGTCAATACTCTGTGTAGTGGAGCCGAGGGTCGGGTGTGGCGCGGTCATACCTGTGTAGTGGACGGGGCTGGTGGCGGTCCATAGCCTGTGTATGGACGTGGTCGGTGGCGGTCCATGACCTGGTGTAATGGACGGGACCGGTGGCGGTCATGAACCTGTGTAGGACGGGACGGTGGCAGGTCATGCCTGTGTATGGACGGGGGTCGGTGGCGGGTCATACCTGTGTATGGACGGGGTCGGTGGCGGTCATAGCCTGTGTATGAGACGGGGGGTCGGTGGCGGTCATACCTTGTGTATGGGACGGGGTCGGATGGCGGTCTATACCTGTGTATGGACGGGGGTCGGTGGCGGTCATACCTGTGTATGGACGGGGTCGGTGGCGGTCATACCTGTGTATGGACGGGGTCGGTGGCGGTCAGTGCACGGCGCCTCACGTCGTGCGCCGTCTCGTACTCTGGCTCGGCGTCCGCCGCCAGCTGGTGCGGCCCAGTGACGTAGAGCGTGTCGCCGCCGCCGTCCGGCCGGCTCACGTCATGCAGCGTCTCCACCACGTTCAGCAGCAGCGGGTTGATGCGGCCGTTGACCGGCGCGGCGCCGGCCGGCAGCAGCGAGCACAGCGCCAGAGCGAGCAGCTTCCGCCGCTCCACAGGGGTCACCAGCGGCATCTTGTCCAGCCACACCTCCAGCAGCCTGGGACACAGCGGCGCGTCAGCAGGTGCCTGTCGCACTGCTCAGTGTAACTCACCTTCCAACGGAACTGGCACAACGACTCTATGGATCTAAGCAGACCGGCTGCACTGTCCTGCTGACGTTACTCTGCCCTGCTGATATCCCCCCTCTGCCCCACTGATATCCCTCTGCCCCACTGATATCCCTCTGCCCCACTGAGGTCCCTCTGCCCCGCTGAGGTCCCTCTGTCCCACTGAGGTCCCTCTGCCCTACTGAGATCCCTCTGTCCCACTGAGGTCCCTCTGCCCTACTGAGGTCCCTCTGCCCCACTGAGGTCCCTCTGCCCTACTGAGGTCCCTCTGTCCCACTGAGTCCTTCTGTCCCACTGAGGTCCCTCTGTCCCACTGAGGTCCCTCTGTCCAACTGAGGTCCCTCTGTCCCGCTGAGGTCCCTCTACCCACTAAGGTCCCTCTGTCCCACTGAGGTCCCTCTGTCCCACTGAGGTCCCTCTGCCCTCCTGAAGTCCCTCTGCCCTCCTGAAGTCCCTCTGCCCTCCTGAAGTCCCTCTGCTCTACTGAGGTCCCTCTGCCCCACTGAGGCCTCGCTGTCCCGCCGTCTCGCTCACCTGTTGAATATGTCTGCCTCCGTGCCGCCGTGCTCGGCCGCTACGCTGGCCAGCAGCTGGGACAGCACAGATGGCGCCACCAGCAGCAGGCGAGCCAGCAGACTGAGGTGCATCGACATCACCATCGGGAACGGCTGGCCCGAGTTCACGGCCCCCACCACGAATGGCAGGAGAGGGGTCAGAACAGGCTCACCGCTGCCGGCAGAAATAATACCCTACAGTCAGAACAGGCTCACCGCTGCCGGAACAGAAATAATACCCTACAGTCAGAACAGGCTCACCGCTCCCGGCACAGAAATAATATCCTACAGTCAGAACAGGCTCACCGCTGCCGGCAGAAATAATACCCTACAGTCAGAACAGGCTCACCGCTCCCGGCACAGAAATAATACCCTATAGTCAGAACAAGCTCACCGCTGCCGGCAGAAATAATACCCTTTAGTCAGAACAGGGTTACCGCTGCCGGCACAGAAATAATACCCTATAGTCAGAACAGGCTCACCGCTGCCGGAACAGAAATCATACCCTACAGTCAGAACAGGCTCACCGCTGCGCTGCCGGCACACAAATAATACTCAAACAGTCAGAACAGGCTCACCGCTCCCGGCAGAAATAATACCCTACAGTCAGAACAGGCTCACCGCTGCCGGCACAGAAATAATACCCTACAGTCAGAACAGGCTCATTGATGCCGGGAGTAATACTCAAAAGTCAGAACAGGCTCACCGCTCCCGGCACATAAATATTACCCTATAGTAGAACAGGCTCATTGATGCCGGGAGAAACCATGTCCTACAGTCAGAGCAAAGTCAACGCGGTCGTCATAGAAATAACACCTAGAAAGAACACTCGTATTGGATGATAAAATAAACCACGTTCTCTCAATAATATTTCTACAGAAGCTATATGGAAAGTCTTCCAATTGTGGAAGGACGTTAGAAAATATCACATTCATCACTTGAACAGCAAACACATGCGCTCTATAATTATATCACAGTCCGATATCTTTCCACCATGTTCCTGTTACAGAACCGAGAACATCGTTAAAGGTAACAGCTAACAGCTGCGTTCTCAAATTTGGTACGCGTGTAGAGAATGGTTGTCGCACACGGAGCGTCCGAGACGACACAGACAGAAGACACTCTTGTCACGTGTGTGCGGGTATCGGCCCCGTACGCAAGTTCCCCAAGTCTGCACTACACAGATCTCTGGCCTCCTATTGGTTTGGAATGACGTCACCCAGATCTCTGGCCTCCTATTGGTTGAAAATGACGTCACCGAAACCACTGGCTGATCCAATGGCAGTGCAGTACTAACAGCTGTTCGCTCGAAAATGACGTTGCTGCTATCTATTGACATTATTTGACGTGGACAAAGCCATGCAATCAGGGGTGTAGTTTCCTCCCACATATCACAGACACATAGCAACCACAGGCACATGGTATCGTGAGAGCTAGCACACCTTTCCCACATAGTTTTGGAAGACAATGGACTTAGCACACCGCCTTCTAACCTCCTCAAACCCACTGGGGCTCAATATGGGTAGGCTCAATGCCCATGTCATTCCCAGGTTCACATGTGGTCCCCGCCTCAGCACATATGGGACCCATGTCAATTCCATATGCATTTGAATGTCCATTGGAGCACGCATTACCTCCCATCTCTTAGATAGTATAGTGGTGAGTATCCCCGCCTGTCACGCGGGAGACCGGGGTTCGATTCCGCCGTCTGAGAGCTTTTTTCGCCTTCGAATCACGAATTGTGGGCTACCCATGTGGTAACCACATAGGTGCATAGGTATGGGCATACGCATATGTATGGGCTATTCAGTTGAGTGGGGCTTCAGCCCCCTCCCAATTTGGCGTCAGACCCCAAACTTGGACAAGGAAGTGGGTCAAATCCGGGGAGAAATCTGCATCTTTCTGGATTTTGATGGTTCTTGTATTTATTTTGATGCAATTTTTCCCTGCTCAGCACAGCTCTGAGCTCCCACCCCAACTTTTCTGGAGAAGCTACGTCCCTTGCATGCCATTTTACGAATGCGATTAAAGTTTTCTAGTCGCCGTCAATCTGGGTGGATACGTCACAGTGACGTCACCTATGGGCCAGAGATCTCTGTAGTGTAAGACTTGGGGAACTTGCGCCCCGTACAGAACACACTCCGTCCCGTAAGCGCGGGCAGGGCCGGGTGGTCGAGCGAGCCGTACCTGTCTCTGGCGCCGCTCGGAAGGCGCTCTCCACCAGTCTCAGCACCATCACCACACCCTCCGGCTTCAGCTCTGGCAGCAGCGAGCGGCAGGCGGCGGCGAGCGAGGCACCGTACCGCGCCAGGAACGGCTCCGGCGCCAGCAGCACGTACGCCTGGCTGATGGCAAACGCCGCCTGCAGCGTCTCGGTGCCGAGCTCGAACAGCGGCGCCAGCTGTCCGTACAGCTGCCGGGGAGACACGGGAGAACGTCAGACAGCTGCCGGGGAGACACAGGAGAACGTCAGACAGCTGCCGGAGAGACACAGGAGAACGTCAGACAGCTGCCGGGGGAGACACGGGAGAAAGTCAGACAGCTGCCGGGGAGACACAGGAGAAAGTCAGACAGCTGCCGGGGAGACACAGGAGAACGTCAGACAGCTGCCGGGGAGACACGGGAGAACGTCAGACAGCTGCCGGGGAGACACGGGAGAACGTCAGACAGCTCCCCTGGACGCTCGTTGGGCTGTTGGCGGGGCCGGTGTTACCTGTTTCGTGGTTCGGTTATGTTGTGTTCAATGTCATTATGTTGGAGAGGCGCTGTGATATAGGCTTTTGCTTTTTCACCGATCCGCAATTGTCTGTTGTATTTTATGTATCTTTTGTTTAGCAAACTGAACTGAACTGCCCGGGGAGACACAGGAAACGTCAGACGCTGCCGGGGAGACCACAGGAGAACGTCAGACAGCTGCCGGGAGACACAGGAGAACGTCCAGACAGCTGCCGGGGGAGACACGGAGAAAGTCAAGACAGCTGCCCGGGGAGACACGGAGAACGTCAGACAGCTGCCGGGGAGACACGGGATAAACGTCAGACAGCTTGCCCGGGGAGACACGGGATAAGTCAGACAGCTGCGGGGAGACACGGGAGAACGTCAGACAGCTGCCGGGGGGACCAAGGAGAACGTCAGACAGCTGCCGGGGAGACACGGAGAACGTCAGACAGCTGCCGGGGAGACACAGGAGACGTCAGAGCAGCTGCCGGGGGAGACACAGGGAGAAACGTCAGACAGCTGCCGGGGGAGAACACAGGAGAACGTCAGACAGCTGCCGGGGAGACACAAGGGAGAAACGTCAAGACAGCTACCGGGAGACACAGGAGAACGTCAGACACTGAGACACAGGAGAACGTCAGGAACAGCTGCCGGGAGACACAGGAGAACGTCGACAGCTGCCGGGGATACACAGTAGACGTCAGACAGCAGCCGGGGACGACACGTAGAACTCCGACAGCTGCCGGAGACACAGTAAGAACGTCAGACAGCTGCCGGGGAGACACGGGAGAACGTCCAGACAGCTGCCGGGAGACACAGGAGAACGTCAGACATGTGCCGGGGAGACACAGGCAGAACGTCAGACAGCTACGGGGAGCCCACAGGAGAACGTCAACAGCTGAGACACAGCGGAGAACGTCAGACAGCTTGCCGGGAGACACAGGAGAACGTCAGACAGCTGCCGGGAGACACAGAGACAGTCCGACCAGCTACTGGGGAGACAGGAGAACGTCAGTCAGGCTACCGGGGAGACACAGGAGAACGTCAGACAGCTGAGCACAGGAGAACGTCAGACAGCTGCCGGGGAGACACAGGAGAACGTCAGACAGCTACCGGGGAGACACGGGAGAACGTCAGACAGATGCCGGGGAGACACAGGAGAACGTCAGAAAGCTGCCGGGGAGACACGGGAGAACGTCAGACAGCTGCCGGGGAGACGTCACTCAAACACAGGTGATATATGACACCTAACGGCCGCCCACAGTCACCCGACTCTGTCTACCGGAGACAAAAGACGAATCACATCTGGTCCGTAACAGCTGAAGCCGCCGTCTTATGAACCCCTGCCTGCCGTGTCAGCAGCGGTCCGACTCACCTCCATGAAGTCGGGGTGCATCTGCGGCGCGTTCTCAATGGCGGCCTGCCACAGCGCCAGACCGTCCTCCATCAGGTAGACGTGAGCGTCGCCGGAGAGGTCCGTACTGAGCCGAATGACGGGCGTCAGCAACGGGTACAGACGTACACTGTCCGGACCGAGACCCTGCCGACGGAGACACACAGGTCATCAGTCAGTCATCACACACACGCCCACGCACTCACTGTGTGGACACCCGACACACACTCTACGAACATACAGTATGTCAACACAGGTCACCACACAGGGGCGGCGGAAGAGTGGGGTAGGGGGAGAAGCTGCTGTCCCCACTCGAGAAAATGGATGGCAAACCTATGGTTTTGGCCCGGGCCCCCTCTCCCGCCCCCGAAAAGTTGTAAGAGGAGGCCCTCCGGAAATATCGACTTTCCCCATTTTTGCCAGGCAAATTGACCAAGGACCCTTGGGTGTGCCCTTGATCAGCCGGAGGGGCTCTTGGTCGGTCCTTGGTCGTCCTGAGAGTCCTGACCTGTGTCAGTCCTCGGTTGATATGAGATAGCCATCGTCCGGTGTCAGGGGGTCCTCAGTCTAGGTGGTGAATGGAGCCCTTAGTCCTAAGAGGGGGGGGGGGGCGCAGACGCTCCGGGGGACCCCTGACAATTGCTTTGCCTCCCCCATCCGGAAATACAATCCGCCGTCACTGTCACCATACACACTGTGCGGACTATCTTATGTGGCGGAAGATCTGCATATGAGCGGTCAATAGTGACAACTGACCTAGACCAGAAACAACTGGACCTGCACCAGGTGACAACTGACCTGGACCAAGCGATTACTGACCTTGTTGTTTGCTTATTGGGTTAGGACGCCGTAACTTTACTGAGGTATGTGGCGCCCATAACTTCTTAGACAAGGCGAAAGTCTCATTTAAAGAAAATCAACAATTACACAGCGAGGAATAGAAACTATAAAAAAAGTACATACAAAGTCGAAACCAGTAACACAAAATCACGCAACTGGCGCGTAAGATGACAGCAAATTGGGATTCTCACGAGGAAACGTAACACCTGCGAGATAAGCAATATGATTCATCATTAAGTAAAACGTTCAAGGTCCGTGAGTTCCTTCCCAAGTAACGAATACGTAAATTATCAAGGTGCCGGCAGTTGAGACCAGGCAACATGGGTACACGACAGAATCCTCTTCTCACAGCGAGGACATACGGGGCTTCGTCTCTCACAGGAGCAGATACGATTGTGTGGCACAAGTGGTCCTATTGCGTAGCCGGCCATAGCATGACCTCTTCTCTTCTAAAACCTCTGGAAAGAGACGGCCAATACATAAGGCGAGGTTTTTAACAGCCTTTAAGTTTAGAGGAGCCGGCACTCTCCCACTCGTCCTGCCACTTTCCTACGAACATAAAGATGAAATCAGGCAGCAAAAGGAGTCCCTTGCCGTCAACGGAAGAAAAAATGGTACACTGCGCAAGTCGTCGCACTCTTCGCAAGCCTTGTCTGCCAGCTCATTCCAGCGATTGCCAACATGCTATGGGATCCAACAAAAAACCACAGACTTCCCGGCTCGGCTCAAGGGCGGTAAGCAGGACTAAAATGTCCTTAAAACTGGATGGAATGTTGTTAAATAATCTTCTCAGTGCTAAAAGCTACTGAGGAGTCGGGTAAAAAGTCACGTGTAAAACATCGTTACAAACTTGCCAAAAAAACACAGTGCCTTCTGTATCGCCACAAGTTCCGACGTAAACACAGTGGCAAAAGACGGCAAAGTAAACGATCTAGTTATGGAACCACTAACGAAGGCACATCCCACGCCTTCGTCCGACTTAGACCCGTCCGTGTAAAAATGAGCATGGTTTTCATAATAACAAACACGCTCCAATGCTCGAGATCGAAACTCGGCCGATGGAAATATCACTTCTTTTAAATCTGCGAGGCGAAACATCTAGCGTTGGCACCGAACAGTTTCCATGTGTGTGAATGTCGAGACGGGCGCTATCGAGGCAACTCGCCGCAAGCTGACGCCCGCCTCGAGCAAACAGCTCTCGCCACCCTCACGCAGAAAGGACAGCTCGCATCGGCCTAACGCTCCCGAAAAAGGCCTAAAGATACCGGAGAGAAAACGTAAATATAAGTAGGATGTTCTGGAATTGGCGTAATTGCAGCATAGGCATGCTAAGCAATGGACCGTATCAGAGCAAGTCGAAGGCTCATAGCATCTGCGAGGATACTACTGACTCTTTGAAGTACGAAAAGCGCCAGTCACTATCCGTAAGGCTGTATGGTGCACGGTGTCGAGAGTACGTTTATACGTGGTACATGCACTGTCGTAAGCGATGCTAGCGTAATCAAGCTTCGAACGTATCAGAGAACGGTAAAGAAGTAAAAGTGTTGCTCTATCCGATCCATACGTGGTTCGTGAGACGCACTTTAAAATATTTAACGCTTTCGTGCACTTAAGTCGCAGCGACCTAAGGTGCTCTTTGTAAGTAAGCCGACTGTCTAGCAAAACACCCAAGAAACGAACGGACTGTTCAAGAGGAATATTTACACCATAGATCCGCCAGAGGAACGCCAGGACAGTTTCCACGACGTCGGCAGAAAATGCATCGCCTTTGTTTAGAGCTGGAGGAAACGAAATCCATTGCAAGTAGCCCACCTCTTCCAGCGAGTAACCGCCCCCTGGAGTTGGCGCTCTTAATGCTTGGATGTCGACAAGAACTGTACCAGATTGCCAAAATCGTCAACAAACAAGGATCGTCCGACGGATTGGGGTACAGCTTCCCCAACGTCATTAATCATGAGTGCAAACCAAAGCAACACTTAAAACACCACTCTGAGGCCACGCCGTTCTCCTGTAAAAAACGCTCTGAAAACTGGTTTCCAACTCGTACACGGAAGAAGCGTTCCCGTAAAAAGTTTTGTAAAAAATAGCCCATAGCACCACGAATACCACAGTTAAAAGCTTTTAAAAGTATGCCATGCCGCCAAGTTAGTGTCATACGGCCCCTTCTATATTCGAAATAAGACAGCACCCACATGGCGGCGCTGCTTAAAGCCTATCCGGGATACAGTGTCCAGTGTCAACGAGATGATCAACAGTGCTACGATTCCTCCGGAATCCACACTGAGCCGGAGTTAAAATGTCCTTACTCTCGAGAAACCAAGACAGACGGACATTTACCAACCTCTCCATCAGCTTGCATAAAGAAGATGTCAAGGAGATTGGTCGATAGTGCAAGGGATCTTTTCCGTCTTTCCCAGGTTTTAACAGAGGCACCACCACAGCTTCCCGCCAGGCAGCAGGAAACTCACCTCTCTCCCAAAGGCGGTTAACAAATAGCACAAGAGTACCTGAGGACGAGCTGGAAGATGTCGAAAGCATATCGTTGTGGAACCTCATCGGGACCCTCAGACACACTCCGAAGCCCGGTGACAGCCGACCTCAACTCAGTCATGGAAAAAGGCTGATTTAAGGTCAGCTGCTCGGAGGTGGAGAAGTCGACCGGGTTTGCCTCACAACGACGCTTATGACGTAAGANTCGGAGGTGGAGAAGTCGACCGGGTTTGCCTCACAACGACGCTTATGACGTAAGAGACTCGACTGCGATAGCATACGCCGGTCCCACAGCGTAATCTTCGCAAAAGGGCACTGGAACCAATCTTCGCTTTGCTACGTCGGCGAGTCGGGTGAATGTCCCGCCACGTAGCTGTAAAACCGGCAGAGGTTGACTAGATAATTTTCCCGAGATCTGTTTGATTTGGGACCAAACCTGTGAAGTTGGAGTGCACCGATTCAGTCGCCCGACAAACTCCCTCCAAGACACACGCTTGGCCTCCAAAATAGTACGTCGGGCTGCCGCCCTGGCTCGCCTAAAGGCGATCAAATTCTCCGTCGTTGCATGTCGGTCGAAGGCTCGGAACGCCCGCCTTCGGGCCCTGATGGCACCACGGCACTCCT
>VOPJ01012384.1:0-30177 GCA_014673585.1 Semibalanus balanoides | reverse complement strand
CACCATTAGATTCCTTACATGACAGGCAACATGCTGTTTTTTTACGGCGGTGCTCTATCTTGCTTGGTTTTGAAGTTAGCAGGGGGGCCTGTCAGGCCCTCCCCCCGTACGGCGAAGGTGAGAAACGAGGGTTAAAGCACTAGAAGACTTCCATACCCACTGCATCTCTCAAATCTGATGCATGCATCACAATACAATATATTACATGTTCTACAAACTCCTGCAAACACTGCACCATTTCCCTACACTGCACCAATCACACCCTACACCACATTCCACTACATCTCCCATAAACCCCTACAACCGCCACCCAAGTCCCCTACATTTCCCCCTACCGCATATGATGTCCAGCGTCGCCTTGGTGATGAAGGGGAAGACGTCGACGCGCTGCCCGTCGGTTGCTTCCAGCTTGGTGACCAGCACCCGCGCCTGCTCGTTAAACACGTCCATGAACTGGTCCAGGATGGTGAAGTGGAAGGCGGGAGTCAGCATCTTCCTCCGCTTGTGCCACTTGGTCCCTGTGGTGAGACGTGGCGCACGGTTGTGACAAATGTGTGACACGTGGCGCACGGTTGGAGACAGGGGATGGCGCCGGGACGGCAGTGCAGTGATTATTAGTAGAGCATGTCATTTTTTTTTCCAGTTTGTCCCACTTAAGGGCTAATGTATTACCAAACACGTATACAAACATCAGCTTAAAACAAACACAGCTTCGTACTCATACTCATGCACTAGCTAACAGTATACATTATTATACAGTACTCTCATACACGGCAGGGCAGTAGAGCATGCCAGTGATAGTGCTGTGCTCTTAATACACAGTGCAGCAATTGTTTATTTGTGACGTTTTTGAGGTCGTCAGGCACAACGGATGATAATGAATGTATGCCCTCTGCACTTACTGTTTACATTCGTACTGTTGGCACGAGCGTTTGACTGTTGTAACAATACCACACCACTTGTTACTACGAGAGCCTTTGACAGACACCGAGCCGTTGGCATGGCTACCAGCGCCTTTGTCCGATTCTGAGCCGTTGCTATAGCTACCGGCGGCTTTTCTGACACTGAGCGATTACTATCGTTACTGGCGACTTTAACGATACCGAGCTGTTATCATGGTTACCAGTCCTGTCCAATTTTGACTTTTGAGCCGTGGCTTTGGTTACTGGTGACCTCGTCCGACAATAAGCCTTTGCTATAGTTACTGGCATGGTCTCAGCCATGGTTACCGGTGTCTTTGTCCAACTCTGTACCTTGGCTATGGTTACTAGTGTGTCATTAAGCCGTTATTATAGTTACTGGTGCCTTTGAATGACTCTGAACTGTTGCTATGGTTACTAAGTGCGACGCTAAACCGTTGCTATGGTTACAAGTGCGACGCTGAACCGTTGCTATGGATACTTAGTGTGACGCTGAACTGTTGCTATGATCACTTCGTGTGAAGCTGAACTGTTGCTGTTGCTATGGTTACTTAATGTGACGCTGAACTGTTTCTATGGACTATGGTTACTTAGTTTGACGCTGAACCGTTGCCATGCTTACCGGTGCTTGTCAGAAGTCCGGTGCCGAGCCAGGGCTCCAGCGGATCGTACTCGGCGCCCTTTCGGATGTGCTGGTTGCTGCTAAACATAGACTGCAACAGAGCAGAGAGCTACCTGTTAGAGGCAGGGCCGGCCAACAGACAAGGTCATTCAGAGGTCACATAGAGAGCTGCCTGTTAGAGGCCGGGCCGGCCAACAGACAAGGTCACTCAGAGGTCACATAGATAGCTGCCTGTTAGCGGCAGGGCCGGCCAATAGACAAGGTCACTTAGAGGTCACATAGAAGAGCTGCCTGTTAGTGGCCGGGCGGCCAAGCAGACAAGGTCATCAGAGGTCACATAGAGAGCTTGCCTTGGTGTAAGAGGCCGGCCGGCCAACAGACAAGGTTCACTCAGAGGTCACAATAGAGAGCTGCCTGTTAGAGGCGGGCCGGCCAACAGACAGGTCACTTCAGAGGTCACATAGATTAGCTGCCTGTTAGCGGCAGGGCCGGCCAATAGACAAGGTCACTTAGAGGTCACATAGAGAGCTGCCTGTTAGCGGCCGGACTGGCCAGACAGACAAGGTCACTCAGAGGTGGTGTTGATTGGTCAGTTAGGGTGGGCCCTTTTGCAACTTTTTGTCCTAAACAATGGGCGTCAGTTGGTTTCCAATGTATTCGGATTGCTGGATTCCGAATCTGGCATCAGAAATTCAAATGTATTATTTCTTTCGCCCGCGCAACGCAATCGAAGATTTTCTTAAACCCAAAAAATCAGATATGGACTAATTGAGGCCACGTGATAAGATTTGCTGGTGTTAACTATTTATGGTAATTACTATCAGTTCATTATACATAACTAACCACTATAACTTTCTCTACCACTCTGCTGTCACTTCTCGTTCGGTTGCAATTTGAGCTCGAGCCGAAGGTCGAAAGTCTGAATACTGGCCCGCAGAGCATCGCTGTTAGGTGATGCAACTTATTAAACTGGCTGCCGTGCCGTCCGGACTCCGTATCGTACGATTAAGGCAGACGTTTCACAAACACAAAGTTGGTGGTGAGAAGGTATTGTTGAGTTTACACGAGGATCTATAATTTTCGCTAACATTGTTTGGAGCCCAAACTAGTTAACTGCTCTTGAGTTATTGTGCACCGTGCTGTGGTGAAGCGAGCCAGTTTAACTAGACTTACAAGACCATGTAGTCCACGCGCTTCAAACCTTGATCGTTCTTTCTGGAGTTCTAGGAGGATTAAACGCATCTATTGAAGCCTCCGGTGTTTTTGGTTTCGTCGACGAAAGGCGAGCTTGTTCGGCTGGAGAAGCGGGGGCGGNGCACTGCTGGTGACGGCTGTGCGTCGCTTTGTCTCGTCGTGAGGTTGTTAGATATCACGTTTGCTCGCATCCTCGTGGCGTGTCTATTCCAGCGATCAGAAGTGGCCTGATCTAGCCTGTCTATGAAGCGGCGGCGCTCCATTCGCTGATCAACGGAAACTTCACGTCTTCTGGGTGTTCATGACTTCATTGACTTTAAACATTGTCGATATGATATTTCATATGAAACTGTAGACGCTTTGCTCGTGCTTGTCCGTTTCTCGCCTTCCGCGTGGTATCCTTTTTGTTTCACAGTTTGGTGATTGCCACCTTCACCCGCAGCGGGTTATTTTCCTTTGAAGTGCTTGAGGCCCTCTACCCAATTGCGAGCACTTTCCGAGTCACTTGCTGGCAGGGGTGTAGGCTCTCATTCAAATGGAGGGCTTCAGCTCCCCCTCAAATGGAGCTTCAGCCCCCCAAACTTTGAAGAGAAAGTAGGTCAAATCCGGATAAATATGTATTTTGTGGATTTTGATTATGCTTTAAGCGATTTTTCCAGCTCAGCCCCCCCCCCAACTATTCTGGAGAAGCTATGCCCCTGCTTGCTAGATGCACTGCTTAACGGACGCGTTATTTTCATCGAAGCGTGACTAATGCATCGTTTCTAACCTTATTTGCATGATTATTCCAAACACTTAAGTCTTTTGTTAATTGGTCACGAGGAAGGCTGCATGCCACCACTTGTAGCTGTTTGCGGGTCTCTTTCGCCTTGTTTCGAAATGAACGCAGCTCATCGCGGCGCAATGTAACCTTTTGTATCGAAAACACCGAGGACTTGACCTTGGCAACAACACGATTTCTGGCGTTTGACTGTGTGTTATGTTTATAATTTTGGTCTCATTAGGTTTTAAACACACGAAATATAAAATAACAAAAAACTATATATAGTTTACCTAAGGCACTATTCTTACTTATAAACTTTCCATTTAAGATTTACAATTTGCGAAATGCTGCAACGGTCACAAAATTTCAACTATCAACGTAGAAAAGTTGAAATAGGTACAAGAGCATCTGCCTACAGGTGCCTACCATACCTAGGAGCCACCTACTGCTTTGGAATTATCTCTTTATTGCAAGGCACAGATTGCTCTGCAGCTAGTGCCGTTATTTTCATCGCTTGACGAGCGTCCGGACCTTCCGACGCTTGGCCCGTTTTCGAACCTTGTGACATTCAAAGCAATATTGCAGGCGAACCAACAGGGATGTCGGCCTACTCTATGCGCAGGTTTTGACCTTATGGGTTGTTGCTACTTGCCAAAAATAATTGGCGCCACTGATCCTTGTTTATTGTCGGCAATGAGTCCAGATGTGCAAATTTTCTGTTTTAGTAAAATCTTCGACTGAGATGTGCGGGCGAAAGAAAACAGAAAATTGCATTTCTGATGCCAGATTCGGAATCAGCGCATCCAAATGCACTGGAAACCGACTGACGCCCAATGATTAGAAACAACAAGTTGGAATAGGGGCACCCTATTGTACAGTCATATGTCCTCTTGTAACCTGTATTGTACCGTCACAGGTACTCTTGTAACCTGTATTATACCGTCACAGTTACTCTTGTAACCTGTATTGTACCGTCATAGGTCCTCTTGTAACCTGTAGTGTACCGTCACATGCCCTCTTGTAACCTGTATTGCACAGTCACGGGTCCTCTTGTAACCTGTATTGTACCGTCACAGGTCCTCTTGTAACCTGTATTGCACCGTTACTGGTCCTCTATTGCACCGTTACATGTCTTCTTGTAACCTGTATTGTACCGTTATAGGTCCTCTTGTAACACGTGTGTTATGGGCGCCATATAACTATTTTGTAGCGGCGCCCTAAAGCCCCAATCATCATCATCTTGTAACATGTGTTGCATCGTTACAGGTTCTCTTGTAGCCTGTATTGCACCGTTACAGGTCCTCTCCGCACCCCACAAAATCCACACCACACCGAATCCGCACCAGCTTTTCCGAATCCGCACCAAATTTGCACCAGCCAGGGCAGCTGACCGGCACCGACGAGATCTCGTCACAAATGTCATACTTTGCAGTCTGGGTTTGGCTGGGACGGTCTCCCAGCTAGCTCCGCCATATAACTCTTTTGTTGCGGCGCCCTTAAGCCCAAATCATCATCATCACCAGCTAGCTCCCTTGCACTAACAACTTTCAACTTTTTGAGCATCTGGTCGTACTTATTTGGTATGCCATAGCAGATAAATCCTGCTTTTTGTGTATGACTTTGAATAAGCACTATGCTTTCACCACTTTTGCAGTTGTGTTCAGTATTAACTGTTATGTGGTGTTCATTCTTCAGGTGATCCAGCATGCCGTCGACGGACGGCCGCCCGGCTGCCGGGCCGCCGCCACCACCGCCGGCAGACCACCTGGCCAAGGCTGTTCTGTCCAAGACGGCTGAGCCGGCTGCCGACGTCAATCAGAACGTGCTGAGCGAGGTGTGCCGACTGCAGCTGGCCGTCTGCTGGCTGGCGCCGCAGCCCTGTCTGGTGGCCGCGCTCCAGGACGGTCTGGAAGGCGGCTTCTGGCCCGAGGCTGGCCAGCGTGGCGGCGTGGAGTCGCCGCTGGACGACAAGACGCTGCCTGCGGCGGCCGGTTCACCGGTCCGCTCGGAGCCGGAGGAGCCGCCGCCGTCGCCACACGCAGACAGCAGTGCCAGCCGGGGTACGAGCGAGCCGTCCGCAGCGGTCACTCCGGAGATGGCGCTCCTGGATGACTCGTCCGGCTCCGAATCGCTGTCCCAGATCGCGCTGTGCGTGGCGATCAGCCTGAGCTCGGGTCGTCTGCCGGGAGACAGCTCAGGAGGAGACACGGAGGGTCCGGTCTCTGTTCAGCTCCCCAGCGAGCAGCCGGCGGTCGGCGCGGCTGTGGACGTGGCTGCCGGACCGGCCGTCGGCTGCGAGACGGCGGCCCCTGCTGTCGGGATGAGCGACCCAGCCGCCGCTGCCGTGCCTGTCGCAGATGTGTCGGAAGGCCAGCCGCCCGCTGCAGCCAGTCGGGACTGGCAGCGCTGGGGGCCAGCGGTGGTGTCTGGCGGCCAGGACACTCCGGTGACGGATGGAGTGGCGGCTCCGGCGGCCGGTGGTCCAGCGAGCGTCCTGCAGCACTGCAGCCTCCGGCCGCTGCTGAACACGCCGAGGAGAGACTGTGAAGACACTGCCGCTGGAAGGTGTGAAGTTGGCTCTGTGATGCCGACGCTGAAATCGTCTCAGCTTGTGCGCATCTGGACGTCGCTCGAGGGAGGTTGTCGGCCGGGTGAGGTGACTCCGGTGTCGGGCGACGGGCGTGGGGTGGACCTGGCCACCGATCAGGACAGTGAAGTGCTTCACATGAGTGTTGGCTCCTCAATAGACAGACTAAGTACTCCGGAACTGCGTACTCCAGGCAACCAGATAAAGTACAACGATGATGAAGGATCTCAGGAAGCCTCCTCGACTACGACAGAACCAGACAGGGGAACCAGATCTCAAACGACGCATTCTGTATCCGATGAATGGCATTTCAGCCAAGTCTCTCAGTCGGGAGATGTGCTGACCGCGATACATATATGTGATAAACTGCCTGAGGAAGCCGACGTGGAGCCATTGGCACAGGTCAGCGGTGGAAGGTCTCCGCCAGAGGACGGAGAAATAGTGGACACTGATGATGACTCTGAGTCGCCTGAACTGACATTACTGCACTCTGTTGACAAGCAGAGAGCAACCGGGACACCGCCTGAGCTGGGCAGCAGTCAGCAGTCACTGGCAGAGAGCCGAGCGACGTCTGCAGCTGAGCAGCACTGCAGCGAGGCATCGCAGTCGTCTGCGTTCTCTGTCATATCTGCCGAGTCGGCCGCCTGTGAGCGTGCCGCTGCCCACACTGCCTCTCCGCGGGGCCGCGGCAGGGGCAGGGGTAGGGGCCGTCGGCGCTCCACTGCCGGCCGCCGGCCGCCTCCGTCGCCTGTCGTTACTGCCCGGGTCAGGGACACCGCCGATCAGCCGGCCACACCCAGGCGCAGAGGCCGACCCAGGAAGACGCCGGCCGCCGCGCAACAGTCGAGCCCTGCTCCGGCCACCGCCGGTTCAGCCGGAGCAGCAGCCGGCGTGCAGGACGACACGCCCATCGTACCAACCATCGCTGAGAGGCTGTTCCTCCGCAAACGCTCGCTGAGCGACCTCTCGTCCCCGGCACAGAAGCGCGCGGCCTCAACGGTGGCGAGCAGCAGCCCTGTGCCGACCTGTGTCACTCCCGTGATGCCGTGTCGCGTGACGGTAGAGACGCTGACGCGACACTCGGCCAAGAAGCTGTGTCGCCGCCACGGCCTCAAGATCGGCCGCTCCGTGAAGAAATGCCTAAAGCTGAGCAAGCTATTCAGCCGGGCCAAGGACCGGGTGAAAAGCATGCTGCCGATCAAGTCTGGTCGGTCGACGTTCAGCTGTGGGGAGAGTGTTAAATCTGAAGAGAAGACGGAGACTGGGGAAGGAGTCATCACTGCTCACAAAGGTGATGGCGAAGTCAACCAGGAACTGCCTGAGAGCAATGCAGCTGAGAAATCCTCCCAAAGTGTGGCACAGACGATCATTGCTCCCGAGCCTGACCCTGCGGCGCCCTTATCTGTCGAGACGTCCCAAGCCATCCCAAGTCCTCCACCGTGCCAATCCGACATCTCATCCGACGCCATGCCGAGCCATACACCGTGTCATTCCGGCATCTCATCTCATGCCATCCCGAGCCATACACCGTGTCATTCCGACGTGCCAGCTCGGTCAGAGGCGAGCTCGGCATCATCCGTGACACCGACGAAGCTGGACGATGGCTCGGTAACAGCAGCGAGCGGTACTGCCCGCAGACCACCGTGCGACGCCACCGCCGCGCCCTCAGCGGAGAACCCCAGCACCGGTGACAAACAGGCCAAGACATCCACCGCCGTCACCTCAGCGGAGAACCACACCACCGGTGACAAACAGGCCAAAACATCCACCGCCGCGCCCTCAGCGGAGAACCCCAGCACCGGTGACAAACAGGCCAAGACATCCACCGCCGTCACCTCAGCGGAGAACCACACCACCGGTGACAAACAGGCCAAAACATCCACCGCCGTCACCTCAGCGGAGAACCACACCACCGGTGACAAACAGGCCAAAACATCCACCGCCGCCACCTCAGCGGAGAACCCCAGCACCGGTGACAAACAGGCCAAAACATCTGCAGACCGAAATGCTGAAGTAAAACAGGCGAAAAGTGTGAGGAAAAAGATAGAGGCTCCTTCGCCCGTTTCCTCGGCTGCATCAAGACAAAGCATAGAATCCCAGACAAAGTTCAGCACGACAAACTCTTCGAAATCGTCAAAACCAGAAAATCAGCGCAAAACAAAGTCGATGGCTGCAAAGGGCGGTCTTCGGAATTTGAAAATTTCCCTCCCCTCCGCTGACAAGAAGAGCAGACAGGTGGCCCTGGCGGTAGGGAGCAGCGCCAGACGGACGGATCGAGCCCGGCCGGCGGACGGCCACTGCCGGGAGATGTCTGAGCTATGTGACGCTGAGGTGACCGACTCCTCCACTCCAGGCACCGCCAGCGCTGACGAGGGCGACAAACAGTCGGACATGGCCGCCATCCTGAAGCGTCTGACGGCACGCACGCTCCGCGGCGACTTCAAAATCCCGAAGCGTCGCCAGAGTGAGAAACCTGCGCAGCTAGAGAGGCCGGCGTTCGACAACTTCACCATCAGGGTGCCGGTAGGCGAGAGGTCCGGCGGCGGCGTCAAGAGCTCAGTGACCCCGGGCGGCCGGCAGCCCCGCCAGGAGGACTCAGCCGTCACTCAGGCTGAGTGGGCGACGTTACTGGATGCCAGGACTGCTGGCCTCACGGACCTCAGCCAGATCCGACTGCCGCCGCCGCCGCCGCCGCCACCCCTGCCGCTGCTGCCGCTGCTGCTGCCGCCGCCGCCTCCACCGCCGCCGCTACCGGTGCTGCCGCCACTGCTGCAGCCGCCTCCATGGCCAACAGTCGGGTCTGGGAGCCTGACTATGACCGTGCCGACACTGAGCACGGCGCCGCGCCCTGTGGTGGCCACTCGGCCGCGGGGACCAGAGGCGGCAGCGGGGCCGTATGTGGCGAACGCGCAGTATCCGACGGCCTCCGCCACCTCAGTCAGGTATGCCGAGCCGCCACCGTCGGCCGGTCAGCTTACAGACGATTCAGGCGATCAAGCTGCGGCGCCCGGCTTCCCGGCGACACAACTACGAACGGACATCAACGGATCCACTGGCCACTACGTGACGCAATCCGAAATCCAAGTCAACTACTCCAAAGAACAAAGGTCGACGTCGGCTGAATTGCTGAATCTTGACTCCGACCTACTAGACACCAACTACAAATATTGTGTCACCGCTGTTGCCGCTGGTGAGCTGGTGAGCGCGGCCGCGCCGACGGTGCGGTGCACCACGTTCACCCGTTCAGAGAGCGTGACGCCATCCACGAGCTCGCATGGCTCGGACGAGATCGTGGTGGTGCAGGAGGAGGAGAGCCTGCCGGCCGAGCTGCAGATGGTGCGCTTGGCGATCGCCGGCCGCGGCGCCGAGCAGCTGGTGCTCATCCCCGACCAGCTGGAGCCGACGCCGGCCGAGCGCGCCTCCTACGAGTTCTGCGAGTTCATCAGCGACGACCCGGCTGAGAACGCCGACAACAACGCCGTCGAGTGGGAGGTGATGCGCCGGCTGACCTCTGACAGCGAGCGCTACCGCTTCGTGCGTCAGCGCTGGCGCAACACCGAGATCCCGGACCCGCACCGGTGCCTCACGTTCTACGGCTACCGGCGGCGGCTGGTGCGCGCCAGTCTGCAGCGCATGGGACTACTGGGCCGGCGGCTGCCCGAGCCAGCGTCGGGCCGGCGCGGCCGCGGCCTGAAGCGTACACTGTCGGCCACCAGCTGCGACAGCCGGCCGGCCGGTAAGCGGCCACGGCTGGCGGCCGGCTGCGCGTTCATGGCCGACTGGCTACTGGATCAGGGCCGCACGCTGCTGACGGCCGGCAGGCTGCTGCCCTCGCTGAAGGTGCGCCGCCGCCGCATGGAGCAGGAGAAAAACAGCTTCTGCCGCCAGCTCTCCTTCAACCCGCAGCTGACGCCGGCGCAGCGCAGATGGGAGGTGAGTCACCTGCAGGAGCAGCAGCTGCGCGAGCTGCACCAAGAGTTCGGGCGGCGCGCGCGCCGCGCCGCGAACCGGCTGTCGGCCGTGAAGGCTGAGACAGAGACGTTCTTCCGGTTCTACACGGGTCTGAACAACACGGACGCCGAGGACGCCTCCTGGCTGACGGAGCAGCAGCGCCAGGAGGTGGAGGACTTCGAGGACTACATTGTCGGCATGGACCGCGTCTACGGAGAGTGCCTCGATGAGGACCTCTGATGCCGCCCCTGTCACACTCCTCACTCTTGCACTCCTCTCCTGCACTCCTCGAGCAGTCATAGCGACACACAAAATCCAACAACCGCTTATCCAGGGCTTTTGATAAAGAAATTATTATTTGCGCTGTTATTCATAGCATGAATTCAATGTTTCCGGCATTCTGTCAAGTTTTCGTCTTGTTTCGTGTGTGACTCTCGGATGTCTGAAGAGGCGGTTCAACCTCGTCTGCCGTTGGCTTTCTATAGTGCCTTATATCATATATTATGAAAATGTGGCCAGTTGCAATGGTGACTGGGAGTACTGGTGGCGAAAATGGGAAAATGTCTGTTTTGTATATCTAGTTCATTTTCTCACCATTTCGAGAAGGCCTGACTGAGTTTGTCTTTCTTCTGCTGGCTGTTAGGTATGTACGAACACATCGCCTTCTGTGGTGTTTCAGCAGCGTCGATTTTGGCCCACGTCTCATGCCTGACGAATATCTGGCGATGGCGTGTGTGTGTGCACGTGTGGCTCGGCGATGTTTCGGCTCTGATTGTACATACTGCGGCGATGGTCTCTCCGGTGTGTTCACCTGCAGTGGCTGGGCATCTCAGATTGACAGCTTAGGCACATGCCAGAATTACCGGAGTGTTGTAGGTAGTACGTGTAACTATGTGCAAAGACAAACCACTTGTGCAAATACGGACGGGTGATAATTCAGTGTACAATGAGCGCGCTGGCTGCGGTGACTGATGGCGCGCGCCGGCTGTGTTCCTGTTAATCCAGAGCTTACGGCTGTGATGGCGTGTTTCGGGCGGGTGACGGTGCGCCCGGTCACAGACGCCAGGCTGACACGGGTACGATGATAGTGGCCGGAGGAGCGGGCGCGGCATTCCGCCGCTGCAGGGAGTCGCTCCTCTCAGAGGTACTCACACCTCCGTCCAGGGTGATTGTGCTGTGAACTGTCAGACGTTGCGATTTCATGTCCGATGTCCTGCCGCTATGCTTTTGTTGCGCTATCTTGAAAGCCAAAGTGCGCGTCTTGCCTTGCCAAACGTGTCATGCTAGTACAAGCTCCCATTTTCGCGGGCACTGTCTTGAAAGTGCTCGAATGCGTCTTAGTGGCCTATTAAAGGTCGCACATTTGTACGATGGTTAACTGGAGCTTTCTTTCATCTGTTATAGGCGACGTTTGCTCGGTTTAATGTGTGGTGACCATATGTAGCGCGGGGTGCCATTTCTGATGGTTTTCGTGTAAAACAGTGCCGGCATTCTGTCCCGTTTGCCCGTGATGCGTTCGCCTGTCCTGGCCGTGATTTGCGAAGGCACGGGCGTCCACGAGCGGCTCTGTTTCCATGACCGGTGTCCTCTCTCTCTCTCAGAAGACAGTGCCGTGTCCGCTGCTCTCTGTTCGGTTCGTCTTCAGCCGCGTGGCCTCTGTCTCGTAGTGCTGATTACGTCTCCTCATTCGGCTGTGTTAGATTGGCCGGCAGCTGAGTGTTGGCAAAGTTCGGCTGTGACCGCGCCTCCAGCCAGTGTGTGCTGGCGGCGGGTCCGCGGCTGTCACCTCTGTGTCGTGTACACTGTCTCTGCCATCAACTCCGCCGTCGTCACCTCCGTGCCCCTGGCCGGAGGTGTATTTGCCCTCATCGGTGCTGTGACCGGCTGTCCGCGCCCGTTGAACACTAACCACAGATAGTCGCATCGCGCTGATCATCGGTGCTGTGACCGGCTGTCCGCGCCCGTTGAACACTAACCACAGATAGTCGCATCGCGCTGATCGTTATCCCAGCAATACATGTGTGTTTTCGAGACCAGTGTTTAAAGGGAATAGTTCACCTTGAAAAAAAAAACGAGAAAAGCCTAGAAATGATGAAGCAGAAGCAAGAAATTAAGTATATATTACTAGTAAGTAAGAGAAACCTTATATTTAACGCGGAAAAAAGCAAATTAAAGTCATTAAATTTGGGTGATAATTCATATTTTTTTTCCTCAAAGTAATGCGACAATCAGCTGGCTGATGAAGCACGCAACGTCATCGAGTTAGTGAGGGATCGTGTCGTATACATGTGGTATTGCACAAGTATTGTTGAAGATGCCGGAAAATACAAACCGCTTTGAAAACCATCACAGTACTTGCCTTTTAAGAAGGTATCTGTCACTATTATAATTTCACTATGAAAGTGTAAGTGTCGCCATCGTCGCTCACTGTCCGTGCCTGGGGGCGTTCGTCCTGGATTATTGTCACAAAGTCATGCACGCTCTTACAATACTCACTGGCGTACCGGTCTCCAGCGGTCGGCTCATATCACTCAGTACGCCGCTGCGCCGCGAGGCGGCCAATCAAAGCGGCACGCGCGCACTGGTACGAGGGTGGGGTTCGGTTGAAAGTGGGGAGGGGACGAATTAACAATTTGTAACGCGAGCCTGGAACGTTCAGGCCAGCGCTGAAACGCTAATCGCATACGCTACAGACGTTGTTTATTACGGTTTATACAAATGTATTATGAAGATTTAAACATCAAATCACTATGCATAGCATTACCTGCAGTTCATTCTTGCAATAAAAAGAATGGGTACTGAACAGTATGGTTTTGTCCAGCCACTTCTTTCCCCAAGTCTTACGTCATCTGTGCGTCCCATAATTAATACGTCACTCAGCCAAATCAGCACCAATCATGCGATTGGAGTTACGGGTATACCCGGTCCAGACTTTTTAGGACTGAATATAAATATTAAGAGGATTTTCTTGGAAAAATGAAAGCGTCACAAGTCATTTTCGAGCATTGCCCACAACTTGGCTATCTCACTCAAAACCTAAGTGTTATAAGGTGAACTATTCCCTTTAAGGAAGGTTTTGCTGCGTAGATTGGTATGACGACTATCGGTTGGTGGTCGAGTTTTCAGTGGCCAAAGCCCAAAACGCAACATTTTTGCATGGATGAGTGCTGTGGAAAAGCCAGATCTTTTTCCCGCCCGTACAATCCATTAAACATTCATGTCCAACACCCAGAACAAGTCGATGCAGGAGCAGCCCTAGTGAAAAAGCCTATATGATTATTATATAAATCCTATAGGAAATTATAATTCCTATAGAACTTCCTCACTAGGGAGTGACCAACGTGATTTCAAAACTAAGCCATTAAATGGGGAGGACGACACGTATAATAACCAGGGCAGACGTAGTCGCTACTCCCGCTGGTGCTGTCTCAGCCCCGCCGTCAGCAGGGCAGACGTAGTCGTTACTCCCGCTGGAGCTATCTCAGCCCCGCCGTCAGCAGGGCAGACGTAGTCGTTACTCCCGCTGGGGCTATCTCAGCCCCGCCGTCAGGCAGGCAACGTGACGTTACTCCACTGGGGCTATTCTCAGCCCGCCGTCAGCAGGGTAGACCGTAGTCGTTACTTCCCTGGGGCTGTCTCAGCCCCGTCGTCAGTAGGGCAAGACGTAGTCGTTACTACCGCTGGGGCTAATCTCAGCCCAGCCGTCAGCAGGGAGACGTAGCTCGTTAGCATGGGGCATATCTCAGCCCGCCGTCAGCAGGCAGATCGTAGTCGTTAGCTGGGCTATCCTCAGCCCCGGCGTCAGCAGGGCAGACGTAGTCGTTAGCTGGGCTATCTCAGCCCCGCACGTCAGCAGGGCAGACGTAGTACTCCCCGCTGGGGCTATCGTCAGCCCCGCGGTCAACAGGGCAGACGTGTCGCTACTCACCAGCTGGTGCTGTCTCAGCCACCGCGTCCGCCAGGGCAGAGTAGTCGTACTCCGCTGGAGCTATGCCTCAGTCCCGCCGTCAGCAGGGCAGACGTAGTCGTATCTGCTGTGGCTATCTCAGCCCCGCTGGTCAGCAGGGTAGAACGTAGTCGGTTACTCCCGTGGGCTAATCTCAGCCCCGCTGTCAGCAAGGGCAAGACGTAGTCCGTTAACTCTCCGCGGCTAATCTCATGCCGCTGTCAGCAGGGCAGACCGTGTCGTTAGCTGGGGCTTCTCAGCCCGCCGTCACAGGGCAGACGTAGTGCTACATTCCCTGGGGCTCTCTCAGCCCCGCCGTAAGCAGGGTGACGTAGTCGTTAGACTGAGGCTATTTCTCAGCCCCGGCTGTCAGCAGGGCAGACGTCGTCGTCTGGCTTTGGGGCTATTCAGCCCGCCGTCAGCAGGCAGACGTAGTCGTTAGCTGGGGCTATCTCAGCCCCGCCGTCAGCAGGGCGACGTAGTTCGTTACCCCGCTGGAGCTATCTCAGCCCGCGTCGCAGGCAGACTGTCGTAACTCCCACTGGGGCTATCTCAGCCACGCTGTCAGCAGGGCAGACGTAGTGTTACTTCCCGCTGGGAGCTATCCCAGCACCGCCGTCAGAGGTAGACGTAGTCGATATACTCACCCCGCTGTGGCTATCTTCAGCCCCTGTCAGCAGGCAGACGTATAGTCGTTAACTCCGCGCTGGGCTATTTAGCCCCGCACGTCAGCAGGGTAGACGTAATCGTTAACTTTCACCCGCTCGGCTATCAGTCCCGCCGTCAGCAGGGACCAGACGTGTCGTTACTGTTAATTAATTATCCCGCTGTGGCCTATCTCAGCCCCGCTGTCAGCAGTAGACGTAGTCGATTACTCCGTGGGGCTATCTCAGCCCCCGCTGGTCAGACAGGGCAGACGTAGTCGCTTTTACTACTGCCGCTGGGCTAAATCTCGCCCCGCTGTCAGCAGGGCAGTACGTAAAGTGTAAGCTGGGGCTACATCTCCAGCCCCGGCCGTCAGCAGGGCAGGACGTAGTACCCTACTTCCGCTTGGGGTCTATCTCAGCCCGGACACCCGTCAGCAGGGGTAGACCGTAGTCGTTACTGCGGGCTATCTCAGCCCCCAAGCCTGTCAGCACGGGTGCAGACCGTAGTGTTGCTGGCGGCTTAGATCTACAGCCCCAGCCGTCATGCAGAGCAGAGTAAGTCTATATGCTATTGCCTAACTCTCAGCTCCGTCCCCCCCCGTCAGCTCAGGAGCAGACTAGTTAACTGCAGGTCCACGCTGGGGCCTATCATCCAGCCCCGCCCGTCAGCAGGCAGACGTAGTCGCTACTCCCGCTGTGGGCTATCTCAGACCCAGACGTCAGCAGGTTAGACGTAGTCGTTATCTACCTACTGGGGCTATCTCAGCCCCATGCGCCGGGCAGAACGTAGTCGTTACTGTGGCCGTGGGCTATCGTCAGCCCCGCTGTCAGCAGGGTAGAGTAGTGGCTTTTACTGCTCGCCCGCTGGGGCTATTCTCATCTCCGCCCTGAGTCAGCAGGGTAGACGTAGTCGTTACACGAGCCGCTGGGGCTATTCCAGCCCCAGCCGTCAGATCAGGGTTAGCAAACGTAGTCAGTCTACTAGGCCGTTGGGGCTATCTCCAACCGCCGTCAGCAGGGGAAGAGTGCGCTAGTCGTTATGTTCGCTGTTGAGCTATCATCCCCCGCGTCAGCTAGGGCAGACGTAAGTCGGTTACTCCCGCTGGGGCTAATTTTCAGCCCCGCTGTCAGCCAGGGCAGACGGTAGTCGCTACTCGGCCGCTGGGCTTTCAAGCCCGCCGTCAGGGCAGACGTAGTCGGTATGTACACCGCTGCGCGCCGCCTATTCAGCCCGCTTGTCAGGCAGGGCAGAACGGTTAATCGCCTACTTTGCCCGCTGGGGCTATCTCAGCCCGCTAGCAGGGCAGACGAGTCGTTAACTTTCCCGCTGGAGCTATTCTCAGCACCGCCGTCAGCAGGGCAGACGTAGTCGCTACTCGCTGGGGCTATTTCAGCCCCGCCGTCAGCAGGGTCAGACGTAGTCGTTACTCCCGCGGGGCTATCTCAGCCCCGCCGTCAGCAGGGCACGTAGTCGCTACTTCCCCGCTGGGGCTATCTCAGCCCCGCCGTCGCAGGGCGACTGAGTCGGTTATACCCGCTGGGGGCTATCTCAGCCCGCGTCGCAGGGCAGACGTATGTCGCTACTGGTCCCGCTGGGGCTATCTCTCACCCGCGCGTCAGCAGGCAGACGTATTCGCATATCCCGCTGGGGCTATCTTCACCCCGTCCGTCGCAGGGCAGACCGTAGTCGCTACTACCGCAGGGGCTGTCTCAGCCGCCGTTCCGTCAGCAGGCGTAGACGATAGTCGTTCTCCCGCTGGGCTATTCAGCCCCCGCCGTCAGCAGGGCGACGTAGTCGCTATACCCGTGGGTCTATCCTCAAGCCCCGCCGTCAGCAGGGCAGACTAGTCGCTACTCCCGCTGGGGCTGTCTCAGCCCCGTCGTCAGCAGGTAGCGTGTCCGCTAACTTCCCGCTGGGGCTATCAGCCCCGCTGTCAGCAGGGCAGACGTAGTCGCTACTATCCCCGCATGGGGCTTCTAAGCCCCACCGTCAGCAGGGCAAGACTAAATCGTACTCCCGCTGGGGCTTGTCTCAACCGTCGTCAGCAGGGTAGACTTAGTCGTACTCACCGCTGGGGCTATCTCAGCCCCGCTGTCAGCAGGGCAGACGTAGTCGTTACTCCCGCTGGGGCTATCTCAGCCCCGCTGTACGCCGGTGATCACTAATGAGCTGCGAGCTGGCACCGGCCGCTGTTAATCGATTAGACAACGGAGAGCCGTGAGTGCCGTGCGGGCTTCATCAGCGGACGGCCCGGCCCGACCTTCCCGCCGACACGGCTGGCCGACCTCATAGGTGAGCACACACCGCGGCAGCTTTGTTGGATCAATGGCGACCATAGCTGCCGGAAGTCACCCACAGCGGCGCCGGGCCTCAGACGGGCCATGGTGACGACGGTGGCGAGAGGCATGCGGCGGACTGCAGACAGGTCAGTCATGGTGACAGGAGGACTGCAGGTCAGTCATGGTGACAGAAGGACTGCAGGCAGGTCAGTCATGGTGACGGGAGGACTGCAGGCAGGTCAGTCATGGTGACAGAAGGACTGCAGGCAGGTCAGTCATGGTGACAGAAGGACTGCAGACAGGTCAGTCATGGTGACAGAAGGACTGCAGGCAGGTCAGTCATGGTGACAGGAAGACTGCAGACAGGTCAGTCATGGCGACAGGAGGACTGCATACAGGTCAGTCATGGTGACAGAAAGACTGCAGACAGGTCAGTCATGGTGACAGGAGGACTGCAGGCAGGTCAGTCATGGTGACAGGAGGACTGCGGGCAAGGTCAGTCATGTGACAGGAGGACTGCAGGTCAGTCATGATGACAGAAGAACTGCAGTCAGTCATGGGTGACATGGGGACTGCAGCAGGTCAGTCATTGATGACAGGAGGACTGCGGTCGTCTGGTGACAGGGAGGGACTGCAGGTCAGTCATGGGACAGGAGGACTTGCAGGTCAGGTCATGTGACAGGAGGACTGCATACAGTCCAGTCATGGTGAACAGGAGGACTGCAGGAAGGTCAGTCATGTGACAGGAGACTGCAGACAGTGTCAGTTCATGTTGACAGGAGGACTGTAGGCAGGTCAAGTCATGGTGACAGGAGGACTGCAGGTCAGTCATGGTGACAGGAGGACTGCAGGTCATCATGGTTGACAGAAGGACTGCCAGACAGGTCAGTCATGGTGACAGGAGACTGCAGGTCATCATGGTGACGGAAGACTGGCAGACAGGTCAGTCATGGGTGAAGCAAGGACTGCAGACAGGTCAAGTCATGGTCAGAAAGAAGATGCAGACAGGTCAGTCATGGTGACAAGGAGAAAACTGCAGGCAGTCAGTCATGGTGACAGGAGACTGCCAGTCATATGGACGGGAAGACTGCAGGACAGGTCCAGTCCATTGGACAGGAGAGTGCAGACAGGTCAGCTCATGGTGACAGGAGGATGCAGACAGGTCAGTCATGGTGACTGGAGGACGCAGGTCAGTCATGGTGACAGGAGGACTGCAAGAAGGTCAGTCATGGTGACAGGAGAACTGCAGACAGGTCAGTCATGGTGACGGGAGGACTGCAGACAGGTCAGTCATGGTGACAGGAGGACTGCAGGTCAGTCATAGTGAACAGGAGGACTGCAGGTCAGTCATGGTGACAGGAGGCTGGGTCAGTCATGGTGACAGAAAGGACTGCAGACAGGTCAGTCATGTGACAGAAGGACTGCAGACCAGGTCAGTACATGTGAAGGAGGACTGCAGGCAGGTCAGTCATGGTGACAGTGAGGACTGCAGGTCAGTCGTTGGGACAGGAGGACTGCAGACAGGTCCGTCATTGGTGACAGGAGGAACTGCATACAGGTCAGTTCATGGTGACAGGAGGGACTGCAGCAGGTCAGTCATGTTCAGGAGGACGTGCAGCAGGTCAGGCATGGTGACAGGAGGACTGCATGTCAGTACATGGTGACAGAAGACTGCAGACAGGTCAGTCATGGGTGACGAAGGACTGCAGAGCAGGTCAGTCATGGTGGACAGAAGGACTGCAGGACAGGTCAGTCATGGTGACAGGAGGACTGGCAGGTCAGGTCAGTCATGGTGTCAGGAGGACTGCAGGTCAGTCATGGTGACAGGAGGACTTGCAGGTCAGTTCATGGTGACAGGAGGACTGGCAGACAAAGGTCAGTCATGGACAGGAGGACTGCGACAGTCAGTCATTTGGTGACAGGAGGACTGCAACAGGTCAGTCATGGTGACGGCGAGGACTGCACGACAGGTCAGTCATGTGACAGGAAGACTGCAGACAGGTCGTCAGGTGACAGGAGGACTGCAGATAGGCAGGTCAATGGGTGGCAGAAGGACTGGCAGACAGGTCAGTCATGGTGACAGGAGACAAATGAGACAAGGTCAGTTATTGGTGACAAGGAGGATGCAGACAGTCAGTCATGGTGACAGGAGGACTGCAGACGGTCAGTCATGGTGACAGGAGGACGCAATAGGTCAGTCAGGGGTGACCGGAGACTGCAGACAGGTCAGTCATGGTGACAGGAGGACTGCAGACAGGTCAGTCATGGTGACAGGAGGACTGCAGACAGGTCAGTCATGATGACGGGAGGACTGCAGGTCAGTCATGGTGACAGGAGGACTGCAGGTCAGTCATGGTGACGGTAGGCTTTAAGCTATCCGTCGTGTTTTTGTGGTGTGACTGCTGTGAATTTGATGGAGCTCGAACGTAAGCTAGTTGACACTGTGCCCGTTGTCTGTTGGCAGGCGGGGCAGCAGCGCTCGTGGCCGGGCCATACCTCTGGTGGGGGCTGTGGACGGGGGGAACGGCACGCCCACCACGTCAGATATCACCACCCAGTCGGCCACCGCAGCCCAGTCGGGCCCAATCACCCAACAGGACCCCGACGACGCCACTGGAGACAAACATAAACGGATACAAATATCTTTTGATGGGTACGCCTACGTCGTCCCCCCTCTCTCTTTCGACCTGCTCCGCTAGTCCTCAAAGCTGTACTTAATTAATATTTCGTCCGTGGACCGTGGATGCGACAAACGCATGTGCATTGTGCAAAGTGTTCTTGTCTCGTGATAATCGAAATTCATGTAATTGAATGCATTAGCTTGATCTATTGTTGACACAAGATTATAACATAGGGCAACATTTACAACACGTTAAAATTATGTCCGTGAAGTTAGCCAACAGTCAACACAACGAAAATTGGCAACGTCAAGATTTTTAGCTCAAAATATGCATGTAGGTCAAGTCGCATACGAGGATTGCGAATCTGATGTTATTTTTAATGTAAAGGTCAAAGGTCAAGGTCAAATGAGTAAATCCCTCAAAATTGACCTTGTGTACCTTTTTGTGGACAAACGGTGCGTTGCACGTTTTTTTTTCAATGGCACCAATCGAAAGAGCGCGTCAAAATGAAGATGGGATATTTCCAGGGCGTCGCCACAGGGGGGACGGGGGGACACCGTCCCCCCAGCCGTTAGGCTGGGGGGATTATCCCCCAGTTTGGACGCTCCCTCCACCAGTATTTATCTGGCACTTACTCGAAACAATGACAATTTTTGGAAAATATCGTATGCGTTGGGAAAAAAGTGTCTCACGCCTTTTCCCTTTTGACTTTGTTTCCCTTTTTGGGTTTCACTCGGAATTCCATAAACTTTTGGCCGGACATGTTAGCTAGGTCCGCCTCCATTGCCCAAAGCTCAAAAAAAGGCAGACGCGAACGTCAAAGACGCGAACATCGCACACCGGAAACCTGACTCCAGTGGCTGCCAGCTTGCTGGACCGAAGACCTAATTAATAGTGGGAACCAGCCTGGACATCTCCCCAGGCATCTCCCAAGGCCCAAGCTCCTCCAGATAACAGTGAACCATTATGAGCGGGTAAAAGACGTAGGCTGCTCTCGCCGTTTTCAAATTATTTACACTGTTACACAGCACTGGCGGAATTCAGGGGGCATTTTGGGAGCCATCCCCCCAGGCATAAAGTGGGCCTGGTTTGTCCCCCAAACGCATTGAAGTCTCACAAGAAAAAAGCAATCGATTATCATGTATCATGGCTTTGCTTTAGGCAGGATGAACTGTAAAGTTAACAATTGAGTCAAAGGTCGAAGATCAGGTCATCTAAGGTCAAAACTGTTGAAAACTGACCTTAAATTATGAATAAACAATGCATGGTTTTCTAGGATAAGTTTGTCTGCATTAAAAACAAAAAGACATTTATATATCCCTGTATCAGGTCAAAAATCCAAAAAACGTTATTTTGAAAAAATGACGTAATTCCTACTTATGCTTGGAAGAGCAATCCAGCTTCACCTGAAAATGAAGATATTACTTTGAAATTCGTTCGTGTTTTCATTAACACTTTGGTTCTCATTTATATTATCCGTTGTTTAATTACTTTGTTTGTTGGGGAGGGTTAAAAAAACAAAATTTTTGAAATCCGAATTGACATCTTAGATGAGAATGTAAATTTCGCTTTTCTATTACACAGTTTTACGGTTGCGATTTGTTTAAGCTATGTTTTCTACGATGCATCAAACATTTATCCGTATCAACCAAAATGATGACATGACGTTCATAAAACGTCATTTTCTCCCAAAGTATGAACTTTATTATCGTGATTTTTTTTTTGTAAGACGTCAAATGATGCGTGAATAAAGCGTACTGACACTTTGACGTCGTTATTCTGTTACCGTTAAAGTTATTGCGGAATACGGGAGGGGTAATATTTTACCCCCCCCCCTACGCCGCGCGGGTTAAACGTCGATTGGTGACCGTTAGGTGACCGTGATAGAAATTTCGGGAAAAAACCCCATCTTCATTTTGGACGCGCTCTTTCGATTGGTGCCCTTGAAAAAATTCGTGCAACGCATCGTTTGTCCACAAAAAGGTACACAAGGTCGGATATTGAGGGATTCGCTCATTTGACCTTGACCTTTGACCTTGACATTGAAAATAACATTAGATTCACAATCCTCGTATGCGACTTAACCTACGTGCGTATTTTGAGCTAAAAATATTGACGTTGCAAATTTCCGTTGTGTTGGCTGCTGGCTATTTTCACGGACATATTAAAATGTGACTACGGATATTTCTATTGCGTCACATATAGGCCTAAATAAACCTGATTGTTTCTGTTCGATCAGTGATCAATCCGTCCTCAACCAACCGTCCAGCGTTAATCCTGGTCTTGTGGTGTGTTGTCAGGGCCTGCTTGGCTGGATATAGGACGTGTTGTCTGGGCCAGCCAGGCCTTGTTAGGCTGGGTAGGTTATATGTGAAGTGTTATTTGGGCCAGCCAGGCCTGTTCGGCTGGGTAGGTTTATAAATGTGAAGTGAGTTATTTGGGCCAGCCAGGGCCTTGTTAGGCTTGGTAGGTTATAGGTGAATAAAAAAAAACAATGTTTATTTGGCCAGCCAGGCCTTGTTTAGGGCTGGGTAGTTTAAACTATGTGGAAGTGTTATTTGGGCCAGCCAGGCCTTGTTCGGCTGGGTAGGTTATATGTGAAGTGTTATTTGGGCCAGCCAGGCCTTGCTAGGCTGGGTACATGGGTAGGTATGTGACGTGTTGTCTGGGCCAGCCAGGGCCTGTTTGGCTGGCCAGAAGCGGTGGACAGGACGGCGAACCTGCTGACTCTGCAGCATAACTTCATCAGCCGGGTGCCGGACGGCCTGTACCTGCCGTCGCTGGTGCTGCTCGACCTGTATGATAACCAGCTGGAGAGGATGAGCGGCCTGCGACATCTGGAGACGCTGCGCGTGCTGGTCGTCGCCAGAAACAGGTGGGTCGGCGCTGCAAGAGGTACGGTCTGGACTCGGCAGCCGCTTGCCGATCGCTCGTTAAACGGAGCAGATTTGACAGGAAACCAGTGCAGTGGCGCGGCACATCCATTAATTAACCCGCGCACTGCAGAGGGTTCGCGCCGAAGACGAACTTCAGGGGGGGGGATTTTCCGCCCGCCTGAGATCTCGAAAACTTCGCTACGTAGCGACAAGCGGAAAACGGTGCTAGGTAGTTCCAGACAGGCTCTATGGAAAGTATGTCCGGTCTTTTTTTAGCTCAGGTAAATATTTTGGTCACCAGAGGTCATCAAAGGTTACATTTTCCGGTTTAAGGACTTCACTCCAGAAACCCCCAAATATCTCGGAAACGATAGGAACAAACAAAAAACGAAAGCTCTTGAAAAATGGAATCGCCAGCATGCTCTCAGATTTTAGATAAGGTCAATGGTTTAGTCTCCATAGGTCATCGAAGGTCCAAAAAGCTATGTTTGGCAAAGCTGTTTGTCGAAAATAACATTTAATCTAACAAAGATAAAGCGATAATGTTGACGCCATCGCGTTTGTGTCCTCAAGACGCTTTGATAAATGTTAATGGTGACCGGTCAACTGATAAATTTGACCTCAAGTCAAGGTCATTAGGTGACCCAGGTAGGTCATACTACATATGGGGCAACGCGGCTCGGCGAGACAAATATAGTAGTGTCATCCGCTCGTCTTTATCTTTATTCTATCAAGAATTATTAGCAAAACATTGCTGATGACCTCTGATGACCTAAGATGACCGTACAGAGGTCCTTGAGCAACAATTGCATCTGGTTTATCAAGAATAAGCTAAAGTAGCATATTTCTGAAAGAATTTACCTGGTCCAATGGATATTCTATGAATGATTGCTTATAACATGGGGAGATCACGAAATTGACCCGACCTTAGGTCACCGATATACAAAATCTGAATATACAAATTGTATGTACCTATGATCGGATAAAATCCTATAAGTTTGAAACCGATCGGCAAGAAACTCTGGCTATGATATGACTGCAAACGTTTTTGTGGTGGGGTAACGTGATCTGGGGTGGTGACCTGACCTGAGATGACCCGAGGTAAACAGATTCAGACTATGTGAGCAATTGATGCCCACACAGCTGTGCAAAATTTGGCGGCGCTGCTCGTCGTCGTTTTTCGGCTACCCCTGCAAAAACCGAAGGGGATGGGGGGGGCAAAATCAACCCCTCCGCTTGCAGTGCGCGGGTTAACCCTCGCCCGGGTAAAGGGGTGGATGCCATCCCCCTTGGGTTTTCATGAATAACTTGTCGCGTAGTTATCAACCGATTGCGATGAAACTTTCAGTATCCTACTTTTTTACAATTTGACACATACTCTGAAATTGTGAAATTCTGCCCCCATGACAAGTGACTTTTGACCTGTTTATCAAGGTCATGTCAGGCGCAAATGGCGTCCCGTTCACGTTCACCGTTCACGACCACCTGCGCAGGTTGGTCCGCAGGTTTAGAACCGCAGGCTGCGGTTCGGCGGTTTCCAGCAGGCTCTAGCCCCGCCGCTTTCCTCATGCGTCACAACAGACAGGCGTCTCTTGAACACTGAATGCCGCGCGCGCCACCTTACTTGACATTTCATCCTGCGGTTCGGCGGTTGCTTCGTACCAACCGCCGAAACCACCACCAACCGCAGCCGTGTGACGTCATGCATTTCGCCCATCCCCACTTTTAGTTACCCCCTCCGCATACCAACCACTGCTGACCGCCGAACCGCAGGCAATAGGTCAACCGACGTCACTGAACTCAGATGACCTGACATGACTTTTTGGAATTTGTCAGTTTTTGTGACATTTTGTGACGCTGATTTCAAATTTGACACCCATTAAGCACTATTAAATGTTCATTCACGATTTAAGCTCGATTGGTGTTCAATGTTTACAGATTTACGATTTGATGACATACGGGTCCTTGACATGACCACAGAGGTCTTCTAATAACCCAGGATCTTGAACTCGGGTATCAACGGCTTCCTCTTGTCACAAGTAACACGCTCGTTTTTTAATTGAAGCTCTAGCTCAATTAGGGGCGAAACGCCAGGAGGGTCGTTCCGCCCCCCCGTTACCCAGTAACGTAGGTATAATGCCCTACCCGGGCGAGGGTTAAGGCAATTCAGGCGCTGCTTAAAGTGCCAGTGGCTGCGACAGTCACGGAATGCTGGATGCACCGCCACTGAATACATGTCGGTCCGATCTGTAGGTGTCTCAGCGACCTGGTGCTGCCCTGGATGCACCGCCACTGAATACATGTCGGTCCGATCTGTAGGTGTCTCAGCGACCTGGTGCCTCAACGACTTAGCTCCCACTTACGTATACTTTGGGATCAACACCCTTTCAAAATACAACTGGTAAAAGTGTCTCGATTCTCCCTACACTCCCCTAAATATAACGCCGGGGCAGTGGCTGGTGGCAACAATCCATAACCACTGTTTGTACGGTCATGTGAGACCCTGGGCCGTGTGCGACCCGTCCATCGCCGCAGGCTGCGTAAGATCGAGGGCCTGGAGCAGCTGGTGCACCTGGAGATTTTGGACCTGCACAGTAACTACATTAGCCGGCTGACAGGGCTTGACACGCTCACCCGACTGCGCGTGCTCAACCTCTCCAACAACTGCGTGCGCACTGTCACCAGCCTGGCCAGCCTAACCAGCCTGCAGCAGCTGAACCTGCGCGGTTACGCACTGCGCCGACTGGCCGGCCTGGAGCACCTGCCGCGTCTGCTCAAACTCAGCCTGGCCCACAACGACATCAGAAGGTCAGAGGCATGACACTGCGACCGGATCGAGCCACCAATGGGGCTGGGGCTGAGGCCCAGACAGGCACTGGGGCTGAGGCCGGGACAGACACTGGAGCTGAGGCCCAGACAGGCACTGGGGCTTAGGCCAAGACAGGCACTGGGGCTGAGGCCGAGACAGACACTGGAGCTGAGGCTCACACTTTTATGTATCAGGCCGGGGATGTGTCTGGTGAACTGTTGACACTTCTCTGTATCAGTCCGGAGGATGTGTCTGGTGAACTGTTGACACTTCTCTGTATTCAGCTTGGAGTGTGTGTTGGTTTAGTCTGGTTAACTGTTGAGAATCGTCTTATGTATCATCCCTGTGGATGGTGTCTGGCTAACACTGGTTGAAATTCGTCTCTGTCCGTCTGGAGATGGCTCTGGTAACTGTTGACCACTTCTCTTATTCAGTTCTGGAGGATGTGTCTGGCTGAACTGTTGGACACTTCTCTGTATCAGCCTGGATAATATGTCTGGGTGAACTGTTGACACTGTCTCTGTAATCAGTCTGGCAGGATGTGTCGGTAACTGTCTGATACTCTCGTCTCTCGCTAATCAGTTGGAGGATGTGTCTGGATGACTGTTGACATCTCGTCTCTGTATCAGCTGAGGCATGTGTTCTGGTGACTGTTAGACACTCGTCTCTGTATCAGTCGAGGATGTGTCTGGTGAAGACCTGTTTTGACACTTCTCTGCCTCAGCCTGGATTTATAGTCTCGGTGAACTGTTACACTCGCTTGTATCAGTCTGGGATGTGTTCTGTGTTTAACTGTTGACCTTTCTCTGTATCAGTCCGAGAGGAATGGTTGGTGAACTGTTGACCGCCACTTCTTCTGTATCAGTCTGGAGGTATTGTTTGTGTGAATGTGACACTTCTCTGTTATCATGTCTGGTAGGATGTGTCTTGGTCACTGTTGACCACTTCTCTGTATCAGCCTGGAGGATGGTTCGAGTCGAACTGTTGACACTCTCTCTAGATCAGCCTGGAGGATGTGTCTGGTGAAACTGCTGACTCTTCTCATGTATCCAGTCCGGAGGATGTGTCTGGTGAACTTGTTGAACTTCTCTCGTATGTGCCGGATAATATGTCTGGTGAACTGCTTGATACTCGTGGCTCTGTATAGTCTGGAGGATGTGTCTCTGGTTACTGTTGACACTTCTCTGTAATCAGCCTGATATATGTCGGCTGAACTTTTGACACTGTCTCTGTATCCGTCCGGAGGATGTCTGGTGAACTGTTGACTCTCGTCCTGTATCAGTCTGAGGTGTGTTGGTGACTGTTGACTCTCGTCCTGTATCAGTCTGGAGGATTGTGTCTGTGGTGAAACTGTTGGACTCTCGTCTCTGTATCAGTCTGGAGGATGTGTCTGTTAACTGTTGACACTTCTCTGTATCAGTCTGCAGATGTGTCTGGTTAACTTGTTGACACTTCTCTGTATCAGTCTTGGGATGTGTCTGGTGAACTGTGACTTCCGTCTTGTTATCAGTCTGGAGGATGTGTCTGCGTGAACGGCTGACTCTTCTCTTGTATCAGTCCGGAGGACGTGGTTGGATAGAACTGTTGACACTCGTCTCTGTACAGTCTGGAGGATGGTCTTGGTGAATCTGCTTGACACTTCTTCTGTATCAGCCTGGATAATATGTCTGGTGAACTGTTGACACTTCTCTGTATCAGTCTGGAGGATGTGTCTGGTAGTCTGGTTAACTGTTGAAACTCGTCTCTGTATCAGTCCTGAGGATGTGTCTGGTAAACTGTTGAAACTCGTCTCTGTATCCGTCTGGAGGATGTGTCTGGTAAACTGTTGACACTTCTCTGTATCAGTCTGGAGGATGTGTCTGGTGAACTGTTGACACTTCTCTGTATCAGTCTGTAGGATGTTGTCTGGTTAACTGTTGACATCTCTGATCAGTCCTGGAGGATGTGTCTGGTGAATGTTGACACTCGTCTCTAGTACTCAGCGATCTCGGAGGATGGGTCTTGGTGAACTGTTGACTCTCGTCTCTGTATCGTCTGGAGGATGTGTCTGGTTAACTGTGACATTCCATCTGTATCAGTCTGGGGATGTTCTGGTGGAATGTGACAGCTCGTCTCTGTATCAGTCGGAGATGTGTCTTGTGAACTGTTGACACATTCGTCTCATGTATCTCGTCTGGAGGATGTGTGTGGTGAACTGTTGACCACGCGTCTCTGTATCAGTCTGGAGGATGGAGTCTGTGAATGGTTGACTCTCGTCTCTGTATCAGTCTGGAGGATGTGTCTGGTTAACTGTTGACCACTTCTCTGATCAGTCTGGGGATGTGTCTGGTGAACTGTTACACTCGTCTCTGCTCAGTTTGGAGGATGTGTCTGGTGAACATGTGAGCACCGTCTCGGTGTATCAGTCTGATGGATGTGTTGGGTGAACTGTTGACATTCGGCTCTGTATCAGTCTGGAGGATGGTGTCTTGGTAGAGAACTGTGTGACATTCGGTCTACTGTGATGTGTCAGTCTGGAGGATGTGTCTTGGTGAATCGTGTTGACACTGCTCTCGTATGCAGTCTGGGAGGATGTGTCTTGGTGAACTGGAGCGATCCGTCTTCGGTCTATGTGTAGTGTGTGTG
Source organism: Semibalanus balanoides (assembly GCA_014673585.1). Classification (NCBI taxonomy): domain Eukaryota; kingdom Metazoa; phylum Arthropoda; class Thecostraca; order Balanomorpha; family Balanidae; genus Semibalanus; species Semibalanus balanoides. The sequence continues at coordinate 2,336 of VOPJ01012384.1, read as the reverse complement.
TGTTGACTCTCGTCTCTGTCCAGTCTGGAGGATGTGTCTGGTGAACTGTGACACTCGTCTCTGTATCAGTTGGAGGATGTGTCTGAGTGAACCTGTTGACACTTCTCTGTTCAGCCTGGATAATATGTCTGGTGAACTGGTGACAGTGGCGGCTCGTGTATCCAAGTACCTGAGGCCAGACTCCTAGTTCAGAATCAAGGAGTAGGATCATTTTGGCGTATTTTCGTGCAAATGATTGGGGGAGGCCAACGCTAACTTTATTAGATACTAATTTAATATTTACCATTGCTGCCATAGGCTAATGTTAAAAATTCTGAAACATTGGGGATGCCCCCCCCCCTTGGCGGGTGGCCAGCCCCAAAGTATACGAATCGACGCTGGTGTGGGATGGGACGTCAGCTGCCCGTTAGGTCAGCGCATGGCGCACCGCCTGGGTGGCGACTCACAGGCAGCATACGATCTGAGCTCCGAGCAAGGCGTATTACGCATGCGCAAGCACCTAGAGGCCGGCTCGTCGGCGGCCTCACGAGCCGAGACGCAGAGGAAGAGCTGCACATTTAATGTAGCATTACGTGCCCGTAACGAACTACAGCGCGAACATTAAATGATATTTCACGTAATATATAAGAATGTGTGTCATAAGGATGTGTAAGAATGTGTGTCCCTAAAGTGGGTTCTATCTAAAGAACACCGCAGTTCGATGGCAAACATCGCCATACGGTTGTAGGGAATTGAAAAGTCGCCGCTCTACTCTCGGCCACGGCCCGCCTGCCCGGCGCCGACGGCACGATAGTAAAATATCATAATATAAATAATGTATTATAGTTTTCGAGCTAATATGTAGCCAGATCGATTTGTTAACATGTTTCCTTGTTCATGAACTTCCATTGCCGTCGCTACGACCCCTAGAATCCGAATAATATCGCTTAGAGTCCCAAAACATCCCGGCCTCGGTCGGTTGTCATTACAAGGCACGGCGCGGCATCGTCGGCTGAGATGCGTTCGCCCGCTGGTGCCTCAGTAGCTGGGTTGAACGGGCGCAGGCGGTGAGGAGGTAGACCGGCCGGGCCTCAGCCGGCTCGTAGCGGTCAATGCAGTATTGTTAACGTATGAACCGGTGGCTGGCGGGTGGATGACAGACTACTGTAGAACGGATAATTTTGGGTGTTATGTCATAATGAAATGCACTTCGATGTGCAGAATGGGAAACACTCACGCACATTGTTGTCTATGGCAACCAATGCATATTTCTCAGCACATTTTTCCTCAATAATAGGTGAGGCCCGGCCTCAGTTGCCTTCTATGACGAGCCGCCACAGTCCGGAGGATGTGTCTGGTGAACTGTTGACACTCGTCTCTGTATCAGTCTGGAGGATGTGTCGGGTGAAACTGTTGACACTCCTCTTATTCAGTCTGGAGATGTGGTCTAGGTAACTGTTGACACTCGTGCTCTGGTATTCAGTCCGGGAGAGTCGTCTGGTGAACTTGACACTCGGTCTCTGTATCCGTCTGGAGGATGTGTGGAGAACTGTTGACACTCGTCTCTAGTATCGTCCCGGCAGGATGTGGTCTGGTGAACTGTTGACCACTCGTCTCTGTATCAGTCTGGAGTAATGTGTCTTGTGAACTCGTGACACTCCGTCTCTTATCAGTCTGAGAGATGATAGTTGGTGAAACTGTTGACACTTCGCTGTATCAGCCTGAGAAGAGTGTGTCTGGTGAAACTGTTGACACTTGTCTCTGTATTCAGCCTGGAGGATGTGTCTGGTGAACTGTTGACACTCGTCTCTGTATCAGCCTGGAGGATGTGTCTTGTGAACTGTTGACACTCGTCTCTGTATCAGCCTGGAGGATGTGTCTGGTGAACTGTTGACACTCGTCTCATTATCAGTTGGGAGGATTGTCTGGTGAAACTGTTGACACTCGTTCTCGTGTATCAAGTCTGGAGGAGGTCTTGGCTGAACTGTTGACAACTCGTTCTCTGTTATCAGTTCTTGGAGGAGGGGCTGCGTGAACTGTTGACACTCGTCTCTGTATCAGTCTGGAGGATGTGTCTGGTGAACTGTTGACACTCGTCTCTGCGCTGCAGGCCGGAAGATGTGGAGTGTCTGGTGAACTGTCAGCAGCTGGAGGAGCTCTCACTGAACGGAGCGCCGGTGGCAGCTCACCCCGGCTACCATCCGCTCCTGTACCGTTTGAAGCGGCTCAAACTGCTGGACGGGATGCACGTGAGTACCTGCCGAGCACCACCGTACCGGGCCGCCGGACGGCTGACGCTCTCTGCACTCACTGCTGGAGAACGCCACTGCCGGCCGTAACCAGCCTGCCTCCGGAGA
>VOPJ01012383.1:0-30171 GCA_014673585.1 Semibalanus balanoides | reverse complement strand
AAGTTTTGCTGTTTCCGCTATTGCTTTCGCTTCCCGCTTTTGCTGATTATCTCTTCGATAGACTACACTAATCCCACTTTGTATTTTATTTATCGTTAATTGGATAATTAATCGTATGGCTTCTCCCATACCAACCCGAGCGGGGAGTATAACTGTGAGTCGATTTTTCTTGAAAGATGACCATGTAAACAATCTGTTAGGAACTTAATTTTGCAATAGAATCATATCGGGACGTATCAATATTATGACTTGTTTCCTTGCGGGCGCAAAGCGCCCTTTACGCCCGTGAAGTGTCCGTGAACAAGGGGAGTGGGGGGGGGGGGTAAATCTACCTATGAGCGTCCCGACCGGCGCGGTGGCATGCCTTTCATATGCGTATCTACTCAGAACTACCAAATGGGTGTGTCTGAAAGTTTGCACAGAAGACCGCTCAGGTTTTACAAGTATCGTTTTCAATCGTGTATTATGTCATCGCTGTCATTGTTATATCAGTGTTATAGTCTAAGCTTTGACAACGAGTGACGATGTAGATACACCCGTGCTTTCTCGTGTTACAGCTACGTTCCGAGCTAATTTTCGACCTTTCACAGTTCACATGTTTATTTTTCGAAGCACACAATATCATAACAGCAAGCGCCATTTTTCAAAAATTGTGTCACATCTCGCAGTCTACTGAATATACGAGTTTATGTTTTCGATTTGTCAGCTATTGATTAACTATCACAATCCAACACTCATCACGTTACACAACAACATACATCAACAGAACATACGGCATGCCTTTGGCGGTCATGGGTGAGCGACCCCCTCCCGCGCCGCCTCGCGTTCATCTGCGGCTCGCTGCGCGAAGCGGCGCCCCCGCACCACAGCCGGCCGGCCGGGTGTACGAGCAGTCGACTACAGCAGGGCCGGCTACCGGCAGCACATGCCCCGACTACAGCAGGGCCGGCTACCGGCAGCACACATGCCCCGACTACAGCAGGGCCGGCTACCGGCAGCACATGCCCCGCAGTATATGCTGACGGCCGGTCCCGGGTTAGCCCGGGATGGGGTACCTAAATGCTTTCGAAATATATTGCTTTCAATTTGTTGTGGTTATTATTTTGATAATTAAACCAAACCAATGTCATGTTTAACATTTTTCCGTACGAATACACCAAATTAGCACAAGAGCCGCGATTTTGAATTAAAGGTAAATGATTTCCCTTATGCTTGTTTATAATTAAAAGCGATGCAAACCCCTCGTTTTTGTTCGGAAATAACTCGCCTATGTATCGTCTATCGACTGATTGAGATGAAGCATTCAGTACCCTACTTGTGAACAATTTGACACATACTCTCAAAACCGCACAATATTTCTTGCTATGACCTGACACGACCTGTTTCTCGAGGTCATGTCAAGTGCAACTGTCGTCTCAAGGTATCGATGCTGGTAATTTGTGCAATGTCCAATCGTTTGTTGTTCAGGAGCATATATACAGGTACACAAGTGTGAATAGGTGACATTAATGAGTTCCACTAAGATAGTGATCTCCGATGACCTGAGATTACTTTTTCGGTATCTGGCAGTTTCTAAGACATTTTGTGGCACTTATTTCAAATGTGGCATTCATTTTCAGAATTATATCTTCCGCTGGGCTCATGCACTTTCACAGGTCAACCGAGTTTATGTTTATGTTTATGTTTATTGATAAATCACCAACAGGCACAAAAACCGGTTACAGGCGAAGTCATGAGATAAAACGAAGAGTTTACTAATCTCCGATGAACTGAGATAAACTTTGTAGGCTATAGTAGTTTCTAGCACATTTTGCGACGCCGATTTCAAATATGTCGATCGTTTTGCATAACTATACGAGTATGTTCATTCATGAGTCTAGCTCGATTATAATTCAATATCTTCGCATGCACGATTTGGGCACATCGGGGTCACTGACATGACCTCAAAGGTCACAAAATGACCCAAGACCTTAAAATTGAATACTAACGGCCTTCTCTCTTCACCAGGATCACGTTAGTTTTTTAATCGAAGCTCTAGCTCAGTTAGGGGCGAAACGCCAAAGGGGTAAGACCCCCCCCCCCTCCGCACGGTCACGTAGGTATTGGATTCTGCTCTGTTGAAGGTTAAGCACAATATTGACATTAAAAATGATTGGTATACACTGGACATTGATAGTTGACAATGGACATTGTGGACAATGTGAGCAATACAAATGCAAATTAATTCATTGTGCACATGCATCAATACAAACTATGCATATGAAGCATCGAATTGCATGTGGTTTCGTTGAGAAAATTCATAAATAATTATGTCAATGTGAAGGACGTCGGGCTCCGCAGTAGCGTACACAAATATATTAACAAAAACATGATATTTATTGTGCATGAATTACGCCAAGTTCTTCTAATATTTGCATCGTTAATTTTTGCTAACGGTTATCGATGACTCGAAAAATCCTGATTTAAAGGGAATGTTTCACTTTTGTGTTGGCTTTGAACTGAGATAGCCATTATCTTTGGCTGTTATTGAAAAGTATAATTACTAAAATAATTTGTCCAAGAACATAACCGTTGTTAAGCAATTTAATTTATAATTTACCAAATGCGTCTAGGCTAGGGCTGTCGCTGATTGGCTGACGCAAATTCAAGTATGTTGGTCCTGTGACAAAAACTAGTCGGATTATCTGCTGCGAGTACAACAAAATACTTGTTTGTATTTAAGTCGCCAGAATTGTCAACAAAGATTATGCCTATTCTCTAAAGCTCTCTATAGCTAAATAATGACGCGATTGCACCCCTCCCGAAACAAGTTCAGTGACTTTTTTAGAAGCAAAAACCGCCATCGATTGTAGCAGCACTTACTTCATACTTTGTACTTCAACTGGAATATATTTGACAACTTTCGGAAAGTTGAAACATTCCCTTCAGGCGACCACATCAATGAAATTACAGGAGTTGGTGAAGAAGTCGCGATGAGTCAGCAGCTGCAGTGATGCCGTTATTTCACGCAGCACGCCAGTGCCACGGTCCACAACCTGTCAACTATTCACCATCTCCCAAACCCCACTCATCGTACCAGCCACATCTCTCGGCTGATGCTCGTACCAACAGCAGAGTCCGTTTCAGCACAGCCAGGCTGCCCTGCGGCTGCATAACTCCCAGAGGGGACGCCATGCCAGGCTGCCCTGCGGCTGCATAACTCCAGAGGGACGCCATGCAGGCGCCCTGCGGCTGCATACTCCCAGAGGGGACCCTGCAGGCCGTAATGCCCTGCGAGCTGCATACTCCCAGAGTGAACGCCATAGCCCAGGCTGGCTCCTGCGGACTGCATAACTCCAAGAGGGGAACGCCATGCCAGAGCTGCCCTAGCGGCTGCATAACTCCCAGAGGGGACGCTCATGCAGGTCTTGCCTGCGGGCTTGGCATAACTCCCCTGATGGGACGCCATGCCATGGCTTGCCCTGCGGCTGCATAACTCCAGATGGGAACGCCATGCCAGGTCTGCCTGCGGCCTGGCATCACAACTCCCAGAGGGTGACGCCATGCAGCCTGCCTGCGCCTGCATAACTCCCCAGAGAGGGTGGACGCCATGCCAGGCTGCCCTGCGGTCTGCCATAACTCCCACGGGGACGCCATTGCCAGGCTGCCCCTGCGGCTGCAAAACTCCCAAGACGGTGACGCGCAGTGCCAGGCTGCCATGCGGGCTGCATACACTCCCAGAGGGGACGCCAGCCAGGCTCCCTGCGGCCTGCATAACTCCAGAGGACCCGCGCATGCCAGGCTGCACCTGCGGCTGCATACTCCGACAGAGGCACCCGATGCAGCTGCCCCTGCGGCTGCATAACTCCCAGAGGGACGCCATGCCAGGGCTGCCCCTGCGGGCTGGCACAACTCCCAGAGGGACGCCATGCAGCTGCCCTGCGGCCTGCATAACTCCCAGAGGGACGCATGCCAGGCTGCCTGCGGCTGCATCAACTCCAGAGGGAGGCCATGCCAGGGCTGCCCTGCGGCTGCATAACTCCCAGAGGGACGCATGCCAGGCTGCCCTGCGCTGCCATTAACTCCAGAGGGGACCTCCATGCCAGGCTGCCCTGCGGCTGCATAGCTCCCAGAGGGACGCATGCCAGGCTTGCCCGCGGGCTGCATAACTTCCCACGAGGGGACGCCATCCAGCTTGCCTCGGCTGCATAACTCCCAGAGGGGACGCCATGCCAGGCTGCCCTGCGGCTGCATAACTCCCAGAGGGGACGCCATGCCGGGGAAGTGAAGGGCTGATGGGGGATGCCGCCCGAGGCTGGCGACCGGCCGCGGCCACACCGGCGCGGCGCGGCGCGGCGTCCGTGCGGCCTTCGTGCCGATGGCCCTCCAACAGGAAAAGATGGCCTCCAGTGGGGCGGCAGGTCCGGCAGAGCGAGGCTATATAAGTGGGCCGCCTGACGCCAGCCGGGCGTTCAAACAATCGTGTCCGTGTGACGCAGGGCACCTACACCTCCCCAGCTGCACAGACACACTCAGAGCAGCCCGTGACGGACACGCAGTGAGCACGAGGACGCTCCTCGGAGGTAGCGGTCCGCCCGCATCACCAGCCCAAATGGCCAAAATACGGGTGAGTTTCTCGTCCGCTGAACGTCCCTGCACAGTGACTGGAGGGGGGTGGGGGTACAATGACGTGGTGAGGGTGCGTCCTCCAGTCAAAATCTGCTGCTGTGATTCACCAAAACTGTTAATCCAAGCGTGAAAAATCGGTATCAAAGGATTAAACAGCCAGCAATATTAAATGTTGTCGGTGTTTATTGCTCAAATTCCGCAGTTCTGTAGAAATTAATATCCCTAGGCGGAGGAATAGGTGGCAGGGGGGCCATGGCTTCCGACTTTGATTGCGTGTTTTCTGCTCAAGTTTGGCCGCACATGTAGCTCAGAAAGGAGAGCACTGGGCTTCGGATCTTAACTGGTGTGGTAGGCCGGGTTCGAGTCGCCTCTACGCTCGCTATTTGCCCCTTACTGAGACGGCCTATATGGCACAGGTCGCGTGCAAGGTTAAAGTCTGATGGCGGGGCGGGTCGTGTCCAGGTATGTAGAGCACGTTAACCTTCGCTTCTAATTTATGCCGGCTACCAGAAATTGCGTGATCGGATGGCGGGGCAAGAGCCTGCGCAACAAGCTACGCTTGGCGTGCGTTCTGGCAGAGGAGACCCGTCCATCAAACAAACTCAAGAAAAGGTGTATACGGGATTTTGTGACGGTAAATTGCACTTAAACACGAAGAGCTAAAATTAGGAAAGAAGTATAGGGAGTCGGATTTCACTCAAATTGAGATCCCACGCTAATTGTCGTTTGCCTCCCAGTGCTGCGATACCCCCTCCCATACCGCGACACACACTTCACGACGTTCATACACCCCTGTTCAATACCCCGACACACACTTCATGAACGTATCATACACCCCTGATTCAATACCCCGACACCACCAACTTCTATGACGTTCATACAACCCCTGTTCAATACCCCGACACCACACTTCATGACCTCAGTACACCCGTTGCGAACCCCGACAACACTTATGACGGTTATACAACCCTGTTTCAATACCCCGAACATCACTTTTCATGAGAGACGTTCATTACACCCCTGGTTCAATAACCCCGACACACACTTCATGAACGTTCATAACACCCCTGTTCAATACCCCGACGCACACCTCATGACGTTCATTACACCCCTGTTCCAATACCCCGTAACACACCACTTCATGACGTTCATACACCCCTGTTCAATACCCCGACACACACTTCATGACGTTCATACACCCCCGTCTAATACCACGACACACACACACACACTTCATGGCGTTCATATTCCCCTGTTTAATATCACCGACACACACTTCGTGACGTTCATGCATCCCTGTCCAATACCCCGACACACATTTCATAATGTACATGCACCCCTGTTTGATACCCCGACACACACTTCATGATGTTCGTACACTCTTGTACAATACCCCGACACACATTTAATAATGTGCATACACCCCTTGTTCACATACCCCGACACACACTTCATTGGAGGTTCATACACCCCCTCTTCATACCCGACACACACTTCATGAGTTCGATACACCCCCGTCTAATACCACGACACACACACACACTTCAGTGGCCGTTTATATTCCCTGTTTAATATCACCGACACACACTTCGTGCGTTCATCGCGATCCCTGTCCAATCTACCCCGACACACATTTAATAATGTGCAGTACACCCTTTGGATACCCGGACACACACTTGCTGACTTCATACACCCCTGTGCAATACCGCCGACGCCGACACACAGCTTCAGCGACGGTACAGGTCGGCCGACGAAAGATCGCTTCCCCTGGCTGGCGATACCTGGCTTCAACACTGTGAGTGATCCAGTTGCGCTTGACGGTTAGACTGTGCCGCTTGAAGCCTTCTGTACTGATAGTCTAACAGTACACAGTCCAGTGTAACTGGATCACTCACAGTGTTGAAGCCAGGTATCGCCAGCCAGGGGACAACGATATTTCTGTCGGCACCTGTACATACCCCCTGTTTGATACCCCGACACACACATGTCATGACGTTCATCCACCCCTGTTCAAATTTGCCCATACCAATAATTTCTGCCAAAGCTACTGCAGTACACTTCAACATGACATGCTAGTAACGCTAGTATCTCATATATTGCAGTAAAGACAAGTTTCAAACATACAGGAACAACACAATCCGATATACGCGTTTCGACAATAGTCTTCGTCAGTATCGGTTCCTAATTTACACAAAGATTGCGAATTAGGAACCGATACTGACGAAGACTATTGTCGAAACGCGTATATCGGATTGTGTTGTTCCTGTATGTTTGAAGCTAGTATCTCAAGTTAAATTTGAATATAAAATTTGCCGACTTTTTCACTTTCAAACATATAATAATCTGGTACAGATGCGTACTGCCCCGCAGTCCTACCAGTAGTAACAGCACGGGCAATATTTCCATCGGGTCAAGCACTAGGTACACTTGACATAGCTAGTCTAAGGCTAGATTTAAAGGACTTTTGTATTATTGTGCTACAATCTAAGTCCTAAGGTCATCCAATAATTTGTGTTTAAATAAAGATGTGCATTTGATTCAAGTCATGCGTTGATTGCACTTCAACTTCACAACAACGTAAAGCTAGACCATTTGATAAAAATAAACAGGCCAACTGATCACTCATCCACTCAATCCACTGACGTCATCTTGAAGGAACACGGCTCGTTCCATGCTTTTCATCCATCTTCCGCCATCTAATTGAGATTCTAGGTTGCATATGCTGAGTGTTTTCATATTCTGAGCAGCGGCGTTACTTTGTGAAAATCATTGGGGTTACACTTGGTTGTTCAGAGCCAATTTGTACCACATCTTGTCATAGGCGTGGTGTTAAATTCCAAAATTACTGGGGTTGTAGCTACAACCCCCCTTTGCATTTAAGATACACTTATGATTATTTGTACTACCTATATAGACCTATAACTATCATTCATCTCATACTCATCTTAACATACGAAAAGAATGTATGTTTACGGCGATCTGGTATCACCAGTCACCACTGTATCAATAGATCAATAGATCAAATAGCAAAGCCGTGACGACATCGCGATTACGGCTTCATATTTGTTTGCATTGATAGCTATTTTTGGCGTCTTCTTCCACAACCTTCCTACTTCAATACACAACTGTATTAAAATATACCTTTCACCAGCATTTCCTGTACAGGCTGAAGGACAAATGCCCTCGGACATTCACGTTCGAGCTGCAGGCGACACGTCAGCGCTTCGCAGCTGTCCACCGGCCTTGAATGGGCCTGTTGCATGACATGTTGCTATTTGTGTATCTCGACAGTCGGTCGACACTGTCTGTCATGTCGATCCTTCTGAAGGATCGACATGTCATGCCGATCCTTCTGAACGATCGACACAGTCATGCCGATCCTTCTGGAGGATCGACACAGTCATGTCGATCCTTCTGGAGGATCGACACAGCCATGTCGATCCTTCTGAAGGATCGACACTGTCATGTCTATCCTTCTGAAGGAAATCGACATGTCATGCGATCCATTCTGGAGGAATCGACACAGCCATGTCGATCCTTCTGAAGGATCGACACTGTCATGTCGATCCTTCTGAAGGATTGACATGTCATGTCGATCCTTCTGGAGGATCGACACAGTCATGTCGATCCTTCTGAAGGATCGACAGACATGTCATGTCGATCCTTCAGACACGCCACTGCGCATGAAATGGTGACTAAGCGCGTACTCAGTTTGATTCTCAGAGTGAAATGTCAAAGAACTTAGAACATGGCCAAATGAAAGGTGCATTCATCGTAAAAAGCTGGATTTTACTTTCATGACGTCATTCGTGCCAAGGTCACACTAATTCGATGTCATAGGCAGTTGTTTGGTGACTGCAGGTAAATTCTAGTAGTTTTGTTCGAAATAAAGGACAATCAATGCAGGTACTTAAAAAACAGGCGTTTCTCTTAGTTTGCCTGAAGCTGAGTGTGATTGCTGGACTTAGATATGTTTATAATTTAAATATGTATAGTTATCACTGGCGAAGACACCCTGTTTGTCGAAACGTCTGTTTTTTAGATACCTGCATTGATTGTCATTAATTTCTAACTAATTCAATTATGTCTGATGACTGTTACATTACAAGTAAATCCTAATGCTGGTAAAAAAGGCAAGAGACAGTTTAATAATAGTGTGAATCAGTTACAAATAATAATAATAAAAATGTGGGGATTATGTGATGAGCGTATTGTATGTGGTAAATCACGTTCAAGGAACTTTGGTCTTAATAGGAATCGTAACAAATGTCGAGGCCTAACAGGAAACAGCTTTACAAAGTGTGGTGGCAATCACGCACCAGGATTATCCTCAGTAAAATAGCACTAAGTATGCATCGGAAAATTGCACTTGACAGCATAACGATATGAGAGTTAATGCTAAATAGGTTCCGAAGTTTCAAAGAGGTTACCATTGCAATGGCTACAACTAATTATCATGTCATGCATTACAAAAGTATAACAGCTGGAGTGAAATAAGTATATCGAAAATCAACAACTTGCACCAATACATAAATTGTAATGGATCACATTCCATGGGTATCATTCAGCACTTCCTTCACATCTTCGAATGAGTCAAAAGTTAAACCTTTAAAGCTTAAACAGTGGTGGACACAGCTAGCCGAAAAGTTAGCCTCGCTAACCACTAATCCGCTATCTAAAAAATTAACTGCCACTAACACTAAATCGCTAAACCACTTAAGATATCGAAGTTAACGCTAACCGATAACCGCTAACTTTATCATATGAATTAGCATCTATTTTTGTTTTGCTCTATAACCCTCAAAAACAGATCTTGAGAGTTGCAATTTTAATGTTGTAGCTAAGACATAGATATTTCCGAAAATGTATAGCAAGCCAAGATTAGATAATGTTCAAGGTGCAAACAAATAATTAAATAAACATATTAATTATTTGTTCATTTAATTTAGTTTAGTTAACCCTATTCCCTCCCGGGGGCAGACTCTGCCCCCCCCCCCCGGTAGTTTTTCGCCCGCCGCTTCTGAACCATTACGTCTATCGTCTTGAAACTTTCGGAATTTTCCTAAATATGAATGATGCGTGTTGTGCCAAAATTTTGAAGAACAAAATGCGCAGCAGAGGCGGCTCCGGGCTCATGTTTTGGGGAGGTCATTACGAATGCAGTTGTGCGGCGCATATTTCCTTCGTAGTTTGCGGTGGAATAAAAACGTCAGAAACTATGTCACTGCTATATACATCATACACACTTAGCTTATACATATTTTTGGGCATAGGCGCACTCAGGTACATCAAATGGAAGGCGATATACTTCGTCAATTTAGGCCCAACTTCAAATAAGTAAGATGATAAAAGGCGTTCCGCACATGGTGCTTCCCCATGTTGTTTACCTGAATCCGCCTATGCGCAATATATTACATGTAACAAATTTTAGCAGCAAAGCCCACATATGACGTTCCTATCGTCCCAAACACTAACCAACAGCAAATATTTGTTTTACAATTTTCACCATTTCTCATCCCTGAGTACGCCTATGATTTTGCATTTATGTACTTGTCCCTTTCATATGTTCAAGACCATGACATTGGAAGCTCAAAAAGTTGTGTGCATGAAAATCGGTCGAATCACATAGCCGCAATGACCTTTCAAAAAACATAAAAATTGTATTTGTGCCCCCTGGCCCCCATTTTTTAACAAAAAAAGCAATATGGGGATCCAACACGATTGTCACGACAAATCGAATGGTGTTTTTCCCATCGAAATCTGCCGAGAGGTTCTCGAGATCTCTGGGGGGCAGAATCTGTCCCCGCAGGTTAACGTAATTCTGGCCGCCCGAAGGGAATAGGGTTGAGTAGAGGGCGGAAGGTTGCTCCGTCCGCCATTCTCTCACCTCCGTCCGTCATCGTCTCTTCCATACCAACTCCTGCCCACTCTTAAATGTATGAAAAACATACAACAAACATGTTAAATCGTTACATTTGGTATTGAATCTGCCTTGGATTCATGTGGGTTTTGATTCAATCAAGATTCATCGTCATAAATACAAAAATATAGTGGTGAATCCATTTCATTATTCAAGGAAATTTGATTGTACGATTCCAAGCGATTCAATCAGAGTCGTACAGTCTGGTAATCAGTCTGGTCTGGTACAGTCGTAACCAGTCTGGATCTGTTGATGTATTTTTGTCAAAACCCCAAGCCCAAGAGATTAGTCTGATAAAAATGCACAACATGATATATTTACATTCATATGAATGCCAAGTAAAAGCAAACACAAATATTTCGCAAAGAAAGAGAATGTTGAAAGTAAAACAATGCAGAGGATTTCGACGTCCAGTGCTTCTCCAAATGCCAATGCAGTAACAGAATAGATTGAGGATAAAAGGTGGTCGCAATGGCGATACAGCCGTGTGCACTGCCGGCATAGGTTCAGGGACACCCAAGCCTTGCTATAGTGCCGACCGTCACACCACCCAAAGATCGCTTTTTGTCCGACGATGCAATAACGGTCCACCTGCGCCATATTTGGCGCGGCGCCACAACACAATAACGAAACATTTTTAGCTCCGCAAAAGAAACACTATCTTTTTGACGAGCAATCGCACGGAAATCAATACAGTGCATGACCAGGATCCGGGTCCATCACGAACAGCGGCACACATTGTCATGCGCCGTCTTTTGCAGTCTACCAACCCATTGTCATAAGTGTATTATGTAGCTAAACTATCGTCCAACCGAATGTGCAGTGTGAGACAGTCACTGAAAAATGATGACTGCCAGCATAGTGACACTGAGTGTGATTGCCGCAGACACTGACATGAATGTTGTTCCGTTCCAGGCCTGTCTCGTGGTGCTCCTGTGTGCGGGGGTGGCACACGTCGCCGCCCAGTGTAACTGCAAGACGGTGCCGCAATGTCCGCAAGTGTTCAGTGGTGGCAAGGTGACACCATGCATCATGCCCAACAACAAGGGCATCGGACTCTGCTGTCCGTCCTCGAAATCGGCGGCGGCCGCGCCACCCTCGCCATCACCTACCGCTCCGACTACGGTGTCGACACCGGTCACGTCACCCCCCACTACAGCCCCGACAATGGCCCAGCCTGCAGCGCCACCTTCATCTCAGCCACCTGCGGCCGGTCCGAGCCCGATACCGGCGGCATACGCCGACCCCTCTCCGTTCGCGAAAGCACCACCCGGTGCCCCTTCTCCATTCTCGAGGCCGTTCCCTGGGTTCCCCTTCTTTCCGCCGAGAGGCTATCCAGTGCCGAAGTTCTTTCCGGGGCCGAAGGCTGCTACACTCCCACCCGTCGCAGCGAGTCAGATCTCCATTAGTCGCACGGCTAGCGAGCCAGACCCGGCCGTCAAGAGCAGCGCCAACTCCCTGGCCGCACGCAGCATTCCACCCAACCTGAACGGCGCATCCCTCGCGTTCCCGGGGGCGAAGCCCAGCCCTGTGCTGCCTTCGCCACCACCACCATCGGTGAAGCCACCAGTACCGGCCGCCTCCCAAAGCTCTACTCCCCCGAAACCAAACGTTGCTGACTTCTTGAAGTTCTTGCAAATGAGAGGAGTGAAACCGCCGCCTGGATTTAACCTCGATGCCCTGAAGTTCGGTGCACCTGGAGCGGCAGGCGTGAAGCCTGCAGAGGCTAGCGCGTCATCGCCGACCGCTGCAAAGCAGGAGGCTTTGAAGCAGCAGGTGCAGCCCACCGCTGCAGCTCCGAGCCCGCAACAGGTGTCAGCAGCCATTCCCAAACCTGCCGAGCCTTCCGCCGCCCCGGCTCCTGGTGGATCAGCTGGAATCTCTGCAAACGCTCCAAGCTCAGGCCCTGAACCTGGTTCAAGTGCAGCTCCCGGAAACATGGAAGTCAAAACACCAGTCGGTGCGAGCCCTGGTGGGCCATCACCACCCAAACTCCAAGCAGGCGTTTTCCCTCCACCCAAGCCAGGCTTCCTGCCATTCGGACCTTTTAAATCCCAGTCGGGACTACCTGCACCATTCCCAGGGTTCCCACCAGCATTCCCTCCTGGGTTCAAGGGACAGTTTTCTCCTTTCGGACTGCCACCAAAATTCCAGTTTCCTTTCTTGAAGCCCCCTGGATTTACATTAAAGCCTGGCGGTGTTCCATCTGCTGCTCCGGGAGCACCACCAAAGGCCAGCAGTGCCCCTGCTCAGACAGCCGATCCTGCCGCAGGAAGTGCTGCAACAATCAATCCGACACCTACCGTCGACCCCGTTGTGACAGCACCAAGCAGCGCACCACCTACCCCTGGCGGACCAGTGGGAGCTCCCGGAGGCCAACCCGTCGGCGTTCCCAGCGCCACTGGACCACAGCCAGGAGGCCCTGGCATCCCAGGACTTCAAGGTGTTTCAGGCAGGAAACTTAACACTGCCGGAATTACGTTCATTTTGTAAGGTCTCTATGTAAGATATGTTCCATTCTATTTATATTCCCTTCCCTGTCGCCAATGCCTGTTGCCCAAGGCCAACCAGTGATCTGTTGCCGTCAGACAGATCAGGAACGGCCCCTCTGAACCTAGGGTATTGGACAAACCAGCAACATATACTTCTATACTTATGTTGAGCACAGCCGATGCTACTGTGTCATTCATTACCTGGTGAGCCTATAGTTCTGTCCTCCAGCAGCTTGACACAGCCTGGGTCTCTACTAGTCCTTGTGTGGCTTATCATGCCTGGAGCCCCAGCCTGTGATTTTCTCCTAGCTCTGTCGAGCCACAGCTGATGCTAATCTAGGCCGGAGCACATGCCTCGAGCCCGAGCTGGTATTCAGCCTGGAGCACTAATTGCCTTGTGGAATTTTCTCCAAGCTTTTCCTTGGAGACAAGCACAGGGAACACAGTCAGCAGACCCTCAAGAAATACCCAGGAAGTCCCTACTGCATTCAGCTAACTTATACCAGGTAGACTTTTCAGTGACCACTCTTTCAATGGTCCTCTCTCGAGAGGGTGCCTTTTAAGATCGCTATTGTCTAGTGCCTTGAGATATTAGAAACTGTTCCTGCAATAGTTCCGCTACCCCCAGTCGTGTCCGAAGGTTGTTTGGTGTCTAATCACCAGACAGGTGTCCTTGTGATGGTCCTTCGTTCGTTGTTGGTTCCAGTATATTCACTGCAAATGCTCTTGTAAGTGTTCCCTCTGCAAATGCTCCCCGAGTTCCTCCTCAGCCCGCCTCTCGGACTTCTCTAACGTTGGGCGCGCCGGAATCCTGGGTGGTACTCCATAGCTCCTTGAAACACCTTAGTTTTGTTCCTGGTTCCACAGAGATTCTGGCCTCATGAAGCCAAGGAAGGCTCTAAAATTCTGGCCCAACTTCCTCTCGTCCGCGCTTATTCTGTTTTACAGAATTTGCGGAGAATATCTTGTTGTTTTCATTTTTCCCGGACATCGCGCCCTCTCCTACTTTTTTAATCTCTTGCTTGTAAAATCGTTCGACCTTCCGCGTCTCTTGGGGGCTCTCAAGTGTTTTTTTCGTCGGGTGAAGTTGTAGTTTGTTCGAACGAAGACCGGAATCCATACACTATATACCACCCGTTCATCCACTAGCTTCTGGCATAATTAGAGTGTTTTCTCTCGGGGTATGGCCGTTAACTGTACCTCACGTCGTCCTGCTGTGTGCCTCGGTGCCAGATAACGTCAGCCATAACGCCTAGCTCACCTGACTCCGCCTTAAACTCCATACACTGGTGTCGCACTTCTGGTCGTACGCTCTCGCTCTTCTGGATTCTTACATGACCTGTTCCGAGAAGGCACGCCAAGGTGTCTCCTAGGTGGTTTTCAGACCGTGATCTATCACGCCTAGGTGCGACCGTATCTGTTAGCTTGTGGATCGTCTGCACATGAGGCACCATGAAAAATCTTACAACGAACGAGTCCATGGGACTCCGGCTCAATGATGCTAACGCAAGAAGCGACGTAGAGCTTACGTGAGCCGATGCCAGTTGCTTTCGCTTGCCGTGAGAGTTCGGTCAACCAGCAGAGATTCACCGCGGCAACCATTTGTGTCGACAAATCCAGGGCTCGCTTCTGAACAAGCCCACAATGACCCTGTGTGTGTCTGAAACGCTCACGCCACACCATTCCGATCTCTGCGACTTCCGGTACTGCAGGCACTGCACTCACCTAAGGTACCCGGTAGATTCTGGAGATTCGTGAGCAACCTGGCACCTGTGCTTCAAAAGACCTTTTAAAGAGCCACCGGTAACCGGATCGGCCCGCCCGGAACCGACCGAGTTGCTAAGTCGTGCCCTATCGCAGGAAAACCTCATTCGGACCACGCCAGACCCGTCGTGCCGCTTCATCGGTGAGCACGACCTGCGAGCCGGCCAGGAGATATTCTGCGAGGAGAAGCAAACTACAACCGCCACCAGTCAACGCGATCACGAAGATAATGTTACAATATCAAGAGGCACCGCACCATAATCGAGGCATGACCAGTCACAAGCCCTCAGTACTATATTACTTACGGCGACGGTATCTTTTCGAATGCGCACCTAAGACGATCCGTGGTGGCCTAGCGTGCCGTGAGACGCGCGGCGCATTGTGAAATGAACGTTTCCGTGGACACGTTGTAAGCAACTATGAACGCTGACAGCCGACTTTACCCTTCCACTTATGCAAGATTCGCCAGTTTCGTCTGCGAACGACAAATGACGCGAAGACGCACTGCTCTTCTCGTCCTAGCCTGAGACCGACCCGGGCATATGGGTTGCTGCACGTGGAAACATATGGGATTCGAATGTTTTCCCGGGTGTCACTCATCCGTATTGGCACACCAGCGAGTGCAGTCCCCGATCGCCGATCAAGCTACACGGAGTCCGATTCCTACCGAGCCTACCTAATTCGGCCAAGGCGGCTTATGAGGTCATGAACATACGCTCACTGTGCCAGCCCACGAATTCCCTCGACATGCCATGTCGGCAACACGCCGGCGGCCGAGAGGCGTAACCTCAACGAGCACACTCTGGCGCGTCCTGGACGCGTCGCCAAATACTATCGGCAGCGACACCGAGAGCGTCGACCGGAGATGAGTTTCTGCGCGATGGTTATGCCACGAGGGTCTTATGCGGCGACTCAGGTGATGATCGGGCTAAGTAGAGTCGAATTGTATGCCGAAGATGACCGGACCCGTCTGGCTCTGAAGGAGTAGCCCGTTCCGCGCCGAGCGTGCTGATATTTCTTGGCGTGTGTGAGCACACGCTTCAACCAGATAAAGTGGCTCTGGCTGTCATACCATCCCACAATCTCGTCTCAACGTGAAACACACACCGCGAAGGTAAATGCACTCCTGCGGTACACAACCGCTCCCGCCGACTTTGCCGCAACGCAGGAGCTCTTCCAGGAGACATCGCGCATCTATATGCAGAAACTGGGCCAGTAGTATCAGAGTACTTTCAGACGCGAGTACGTTGCCGGCTCAGTCCTGCTCGGACTCTCGACTTACGCTCGACGCACCACATGGCCTACTTGCCGGTTCAAGTGAGAAGCTGAGATCACTCCCAGATCGCTACTACGCCACGAAGAGTGATCGACCGCGGCCCTCTTCCGTGCGTTCGGATCGAGCTGGTAGGGGGGTAGCTATTTGTGAAGGCAGACCGCTATCTTCGCGCCACAGCAATCTCTGGTCCGCGACATGTACGATCTGCTGGACGCCAACGGCCAAGTGTTCCGCGTTGTCAACATGACTACCACCTTCTTCGAGCCTACCGTGGTGACGGACGGTTTCGTCGGTCACGCGCGCACCCTGGTGGCACGCCGCTCCGAGTCAGTCGACACCAGTGTGGCCAAGTCAATCCAGCAGCAGCTCTTTACTACCAACTTCCAGTACGGCCTGGACCTGATGGCCATCAACATTCAGCGTGGCCGCGACCAAGGAACGCCGACGTACGTGCAGGCGGCCGAGGCGTGCGGTGTGGTCCAGGTGCACTACTGGGGCGACCTGCACCGCGTTATGAAGTCCAAGACCATTGACAAGCTGCGATCTGTTTACGACGACCCACGCGACGTCGACCTCTTCGTCGGTGGAATTGCTGAGAAGCTGGCGCCAGGCGCCCAGGTTGGCCCGACCTTCCAGTGCCTGATTGGTCAGCAGTTCTTCGATTCGCGCTATGGCGACAGGTTCTTCTACGATAACGGTGGCCTGTCGCACAGCATGACTGAGGTGCAGCTGGGTGAGATCAGGAAGACGAGCTGGGCGCGCATCCTCTGCGACACGCTTGGCGCTGATTACCAGAACGGCTTCACCAAGGTACAACCGCTGGCGTTCCTTTCCACTCTGGGTCGCAACCAGGTCCTCAACTGTAATACGCTGGCGATTCCGCAAGGAGAACTAAGTGCGTTCTGATCCTCCATTTGATATTTAATCGTCGCGTAGATCATGTCGTTAAATTTGAGCATACTGCCATGAGGTTTGTTTCAAAAATATTTATGTGAAGTCGGTAAGCTCTACCCTTTAGGGGTTGTAGCGAATGTTTTCCAAATAGGACTAACCATTCTGCAAAAACAGTTGAGGGTGATGAAACACTGTGTTCATATTAGCAGCAAGATATGTGTATCCCAAAAGACAGTTGGAAGGTAGCAATGAAACTCTGCTTGTAACTTGTAGGAATATGAATAAAAATACTGGGCTGTTCGAATCATGTGACTGGCTGTGCAGTACAAAGGTTTGTCCATGAATGCACATAAATGCCATTTGAACTGGTACCTACACAAATAACTCATCGAGTACTGGCGCCTGAAATGCTGATTTACACATTCATTCGCATGGTACTTAGACACCAGGTGATGCAGACGAAGCTCCAAAAAAGCGCCCCCCGCTTTTTGAAAAATTAGTTGCATGTCTGCTTGCGATTGTGATGTCTTAATATATAACAATTAGTGTGGGGATATTTCGTTGTAATACTATTGCAAGTAAGTGTCTACGTTCTAAGCTTTCTTTCGTCGAATTACGCGATTAGTAGTCTGTGTGAGTGGGGTTGTAAGTTCTTTTGCAGGCGGGAAAATGAACGGCTTGTTCCAGTAGTTTTGAGAGGAGAGGTCAGGTGGGGAGATGTTTGATTTTGATAATTTGTGAGAGTGGAATTGCTCGTATTTTCCCATGCGCAAAGTGCGTTCTCTGTGTATATTCTTGTTGGAGGCTCTTTTCGCGTTCCTGATTTTTCTCTTGTGTAGTAGCAGAAATTTTCTTTCCAATCTAACATACATTCAATTAATGCAAGAATTGAATCTTTAAAGCGGGGACGTAGTCGCACTCGGTTCACGCTCGTGTTTCCTTACGAATATATTTTTGTTTTGTAAGTGATTTCTGACAACTATCTTGTCTAGTCAGGTCTAGACAAGAAGCAGGATAAACAGTGGATATCTAACCGGTACAGGAAGTCTATCCATTTTTTTATTGGCCTTACGCACGGTTTACAAGGAGGACTTTGATGGTGTAGCACTTATATGTGGGTCTTCGGCGCAATTGTAAAATAAAATACTGACTTCCCATCTTCTCAGGTTACGAAGTGCAGTTACACTTAGTTTTTATGCATTATTTTCTCTTACTCCATTGTCTGTGGAGAAGCGATCGTTCACCTACTGATTGCCTCTGAACCTTTTATTGGGAACCAAAATCCGAAAAAGCGTTCGCACTTTAACGCATGGGCTAGACGTTGCAGTTTAGCGTGGATTCAAGCAATAAATAATGTGCTTGAACATTTACATTTTTTGGCACTGACCTGTAGATCGATAGTAAATAGCGTCTGCTGTGAACCTTAAAAACAGGCTATAGACGGAATCCAGAGGGGGCGCGAATTGGGCTTTATGCCCCTCCTCGCCAAAAATAACTTCCTAAAATGGTCTGCAAAATTTTTAGATCCATGGCTTAACCCACATTATCCCTGAGATTGTCGGAATAAACAAACAACATTTTATAAGGAAGTTTGTTATTTAAATAATAAGTTGATTAACATAACACTGAAAGCGAATCGATAGGGATTCTTTTCAAAAAATGTACGAGCTTTCTTAGGATTCCCCCCTCAAGACGCAGACAAATATATTTCATCCCCTTCAGGGGATCGCCTATGAAACAGTGACAAACACGTGCTGCTGGTCATTTATTTTAATAAGCTAGTAAAACTTCGCATTCAGATAATAGATAGCTGACGGTGTTGAAAAGCGTTCGATAATTTAAAATAAATTATTAGTTCATACAGATGAACAAAATTAAGGCTTAACATCACAGCAATTATTTGTAAGATGTTGCATTTTGCCTTTGCACAATTGTATGATTTTCTAACTGAATGCATTTCAATTGATTAGTTACTTATGTATTATTGTGTTTATCTGTTAATTTAAATATTTTTATTTTCAGTGGCGTCGCCACGGTGTCAAAACTTGCACGGACACACCATGCCATTGAACCTTCCGAGCAGCGGGGGCGGGGTAGGACGTGATCCTTCCGAGGAGCGGGGGCGGGGTAGGTAGGACGTGATCTTTGGCAGGGATGTCAACACGGTATCGAAAGGAAATCAGTCACTCTCATGACACATTTTTAGCGTGGAGATAGCAGTTTTGAAGGACATGTCGAGAAATGACTTGCTGCATACTTTTTTATTTATTTTTTATTTATTTAGACGTACAACGACATCCACAATACATTCGGTGGCTTTTCATGCCGAGGTGACGATGAAAAATGAAACAAAAACTGACTATTGCAAGGAGACAGATTAAGGATAAGGATGGTTGAGTAGTGTTGGGCTCGACTGAGATTGCTGCTGCTGCCGACAATGGCGCTGCGAGCATGCGCAGTCTGTTGAAGGATGGTAAAGGGATAGCCGCTGGGTCACATAGAAACTAGAATAAAAGAAACAATGAATAAAAGATGAGATGTCGCTGTCGTTGAAGAGTTCGATGATGTCGATATGATGTTGATGTCGATATGTTCGATGTCGGTTGTCGTGAGTTAGCCTTCCAATTCATTACGGGTCATTTCAACAACAAAATGTTTCGTTTCTGTTCATGGAAGGACTCTCCTGCTGAATATATTGGATGTCGTATCCCGTCATTCAGTGTGGTGTCGGAAAACGTAGCGCTTATCTAGAAGCTTTACATGTATGCACGTGATAAAACCAGCGTTACTCGACCACTGGCGGGTCCCAGGGGGAGGCGCATCAGGGGCATATGCCCCCCAAACCGCTTGAAATCGGCGCAAATTTACACATTTCCTGATGTAGAAGGACATCTACGCAACTTTTACCAAGGAAAGTTTATTTTAAAACGTCTGGCAGTGCATACGGGAGCAAAATCCGATGATTAAAAACAATGAGCATTTTCGGGGTGATGCCCCCCATGGCGTCAAAAACTAAATCCTAGATCCACCAATGTACTTGACCCGCGAGCAAACCCATTGCCACTTACCACATTATCCTAGTCGTGTATGCAATGGTAAGATAATCGTCACTTTATTACTTACTAATTTTATAAATAATTATTTTAAACAAATTCATAGCCTGTTACAGCTTACTTTTGTTCTTCTTTAGAAACACAATGTAGTGTGGACCAAGTGTCATATCATCTTGCGACCAAAGCGCTTACTGGAACTCTTACCCTGTTCCGAATGGCGATGGATATGGGGACCGGGATGATTTTTTGCAAAGGCTCGCCGAGGGACTTAAAGTTAAACCTCGGTCTCCGGCACAGAAAGCAAATGTCTTACCACTGTGCCAGAGTGCTCCCCCGAAGCCCACAATATCATAACAACATGCACCATTGTTTAAATATGCGCTACTTTCGCAATATATACTGAAAATGTGGGTCTATGTTATCAAAATATATTGCTTTCGATTTAAAAAAATTGATTATTTAAGTATTTGTTTAGCAAAAACAAAATACACTTAAAGTGGGGCGGCCATTGCCTCCCGGTCACTTGTTTCTATACTCGCGACTTTTTCGCTCTGGTCAATATTGAGGTCACCAGAGGTCATCAAAGGTAAAATTTGTTCAGTTTAAGACTTCGCTACAGAAACACCCCAAATATCTCGAGAACTATAAAAGCTTGGAACAAACAGAGAAAGGCAAAAAAAGTTATCGCTGAGGTGTTCTCAAATTATGTATATAAGGTGGGCTCCAGAGGTAACCAAAGGTGATGTTGGCATTTTCTTCCCAAAAGTTGTTTGCCTAACTTTTAACCTAATAAGAATAGGGCGACACCAGTTTTTAACGCCATCGTATTTGCTTCGTCAAGATGATTCGAACCATACTTATCCCACCCCGGGCCGGTGCTCGGCGCCACCTTTCTCGGGCCGCGGGGGGGGGTGTCGATACCCCCTTCTTACTCGGCTCTTATGTCCTAGGCCTAAACCAAAAGCACCGTTCGAGAGCTCGTCAAAAGGGATTTGGAAACTATTTCAGTGAAATGTTTTCTAAGATCAATATTAGGGTCACCAGGGGTCATCAAATGCCCGATTTTCCAGATTTAGGACTTAGCTCCAGATACCCCCAATTATCTCGGTAAATATGATAGCTAGGAGCGAACAGAAAAAGCAATCGAAGGCTATTGAAATTTGCAATCGCTTCAATGTCCTCAGATTTGAACTTAGGTCAATAATTAACCCGGCAGTCACTGGGGTATTTTCTGTAACACGAGTCACTGGGGAGACGCTTTTTTAGCCCCCCCCCCCCCTTGTATCTTCTGAACCAATAAGACGATCGCGCTGAATCAAACGGTAATCGATAGTTCAGGATTGTTTTCGACGTAAAATAATTCGTGTTGCCCTAGAGGTCAGCGGTGACGTCACAGGTCAGATAAAAGGTCAAAATCTAGCAATTTGAGCTTATAGGCCATACTTTCCATTCAAAGTCTTTGTAACGACTTTCTTTGTCCTTTTGTCGTTGTTGGCCAATAATAGTCTTTTAGACACCCACGTTGTGTATTGGATAACTACTTCGGTTCTTAAAGTTAAGCTTTGTCCGAACAATGTATCAATGCAACGTATGAACCGTGACGTCTAGCGCGACGTCCGAATCGCGACGTCTTAATAGCGACGTCCAACGCGACCAGCTTTTGTCGCGCTTCTCGACGAACTGTACACAGCGGCGGCCAGACAGGACCAGTCTTCGTCGCGTCTCTAGTTAAACTCCATGTACATCGCAATACAGCAGCCGAGCTGCCGGCCGGTCAGACTCCACACATGCGCAGTAAGTACAGGGTTACGCCCCCCAAGCGGGCATCTCTCATGAAGCAATACCACAGCTATTGTGACGTCACGGAGGACAAATCAGGTGTGGAAATGCCACACCGTTACAGTCTTTGGTTGCAACCAAGATCACCCAGAGTGCTCTCAAGGGTATGATACACATCTAGGATGAGCTTATGGGGGATTTTTGGCAAATTGTCAAGGTCAAGGTCAAGTCACATAAAGTCAGTATGCCTAAAAATATACGAAAATCATGCAATCATGAATCATGTTTTACATCAAATAAATAAAATAATGTTTTAAATACTATTTTATGTGTAGAACTTGACATTGATACTCATTTTACCACCTGACTTAATGTACGTAAAGCAGAGGTCAAGTAAAGGTCAATTCATGTCACAAAAGGTCAAAATTGGAAATTAGAAAATACAATTAATAGATACATGTTTCTGAACCGGTTTTATCTCAGAAAGGCAGTGTTTCCCTTTATTTGTCTGCATCTGGTCCAAAAAGGCAAAAAACAATGACGTCTTGAGTTACCCATACCTTAGTCAGAAATATAGATATCATTTTGAAATTTGGTATGGTAGTTGACAATGTATGGTTATTTTAACATATATCACCTTCTTTTAAATATCTTCGAAAGTTTTGAATTTTTAATATTTTTCACAACAAATGGTTCAAAAGCAACTTTTTTTCGAAAATCCGAGATAGCCATGTTATAGCCCTTGACATTTACGATCTTCTCAAGTTTTCAGATTCTGTTTTGGATACTACATGGCATTTGTACGGTCTCCAAAAGTTTAGCTGATCTTAGAGTCAAAATCGCGTTTAGTGACGTCACTACTCACTAGCTTAGCAATATATCAGCAAAATTCTGACGAAATTTAACAAAAAATATATAAAGGTGTACAAAGAATGCCCGGTCAGGTACTTTAAGTTTGGCGTTGATAGAGCTGCATTATTTAGTGATATATTCTAGATATTCTTCAGTGTGGCTAAAAAAATCCCCCCCCCCCCACTGACTCGCGGGCAAGGGCTCCATCCAGAGGTCATCGAAAGTAAAAAAAAAATATTTTTCGCCTAAACTGTTTTCACGTATAACTTAACTTAACCCACGCCCCACTGTTGAACAACCCCCTGCAGTTTTCGAGATAATGAAAAACACGGTGGCCGTGTTCGCCGCAAATTTGGCGAATTATCATTGATCCGCCTTTCGCTCATTGCGAAAAATTCCAGTGTCGTGT
This sequence comes from Semibalanus balanoides, assembly GCA_014673585.1. Lineage (NCBI taxonomy): Eukaryota > Metazoa > Arthropoda > Thecostraca > Balanomorpha > Balanidae > Semibalanus > Semibalanus balanoides. The sequence goes on along the minus strand of VOPJ01012383.1, from coordinate 7,124 downwards.
CGATAGTCAGGTCCAGTTCAGTCAAGTGACTCCCCTCCCAAAATTTTCGGTCATCCCATGACCACAGTTTTCAAGGAGAGTATAAAACTTAAAGAACATTGCCCGTTACCAAAAGTTCTCCAAATGTACGCTCGCATTGTGCTTAAGATGAAGTAATTGCTGCCGAACACAGATGACATTTGTTACTCACACACATGCTCATTCATAAAGTTACTTTTAATATTTGGCTGAATGAACGTCATATGAAAATTTGGGAATACAGAAAACTTCACGTTGCCATAATAACAGAACTAGTTTAATCTAGTATGAAAGTAAACAAGATGACTGTGACCACCAATCTTTATAAGAAGAGACGATACTCGTATCACGTCCCGTCAAATACAATTGGGGGACTGTGGAGTTACGAGTCACAAGAGACTCGAATTTCCTGTGAATCGAACCTCAGGGTTGTTTTACCCGCGCCGGCTGGAGGTGTCGCGCACCTTTTCGGTCCGGGGGGGGGGCGTTTTGAGCCGCCTTCAAATGCGCCCTATGACTAGAGCAAAAAGACAAAAACACCATCGAGAGCTCATCAAAGCGATTTCGACCTATTTCAGTAAACCAATTCTCAGTCGATATTAAGGGTCACAAAAAAGTCATAAAGGGTAAATTTCAAGATTAGGACTTAGCTCCAGATACCCCCAATGACCGGAAACTAATAGCTAGAGCAAATAAGTAAACCAATAGATAGCTATTAAATGCGCAAATCGCAACCCATGGATCTCAAATTACCAGTCATAGTTTGGGCTTCAAGGTCATCAAAACAAAAGGACTATTTTTTGCAAACGTTTCACGAAAACTGTTTAAGTAAGTGATATAGGAAACGATGTGACACCAGTTGTGTTTTTTTGCAAGGCTTCGAACATGTATATGGTTGACCAGTAGTCAAACTAAAAAGAGTACCTCAGGTCCAAGGTCAAGTGTGACCCAATAAGTAATGTTGTACATGGGAAGACGCGCTGACGAGATAAACGCACTGGTGCGTTTCATCTCTACTCAAATCTATCGAAGTATTGACAAAAGGTTTGGGACTCGATGACCTCAGCTGACCCTGTAGGATACCAAAGAAGACCTGCACCTCGTCTTCAGAATGCCTATCAATTACATATAAGAGAGAGAATTGGGCCTGATATCATGCGTATCAGAATGAACAATATACCACCTTGGACCTCCCCATGACTTAGATGGAGAGTTCAGAAAATGACCGATCTTAGGTCACCGATAGTAAAAATTCCGAGATATAACAACTTAGTAGTTGATGCCCTCATGACATCTGTAAGTACAAACGATAACAACAAACCTGGCTTTGAAGCCGCAAACTTTTTTGGAGGCGGCTCACATACCTGGTCTGGTACCTGACCTGAATACCTGAAGTCATAGAGACAAAGAACGATGGGCAAAAGATGAATGAACGGGTATTTAAATGTGGCGGCGCTACGCCGCCGTTTCCGAGATCCGGAAAAACCTGAGGGGTGGGGGGCGTCTAACCCCCCCCCCCGGCCCGGCGCGGGTTAACTTATACCATGCATAATTTCAATGCCAAGCACGCAAAATGGCTATCTCAACTCAAATATAATGTTAAGGTGGCAGTGTCTCTTTAAAGATTGCATTAGCTCATCAGTATCTACAAAATGTTTTGTTCGAATCTGTATATCGGTGAACTGAGGTTTGGGGACCTCAGTTCACCATTTTGGGACCTCCATTATAAGTAAGTGGAGAAATATTCGAATGCTTTCTTTTTCGACGATATCAGTATTTCCTTCTGGATGATGTTATCATAGGAAATTATGTATGATCCAAGTGCAGGTTTTGTTCAGTGACACATACCTACCATCTGAGGTCATCAGAGGTCACCAACACCTTTTCGTCAATAACTCTGGAAATAATGCGGATATAGAAGTGCAACTTTCGCCAATGAATTTGTCTCGTCCAGACACGTCTCCTAATATGCAACATGACCTACTTGGGTCATCACTTGACCTTGACCTGAGGTCATTTTTTGATTGACTTAAAATGGTAAAATTAACAATTTCCAAAGGGCCTTGACGATACAAACACGATGGCGAAAACAGTATCGTGTTATCTTTATTAGGTAAAAAGTTATTCGCAAAAATATGTTTTGCCAAAAATCAGCATTTTTGACTAATGACCTCTAGAGCCTAGACTATTGACTTGAGGCCAAATTTGAGGACAGCCAGTGCGATTGCAAATTTCAATGGCTGGCGATTTGTTATCGTTTGTTTCTAGATAGCATAGCTCCCGAGATATTTGGGAGTTTCTGGAGCGATGTCCTAAAGCTGAAAAATTTGACCTTCGATGACCTCTGGTGACCTGAATTTTGACGTGAGCGAAAACAGCTGAAGTTGTTTCGAAATTATTTGTGATGACGGTTCGAACATTTCTTTTGTCTTCGTGCCATAGTGTGTTCCCTTGTCTTGTGTTCCCCCTTCTATCCCCCCTCCAGTTTGGCGCGGGAAATGCAGAGGCAAAATGGGTGCGGGTTAAATAAGATACGGAAATAGTTGTGACACCATCGTGTTTGTCTCGTCAAGGCGCTTTGAATAATTTTTATGATTACAGGTTAGGTCAACCTAGAAATGTGACCTCAGGTCAAAGTCAAGTAGTGACACAATAAGGTCATGTTGCGCATAAGGTCATGTTGCGCATTAAGTTTTCATTTTTTTAACATTTACGATTTGATGACAATTTGGATTTGACATGACCTCAGAGGTCACCTATTGACCCAGGACCTTCAAATCCAGATGTCATTGGCTTCCTCTCGTCACAAGCAACACGCCCGTTTTTTTAATCGAAGCTCTAGCTCAATAATTAGCGGCCAAACGCCAAGGGGGTCGTACCAACACCCCTTACACGGGCGAGGGTTAATCATCGCATTTTCAAAAACGGTTAGTAGACATCACACGTCTAAGCTATAAAGTTTTTGCCTTTAAACTATTCGACAACCTTAACGCTATGCGACCAATCCACTTTGACGTGGTGATTTCTAAATAATAATAAAATATTCTGGAATAACTTAAGCTCCAGTTGTGAAACTACCTACCATGCATATTAGATGATTTGAGTGTGACATTCATAGGTAGTAACTAGTAGGGATGATCTGCAGCCTCCCCGGCCCCATCTCCTTGGCGGGGTCCTGCTAGTTGGTGGGCGTGGGTCCGGGCCACCGGCCAGTCCTTGCACGGACCCATCCCTCCTGCCTTCTGGCGCTCTCCTCTGAGTGTGGCGATGGAGAAGGTGCCTCTGTACCGATTGGAAGTTAACGTGGTTAGGAATCGAATGAATAAATGCAAAGTTCATTCGTTTGCTCTATCTTGGAGTTTGCTGGAGTGGTGTGGGGTGGAGCCGCAGAGGTCCATATGACGAATAGAGCGCGTACATGGGCATAATTTCTGACATGGCTTGCGTGGTAGAATGTCGCGAAAGACAGGCGTTCTTGTGAGTATGATGCTCTGCTTGGCTCACTTTCGAATGGCACCACAGCGGTACGGCGTGACAGCACGACATCATGTCATCGCAATGTTCACTGTCATAGACTCACTCATCCTTCTGTGGAAAGTTTCCCCTGATTTGCCCACTTTCGCGTGCTCCGAAAAAGAGCTCTTCGATGTACCGCACGCTATCGGTAACACTGTAAAAACAGCTCATTTTGAGCCGAAACTTGCAACGCCTTCTGACGCAACCGTGACATCGACTGGGAATCATCGGCGCAGTATTTAAGAAACATGTGAACACATACGTGCGACAACTAGGAAGGATAACCAAAGTGTAAGATCTGTTCTGGTATGTTAATGCTGTTCAAACTTGTTTCATCTAGTTTTTTAACTTTGTGCATTCGTAGTGTCGCGTCTGTTTTACCTATACTCGCTGTAAGCACACTGTCGTGAGATACCTAAATAAAACTTAAAGCTAAACTAAAACTAAACAAAGTATTGGTAATGAAGGAAAATATGGCTTGACCGGCGCACTTTGGATCGTCCTCGTGTGGCGGTCCGGGACCGGAGGCGGTATCTTTGTGTTGCGGGTGATACGTTGGCGATGCGAGTGGAGCTGCCAACTGCCAAGGTGTCAAGATTTAATATGGCTGGCGCGGTGTGTGCCGTCGTGACATGCCCACTGCATGTGAGGACGTGGCTGCAGTCGTCGCGCGGCGGAATTGAGCTGCGCGTGCCGCCGCTGGGGACGGAGACGCGCGGCGTCATCGCTTACTGTGGTCTGCATGGTGGCTAAGGCTGGCGGCTCTGCTCCGTCTATCTGTCGGAGACGAATTGAAGAGCTGGGCTGCGCGTGGCTCAGCAGGTGCTGCCATCTGTGCCGCTGTGCGCGGCTCGAGCTTGAGCTGATAGTCGCCGGAGGCGCTGTGGGGCTTTGGTCCGCCACCTGGCGGCAAGGCGGGCCGCCACCTGGCGGTGAGGCGGGCCGCCACCTGGCGGCGAGGCGGGCCGTCACCTGGCGGCGAAGCGGGTCGCTGCCTGGCGGTAAAGCGAGCCACCACCTGGCGATTTTGGCTGCGCCTGGCGACAACTACGGGGCGCAACCAGTGGATGCTTATTGCTCATAATTATGCTTTACCATGCGCAATTGTAGGTCGTGAAGAGTGTGGCTGTGTTCGCTGTTGGAGTGAAGATCGACCGCGAGTGTGTTGGCCTGGACCATTGACCTATTATGGTTATAGGTCAATGGCCTGGACCTGCTGGTGCCGCCGACGACACGATATCACTGCCACGTCGTGTGCCCGTGAGAGTGTGAATTTATTTTATTTATTTAGAACATATGAGCAACAGGAGCATGCTCCCAATAAAAGCTCAAGTCAACATATAATATCATCAGAGCTCACATACATAAACACAACACCTACAAACATATCACAATTAAACAACACAGGTTTTACAATGGGAAACAATGTTGAAAAAAAGATAAAAGATTCGATAAAAATATTACATATAACGTTTTCAGATAAATATAAAAACGTTAAGAAACGATGGAAGCTTGTGATATGTTTTAATAACTTGTGACCTAAACTCTGACCAGGCGTGCAGCTAAAAGGATCAGAGTACGGACAGGAAGACATGTAGGCGTTAAAAACTTTTGGCACACGACAAAACATGCCTCGTCTAACGGTCTCCTTCATGCCGGGTGGGACATACAGGAGCGTGCCAGCCATGCGGCAACGTGTCATTCTCGCCGGCACATGGACAGGCGGAAAGCTCCCGAGCAAAAAGGCCAGAGTCAATTTTTGCAGTGATAATTTTTTGTAAAATGCGAAAAGGATGTTCGTATTGCCATCCTTCTAGGTTTGCCCTACGGCTTGGGATTTTAAATAGTGCCAAAAAAGTTGATCAATAATTTTAGAGTCCTGTGTATTGCCGGAAAGAAATGGATGCCAGCCAAGTTAGAAAACTTGTGTTGAATTTTGTCCAGTCTTTCCAAGTGAGTCCTTAGCAGCGCCGCCCAAATAATGCATCCGTATTAAGAAATCGAGCGGATATTTGCCGAATAAGGCTGCAGGAATCGGTTCCTGGTTTTGTTTTAATCTCGTTCTCGATCTCGCTCCCCAAAAGGAATGGCCAAACTGGGCGACCTGATTCATCAAACCTAACATCCTGTTTGCCCTACAAACGATTTTATCAATGTGATCTGCAAATGTTAGTTTATGATACAGCCAAACACCAAGGTCCCTTATAGAAGAGACCTTCTCAAGAGCGTCACCTTTAATTTTGTATGTGTTAAGCACCGCTTCTTTTCAGTGTTATCAGATGTTTTACAAATTTAGATGGATGAAGCTGCAAATTTCCAAAGGCACGACCAGGTCTGTCAAACGTGCAAGATCAGCCTGAAGTAAGATTGGAATCTTCCGGAGTTACAAGTAAATGTGGATATAGTTTCAACATCATCAGCGAAAAAGGAGACAATTTTGTCTTAATATTATTCCGGAAGGTCATTGTATAAATGAGCAAACAGAGATTGGCGAGATAATCCCTCCCTCCGGCGTACCCAGAGCGTACGGTGTCCATTCCCGAAACTTTCCGGTTGGACAATCAATACCCGCTGTTTTTTCGGTTACGCATATTTTTTATGCGTCTCACTGAGAGCTTTTGATTGCGGCCTTGCGCGTCTGCTGCGGTTATTGGTTCGGAAGATAACGAGGGGAGTGGCGAAAAACGTCCTCCCCCAGCCAATATCGTTCGGCTGAGACCCAAGCCAGTGCCGGGTTAGTCTACACCTTAAACTCTATTCTATTTTTATTGAAATCGAAGGGGTCCGCCAAATCTCGAATATCACGCTAGCGAACTCTATTGGCGTCTAGACGCTAAGCTATCACATGTAGAGTGACACGGATTTTACGTTGTTTAATCTACGCTTGGAACTCTAGATGGACAACGATTTTCATGGAAATATAAGGGGTCTGTCAAATCTCGGATCTATCGCTGGCGAACACTATTTGGCGTCTAGAGACCACATCTTATCGATTAAATTGTATAATTGTATCGATTAAAGGAGGTGTGCTTACTCACAGTGGTCGTGTGGAGTTGTGAACACTGGCCTATACACCATATTTTTTTCTTAATTCAGCCATATACTTCAGTTCTCCAGATTCACTCTAGTTGCTTAAATATTCCGTATTCGCCAAGATCAGTATGGCGTCACAAAATTATCGGTATTCGCCAGAGAAACTGTCGCTTCTAGAAGCACTAACCTAATGATTACACTGCTAGGCGCATATATCGTTAGCGCTGGCCAGTAGCGCACGCAGGATTCCATTTCGGCGGGGGGTCAGAGCCCTAAGAGCGGGCCCCCTTGTGAACGGGCCCCCGCCCGTTTTTTTTTTAAACATTGCGGATTTCGGTCACTTGCTTTTGAGCGGGCCCCCTTCAGCATATGATCTGATACCTACATGATAGGTAATTTTTATGTCAATCAAGAGCTCCGCCTCGTTCCAAAGAGGGTGTGGGGGGGCAGATGTATTATTTAAGTCAATTATTTCCATCCAATGCCAATAGGCGTTAAGTTAAAAGTCAAAAAGTTGGGGTGCACGTCCCCTCGTCCCCCCTGTAGTGGGCTCCTGT
>VOPJ01012382.1:0-26401 GCA_014673585.1 Semibalanus balanoides | reverse complement strand
TTTTGGATTTTCTTTTAATATTTACACATATTATGAGCATGAGGTTATTTCTTCATATAATAATTATACTATAGTATACAAAAAAGGAAGTGCCGGAAGCCTAAATGTGTACTATAGTATACAAGCGAGGAAGTGATGAAGGCCTAAAAGATACTATAGTATACAAATAAAATTGAAAGTAACATTTTTCATTCCTCGGGCAGAGGCAATATGTCTATTCAGGTATGACAGATATTCTGCTAATCAACATGTGGACAAAAATGGATACATCTGTACGACATATTAATTTCATTTTTTATAACAAAAATGTTGTCTTGAGTCCCGATGTGTACTACAGTATACATCCGAATTCTGCCCATTTTTAAGAGAAAATAGGAAAACGTTGAAGCCATCGTTATTGCTTATTTTTCAACGTTACTTCAATGCCAGTAAAGGGCACACAGCATATCTGACCAGTAATTGTTTTGCATTATCAAACATCAAAGTGTGATTGTAGGAGACTCACCTACACGCGTTCCGCCGGGCCAGCCATGACGAAATCAAAAGAGCTCTGGTGGTAGAGTTTTGATCTGAAGGTGTCACTTTCGACACCAGGTGACCGATATTGAATCAATTGAAGCATAGACCGGCCTAGACTCTGTGGGCAGTCTCAACGAGAGAGGAGAGACGATATGTATATATAAGTGTACGTACTATAGTGCACAGGGGAATCAAGGATATATAGCACTTGGGAAAGTCGTAAATGATGAATAGAAAGCCGAATTACGGTTTCTGGCATCATTTTTGCGAAAAAAGTCAGAATTTGTTGTAATTTGAAAAATAGTAATATGTTAACATGTGCCGGCACCGCACGATGGGTGCACCGGTACGTGAAACGCGACTGGCTGGGTCGACCGGCGCTCGCTCGCGCCGGTAATGGGGACCGTGGGGCACGCCCAATACTAGAACCACTACCACGCGAAGGGACTGATGAGCTATCGCCAGGGCGAGAGAGTGTCGGGCGGCAACGCCAAAGGTACTGCATACTGGGCGAACGGTTCAAAGCGAAGTGCGTGGCAATCACTGTGGAGAACTACACACGAGTGAGCGACAACGAAGAGATGTTGACGTATATTGAGGTGCTAATGACAGTCCAATCGGTTTGCGTTGAGAACTGCAGCAACTAGTGCTGGAGGGAAAAAGATGCGGCGGCTCAGCTCATCTAAGCACGACTGAGCACATGAGAGCTGAGAGAGAAAGCAAAGCTTTAAAAGGTGCAATTCCCTTTAAGTATGCAGCAAGCAAGTTGATTAGTATACCACTGATGGGGGGATATCGCCTCCTCCCGTTTTTTTTCTTCTTCTCTCGATACCATCTCATATCGGGCAGCCGAACTCAAACCAGGCATGCCTTATTACTTTACTTATTAGTTATTATACCTGCGTTAGCCTTTTTCGCATCTTCTCATTGCTTTGCTTTCGTCACCTCGGATTAGCTCGTGAGGTCATGTTATTCCGGCATTGGCTTGGGTGTCAGCCGAACGCCAATGGCGGAGGGCGTTTTTCACGCCCTCGCTATCTTCCGAACCAATAAACGCAGCGAGACGCGCAAGGCGGCAATCGAAAGCTCTCAATGAGACCCCTCTAAAGGTTGCGCATTTTTCCAAATAACGTCACATGTCAGGTCACAGTCAGGTGAATGAACAAATTTGAGATATTAGAGTTTTTGGGCCAAACTTTCCATCTAAAAACTTCATAATATGGACTCTATTTATTATGTAGTAAGGTATGTTTTGTTATTGTATCGCCTCTCCCGGATCGGTCGCTCGTGACGGCGAGGAGCGGCGTGGTCTGCCTCGGGCGCTTCGTGACGTGCTGGCCACGTGACCTCGCCATACGGGTCGGGGTCTGCGGGCCAGGACGGGCAGAGGTGGTGGAACTGGTGACCGGTGCGGCTGGTTGCGGCCGGAGTGACGCTGCAATATAAGTGCTGATGGACCCGGTCTGTGAAAACAAAGTGCTCTCAAAATGCATCTGCCGTATAAGCAAAAGTTAAATTGTAAGCAAAGGCTAAGGTCATGATCAGGTCAAATCAGGTCACTAATGGCAATAGGTCATGCGACGCATATTTTATGGTTTATCTTACACACGGGGGCGGCGCCACCATGGGGCAGGGGCAGCTGCCCCCTGGCGTCAGCCAGGGGAGGCAGGCAAACATATATTTTTGTTTCCCCCCTCCTCCGAATTTCACGAAGGCCTCACTTCCCAAAAGGTGCCTCCTGCCCAGTGCCCAACTCGCCAAAAGAGCGGAAATTGTGTGGCTCTGCACTGCACAAATTTAGACACCCGTTCAGGGAATGGCACATCGTCAATAAGTCTGCCCCAGAGGGAAGTTTTGCTGCACCTTCTTATGGTATCGAACACTAAAAAACAATGTCAAAAAAGCGTCAGACTCTACAAAATGGTGTTTTCATAGCGCTGTTCGGATGCACGCTAGCGGCCGCTAGTAGCACTAGTAACACTTTTGCTCTCCATGGCAACCAGGCGTCAGCCAATGAAAAGCCAGAAAATGAATAAGTCACGATAGGAAGCGTGCAGCCTGCGGAGAGGCTATTGCTGCTAGTGGAGAATTGCAGAAGCGGCGAAAGCGCTAGCGGATGCACTGAAAAAATAGACGCCCGTACGGGGAATGGCATACCGTCAAAAAGTCCGCCCCAGAGGGGTGTTTTAGGACACCTCCTTATGGTATCAAACACAAAAATATAAAAAAGAGAATCAGACTTTATAAAATGGAGCCAGCTTTATGGAGCCAGCGCGGGTGTCATGACACCTTCTCAAGGGGAGTCCCGACTCTTTCAAGAGAATCACGACTCTCTTGAAGGAGTCGGGATTCCCGCTAAGAAAGAGTGAGACACTATTTTGATGAGTCTGACTTTTTACACCATTTTAAGTGTTCGATAACATAAGGAGGTGTTGCAAAACACCTTCCTCTGGGGCGGACTTTTTGGCGGTCTTACTGGTGTCAATTTTTTAATCAGTGTGTGTTTCAATAGTGTCGCATGAGACAAACCAAACTAACAGGAAAACAACACAGATGTGATATGCTCCTTGGCCTTGAAGCAGAGTCTGGAAGTGCTTCTGTCTTGTTTTCCTGCTGAGCGAATTGTTTGTCGTGACGTCACCGTATTGTTGGACGTCAGCCTAGCAAAAAAGGCGCTAGTAGCATGTGCCGAACAGTCGCTCAGACCTATGCAGGTTCTGGACACCTTCTCAAGGGGTAGGTCCTGACTCTTCAAAGAAAATCACGACTCACTTTGAAGAGTCAGACTTCCGTTGAGGAGTCAAGGTGAACATCCCATTTCGTAGAGTCTGATCTCTTTTTTACATAACCGTTTTTCAGTGTTTCGATTGTCATTTAGGAGGGTGTTGCAAAACACCCCTCTGAGGCGGACTTTTGACGGTCTTACGGGTGTAATTTATTTTGTCAGTGTGGTCAAATTTCCTGCATGAGAAAAGTCTGTATGAGGCTAATGAAGGCCCTAATACTAAACAGGAGGCCCCCAGTACTAAACAGGAGGCCCCCAGTACTAAACAGGAGGCCCCAGGTGCTAGACAGAAGACCACATCCCCGTCAGTAGACAGGATGCCCCCGGTACTAGACAGGATGCCCACGGTGCTAGACAGTAGGCCGCACCCCCGTTACTAGACGGGAGGCCCCCGGTACTAGATAAGAGGTATCCTAGACAGGAGGCCCCCAGATTCCGGAACTAGTCATGAGGCCTTGGTACTATATATATAGGAGGCATCGTCTCCGGTACTAGACAGGAGGCCCCTGTATTAAACAGGAATCAACATGTAATAAGCAAGAGGCCCCCGGCAGTAGACAGGAGGCCCCAGCTACTAAAGTAGGGACCCCTAAAAACTGCCCCTTAACCTTGCATTGACTGGAGGCACACTTAACGTCCCCTGCCGTTTTTTCGTTATAATTAAAAAACGAATGAAGCTATCAACGTGAAACTTCGGGTACCTCATTTTACATTAACTTCACGTCTTCTGTGCGATTTTTTTTAGATACAGCAAGTTAAGTGTCGTAATTACACACGGTTTTTAGACATAAGTCAGATCAACTTTAACAGACCGTACAAAGGCAATATAATTATTAGTTATGCAATCCAAAAGCACACCAACACACACAACACTTTACACAACACACTATATACCACCACCACACACACGACACACCACACACACACACACATTATATTATATATAGATATACTACTTATATATATATATATATTCTATGATATATATATATATTATTATATATGAAATATACAAGGGCTACAATGACATATCCTTTTTTTAGCTAATTTTAATTTTATTATTATTTTTAACAATAACATATGAATGTCATTTTTTTTACAATATCGAAAAGATGAAAATACGTTTTAGATAACTATTATGCAAACAACTAGTTATATCAATTAAAGATGATAACCCATTTTTTAACTGAGTAATCGCATTTAGCCAGTGCTGGTACTCTTTTGACATCATATTTCATTTGTGCTTTCTTGCTTTCCATTGACAGATAAGACACATAGATTGACAACACTGTATTTCTTAGGCAAAACAGGTCTGGAAACATGTGTTTTTGGTTTAAATTGATAAATTTCCAAATTATATATTTTCCCCAGGGGCGCAATCACGTCCAAAAAAGTGGTACGGACACATTGGCGTTGTGGGGCGCCATCGCCCAGGGGGGCGCTTCGCTCAAGGGTGGGCGCCCATCTTGCTTGAAAACGCAAATATCACAAATTGCAATTTTTTTAATGTAGGTAAGTTGTTATGTCAGTGTAGTGCAATGTGTTGATGGTATGTATGTATATTTTCCACTGCATTAGTGCGAACTCTTCCCGCGAAAGGTTGTGTCAAGGGTAGCAATTCCATCGATTGTAGATGTGCGCATCCTGTATTATTATTGTGCGGCTCATTTCGCCACCATGGTGGCGATTTTCAAAATACACAATGGCTACAATGGACATTCTTTCACACCGCGTATTGAGGGATGAAAATGTTTTCTAGCAGCTTTAATGTAATTTTAAGTTTGTTATTTATGATAATAGGATAAATTTGGTCGGAACTTATCCGTCCCATGGGCATGAATTGCGTACATATATTCCAAGAATTTAAATCATGGTTCAACATATATTCCACGACCATACATCAAGGGCGGATCAGCCGGCCGTTTTGGGGTGGGGGCAAACCGATTTTAGCGGACCTTACCTTACCTACCCCCAATTTCGAATTTTCTTCCCGGATTCGTTTGTCCGCTTTGGATTTTTGGAACCACACGATTTTCTTTTATTTTTAATCTTATTATTTGTTTTTTTCTCGACTTCTTTAGACCATCGAAAAAGAAAATAGTATAATTATTTGTTATTTAGCGCAAAAGCCGCGAAGCGGCGCGAATTTTTTACGGGTTTGCCTGATAAAACCTGCAGAAACATAGGCGGTTTTTCGATTGTAGAGTAATAAAATGCTAAACGTGCTATTCAATTCAATTCACCGTTACTGACGGCGAAAATTTTCGTGGCGATGGACTTCGTCATGACGATGGCGACCGATATGACAGCCACGAGCGCGTAAAAGTTTGTCATTTTAGGTCGTGGAAAACGAAATTTCATTGGAACCTTTGACTTCAGATTTAACCTTATGCCTGGTTGCACATCTCGGTATGATGCAAAACTATTTGAAATTAATGTAGTTTTTTAATAAATAAATTTTCTTCGGATGTTAAATCACGATGACCGGTGGCAGTAAGGTGCTTAGTTATTCATTAGGTATATGGGGTAATAATTATGCTGTAGACATATGCAACGCGAACTTGCAACATACAATTGGTATGCACCAATCAGTGCAAATTGGTTTGAAACAGCGAAGCGGTTCAGAACGGCTTTCCGCACATAACTGGTCCTGCGGATCTGGAGGTAGCCTGGGCATGAATGTCTTGGGGAATGGTCCTGGCCTGGTTCCAACTGATAACATTTTGGTCCAGCAACCTTGGACATTTCTGCAGAGCAGCTTCCTGGTGCCGATGGGGTCGATGTTGTGCGTCTCTGCCGTCGCGTCACCGATTTTTTCGTAATCGGCAGACTAGCTTAACATTTAGCCGCACTTGAAAGTTCATATGTTATAAGGGGAGTGGGACGCTGGGGCTAGCAAATAGGTACCGCCAGTAACTGGCCAGACGCTGTTGTTTGTTTTATTGGGGGTATTATTATTGAGGCTACTGCCTAGTACGCCTTAATTTATTGCATTTTCCAATTGTCAAATTTTCTCTCATTAAACAATTGCGTTTTTGTGTCCATGCCGCGACAGCGGCGCGAATTTTTCGAGTTTTCACATGTGGATGGCCTGTATTTTGAACTGTTTGCAGCTAAGCAATTTTTACAAATGTACGTCCCGAACGTTTTTTTTTTTTTTGGGGGGGGCAAAACATAGTCTCAGTGACGCTTTGGCGAGGGGGCCATGGCCCCTTTGCCTCCTGGATCCGGCCCTTGACATAACATAACATTCAGAAAAGCATATAATGATATTGTTGAAATAAAAGTACGCAATACCGCGTGTCCCGCGTGAGGTGAGAACAGCACTTGATATCGTAGAAAACGCCACAAAATTAATCAAAACGTCTGCTAGACAAGGAAACACATGATAGCTAGACTTCAACCCTTTCCTGCTTTTTTCAATGGAAGACACCGCCTATAATATATATTAGTTCTTGTAATGTAGGTGAGATGGCTTTTGATCGTCTTTTACATTCAAATATATATAAACGAGATAGAAAAACCCTTAGCTCGTTTTTAAGACAAAATGACGATTTGTTAACTCTTGCAGACCGACGCGCACACTCTTCCAGAAGCTTGCCTCTATTCCCGGTAAGCAATGTTTGGAATCCACAAGAACAGAAACCCAGGTCTTACGAACGGTCATGGGAGTATTGTACTATTCCCTGAGATGAGTCCTTTGAAAAAACAGATGTTTGAATTTAGGCCGTAGATTTTATGCAAACCTTCATTGTTCACGGAAAAGTTTGTGACTCCTTGCGTCATCATTGTCCGGGCAGTGGAGCATCTTACATTTCCGCCAAATATTCTCTCCGTCGGGTGGTCAATCTTTCACGACGACAAAACACTTCATCACACGGGCAGTATGTCCACCCTTGTCAGCTCCGCTGGTGGACGTGGCCGTCACTGTCAGAGGGGCGCCGTGAGGCCGTCACTGGTCGTGAGGGGCGCGTGAGCCATCACTGGTCGGGAGGGGCGCCGTTGAGCCGTCACTGGTCGGAGTGGGCTCGTGAGCCGTCACTGGTCGGAGAGGCGCCGTGAAGCCGTCACGTCGGAGGGGGCCATGAGCCATCACTGGTCAGAAGAGGCGCCGTAAGCCGTAATTGTCAGAGGGCGCCGTGAGCCGTCACTGGTCGGAAGGGCGGTGAGCCGTTCCACTGGTTAGTTAGGGGCGCCTGTATAGCCGTCCACTGGTCAGAGGGGCGCCGTAAGCCGTCACTGGTTAGAGGGCGCCGTGAGCCATTATGTCAGAGGGGCGCCGTGAGCCCCGTCCACTGGTCGGAGGGTCGCCGTGAGCCGTTCACTTCGGTGCCGGAGGGGCGCCCGTGGTCGTCCCACTTGGGTTCGGAGAAGCGCCGTGAGCCGTCACTGGTTTAGAGGGGCGCCGTGAGCCGTCACTGGTCAGAGGGGCGCGTGAGCGTCATGGTCGGGGGCGCAGTGAGCCAGTCACTGATGCGGGTCGGGGCGCCTGTGAGCGTCACTGGTCGGAGAGTCGGCCATGAGCCATCACTTGCACTGGTAAGAGGGGCGCCGTGAGCCTCCACTGGTCGGAGGGGCGACCATGAGCTGTCACTGGTTAGAGGGGCGCTTCGTGAGCCGTCACTGGTCAGAGGTGTGAGCCGTCACTGGTCGGAGGGCGCCGTGAAAACCGTCACTGTCAGAGGGCAGCGCGTGAGCCGTCCTGGTCGGAGGGGCGCCCGTGAGCCGTCACTGGTCGGAGGGGCGCCGTGAACCGTCAACTGTCAGAGGGGCTCCGTGAGCCGTCACTTGGTCAGTAGGGGCGCGTTGAGCCGTCATTTTGGTCAGGGGCGCCGTGAGCCGTCACTGGTCAGTAGAGCGCGCTAGCCGTTGTATGGTGCAACCTCGGGTCCAAAGGATTTCATTCATGTGTGTAATGACCGTATACGCTGTAGGCCACTGGCGCCTGTCCTGTTGGCGGTGCTACAAAAAAAAAGACACACACACACGGGGGGGGGCGCCTTCGGCGCCCGTGAAAAACGGGACGAACATTCCGTAGTGTCCGTATAAGCGGTTGCGCCCCTGATTTTCCCCTTGCTTTGATCTTAGCTTGACATTTACTTCATATACATGAAGTTCTGTGGTCAAATGAGTATCACTATCACTTTCCACGCAAAAAATGATCCATTAAACATATATTGCATTGCTTTCATAGATATTTTGTACATAGGGACCTTTTGTGACCTGACATTGACCTTTCATCTTTGCCAATAATCTCACTTTTGATCATGCGTGATGTGTGTCATGCGTTTAAGAGCACTTTGGGTGATCATGGTTGCAATGGCTTTGGATGGAACGTATGGCCCATACACGAAAATACCTTGATTGTTACCTTTGACCTGACCGTGACCTGACATTTGACCACAATTTGAGACTTTCGATCATGCTTTAGATTTGTCCCATTGAGCGTTTTCGAATGCCGTCTTGCGCGTCTCGCTGCGATCATTGGTTCGGAAGATAATATTAGGAGACGTTTGACCCCCCAGTCCATTTACTGGGGGGGGGTCAAGTGCTGAAATTGTGCAATTTCGTCATGCTGTATTGCAATAACCCATTAAAATAAGCTTTTTTCAATTGAGGATGACCAATCGTCAAAACACTTTCAACGAAGGAGCAAAACTCGGCGACCCTCTCCGCAGTTGGTGAAGAATAGCTGACAGATCTGCGAAACTAATAGCTGCAATTGGGTTTCAGTTCGTCATCGGGCAAAACTACAACATTGTGCAGATGTAGAATAGCATATCTGCAAAACGCTTCGGTGTTCATACTTCATGCTAAAATGTTCATCATAGTGCATTTACTATTGGAGCTTCTCCGCAACCGCGTGTTCTTAAAGGGAATATAGCACCTTTAACATTAGTTTTTAACTGAGATAGCCAGATTTCGGGTGTACTGAGAAACCTCTAAATCTGAAATTTTTCCTTCCAAAACGACCTAGTTGCTGAGTTTGCCACGCATAGAATTAACCGTTTGATCATAATGTGTGTCAAATTTCAACATCACAAATCCCGTTGTACGTATCGCATACGTCATAAGTAGTTACTCCACTGTGATTGCCACCGCACTTTGTTTTCGCTTTTTGAACCGTCCGCCCCGTATTTCAGTTACCTTGCGTCCGGTGGTCCGCCACCGAAAGGTTTGTTTGAAGGTTTTGATCAATTTTGAAATGAATGTCAATTTTTTTGTCAGTTTTCATTTGATTTCATTTTGAAAATAATGCAGACAATGGTCTTCAAAAGGCCTAACTGTTGATGGTAGCTCGAACCGGTAGCTGCAATATTCTCCGTAATAGAAACATATTCAGTACTAACTAATGTATTTCACTCAATGCCAATGGGCAAATTTACTCTGGTTGATATGTTATAAGTAAATATTTTTGTCAATTGTGAACCGATTTCCAAATAAAAATCATCCATAGATACTTCGTGAAATAACAAATGTGTTGATGGGTGGCTGGTCAATGTTCATGCGATACATCAACAAATATAAGACAGTTTTGTGTGTTTACAAGAAGTTCGGTTTTCCCAAAAAACATGATTGTTGCGCAATAACTTTGTGAAATTTTCATTGGATTTCCATTTGAAAATAATACAGACAAAGGTCATTTCAGAAAGGGCACATCTGTTGATGGTGTTTCTCTTACCGTTAAGCTTAAATATTATCCGCAATAGAAGCATATGCGTGCTAACTAATGGAATTTCACATTCAATGGGCTAATCACACAATTGGGACAAATTCACTCTGGTGTGGACTATTAGTTTTAAGTAACTATCATTGTCATTTGTACAGTGATTTCCTATTAAAAACATTACTAAAAAATGCTTAGAATTAGATTCCCTAGTTTAAACATTAACACATATTGTAATCGCGTCCAATATTATTTGCGCGTAGGAGCAGGTTTAACGCAGTTTGTTTAACGTTTTTACGCATTCTGATCAAGGAACGCTTTTTGCCGTTGATGCCTGCCATTGTGACGTCCCAGACTCACTCTTTGGTTGACGCAATATTGTTGTTGACGTCACCATGTAAAACATATGACTAATTTTTTCAAATTACAACAAATTCTGACTTTTTCGCAAAAATAGAATGCCAGGACCGTAATCAGGGCATTCTTCTAATCATTCTACCATACTTTTTCTCCAAGGTGGCTATAATTCCCTTTAATTCGACATTTCTCAAAACAATTTCTCGGTATTGAAAAACGTTTGGCAATGGTCTAAGTGACTCATTTTAAACTTGGAATGAGACTGAAGCACCCAAAGAGCATTGAATGTTACGCGACTCATGTTATGACACCATTGCAGACGGCAGGGCATTCCAGGACAGATCGACAAGGGGGTAACACCCTACATCTCCGATTTCGATAAAAGTCCACTGTAGGGGTTATGCGGGGCCCAAATTGCGCTGTGCGCGTTTCAGCTCGATTGGAGCGACGGCAGCCGAGTTATACCCTACGGCATTTTCTTGTAGTCACCTTGCATGGCTTAGCCAATCAGCCAATAACTCCACAACTAGTAATCCAATGCCTAGAAAACCATATATTTTCTGAATGACAATGAAGTGAGAAACATCGTCCCAGGCCCATATTTATTTTTGTTGTTGATTCTGACGAAATGACATGTGACCTCTGGTGACCTGACCTGACCTTGAAACGAGCGCAGTGAAAATACTATTGTTTTATAGTTTTATAATATGCTTTGGTAAGTTGTCTTTGCAAAGCACAAAAATTGGAGATAGCTGTTCTCTGTAAATGTACTTTCTAATTGCTCAAAATAACAAAATTTTGTCTTTTCACCAACACAAAATGATTAATGTGTCCCAAGATGGCATTTATTGCGGTTCCTGTGTCACACGAAAGATTCATGTTTCAGTATAAGCCATTTGGAGGTAAGGTCAAGTGAATTTCTTGGTGTACCGGGTGCAACTGTTGCTCAGTGATTGACCTCCGTCAGGTCAGCTGAGGTCATTTCAGATCACCAGCAACATTTTGCCAATAACTCTGAATATAATTAAGATTGAGACGTTAAAATGACAGCGCTGTGTTTTAGTCGTCGATTTGCTTCGCCCTGTATGCAGCATTACCTACCTGGGTTACCAAATGACCTTTACCAGAGGCAAATTTTTGAAGTTGACCTAAACAGATCACCACTAATATTTCAGAATCACCTTGACGAGAAAAACACGATGATGTTTAAGTTATTGCTTTTGGTTTAATGTCTAAAAAGTTATTCACGAACATCTTAAACTTGTTCGTTGTTGCTAGTAAAGAAGTTTTTGTCAATAACTTTGTATTGATTACATCTAGATTAATCATTATAAGACCATCGTGTTTGTCTCGTCAAGGCGCTTCGAATCATACTAGAGGTGGCCTGCTTAGGTTTATTTCAAAATTTGACCTCAGTCAAAGTCATTTGGTAACCTAGGTAGCTTATGTTGCATATTTGGCGAAGCGAATCGACGATTTAAGCACAATGGTGTCATTTTCACGTCTTAATCTTAATTATATTTAAGAGTTATTGACAAAATGTTGCTAGTGAACTCAGATGACAGATGACCTCAGCTGACCTTGCAGAGGTCACTTAGACCTGAGCAACAGTTGGACCTGGGACACCAAAACATTCACTCAACTTAACCTCAAAGTGGCTTATAATGCAACCTGAAACCTTCGAATGACACAGAAACCGCAATATATGACATCATGGAGTAAATTAATCATTTTGTGTTGGTGAAAAGACAAAAACGTGTTATTTGGAGGAATCAAAATGTACATTTATAGAAAACATCTATCTCCAATTTTTGTTCTGTGCAAAGAAAACTTACTTAAGTATATGATACAAATATAAAACAGCATTATTTTCACTACGCTCGTTTCAAGGTCAGGTCAGGTCACCAGAGGTCACATGTCATTTTGTCAGAAAATAATGGGCCTGGGAATATTTTTCTCACTTAATTGCCATTCAGAAAATTGTGATTTTCTAGGAGTTTGATAATGTATTGTGGAGTTATTGGTTGATGGCTAGGTCATGCAAGGTGACCATACGAAAATGCCGTAGGTTATAACTCGGCAGCCGTAACTCCAATCGAGCTGAAACACGCACAGCACAATTTAGCGCCCCAGATAACCCCTACCACGGACTTACATCAAATTCTGAGATGTAGGGTGTTTATTTGGGCCTGGGGTTTTCACTTGTCGATCTGTCCTGGAATGTCCCAGACGTGAGTGACTGTACAGGTCATGTCACGACACCAATATGGTTATGATGTAAATTTCAAAAGAGTGCTCAGACTGACATTTTGATTCAATTGTATTCTGAAACATGTTTAGAAAGAGGATGCGAAATTTGAAGTTAGTTATTTTGCATTTGTCCAATGGTTTTGAACACGTTAAGCCATTGTAACTGACCACATTAATCCAAGCAATCCGAAACCGACTTCATTATGCATGCTATAAGTGTATATTGTTCGCAATTTCTAATCGGGACGATAATGCATTACTGCTGTCAGTAAGACTCTTTATTTAACTCCAATCTCTCCCAAATCTTTGAATTCGAAGATCATCCACATCTACTACTTTATTGAATATGGCATATTTTGATGTTGGGCGTTGGCGCAAGGGCGCCTGACATCTTTACCCCTGAGCTCCCACTTGTCCCAAATAATTCCCAACACTATTTGTACATTTCCACGTGCTACACTTAGTTTCACTTTCCGTGCTTTCGATTTTAAAATTAACATTTCATATGTAACATCCTAGAGCATACAAATAACACTGTACACTGTACAGTAACTCACCTCTAGTCGTCAGTCAGAGCGAAGCAAGCTGTCGGGACGTGAACCACCGGCCTTTTTATATATACTGGACCTGATGGGCGTGGCAAGGGAGGGGCCAAGGCACACATAATGAGGTTTGCAAAGTACTTCCTTGAACCGACCAACGAATGGCAGACTGTCATGACAACCAGACAACCCTGGCAACAAACAGTTTGACAGCGGTGCCAGTCGCAGAGGTAGGGCCATTACGGACATCGAACTTAACCCGCGCCGAGCCGGGGGGGTAGTGGGGGGGAGGGGGGGGGGCGTTTCAGCGGCCTTTACTCAAGGTTTTGAGAGGGAAGGGAAAAACAGCGGAGCGCAGCGCCAGCATGTTTGACACAGATGTTTAGGCACTAATTGCCCACATTGCTTGCAATTCGTGACCTTTTGTTAGCCAAGGTCTGATTACCAGGACAGGTCTGGTAACCCCTCATCCCAAACTGTTTTTGCGGCCGTACCACAGCCACAGGTTTTGGCCGATCAATTCAAACTTATATCATATAATAAGCCATTAGCACCTCATACAATTCGTATATCTCGTTTTTTATATTGGTAATGGTTTTATATTTGTATATTTATATTGGTAAGGTCATAAACCACATGATCTCCCATCGTAAGACATTTATAAGAGTTGTAATTACGATATTTTTCTGAGAATACGCATCAGATCAGGCCACATATTTCAGTATCATGCGATTTAAGGCCGTTATTGACGACCAATGTATATATTCTGCTCAGGGGCCTTTATTAGGTCATCTAAGCTCATCTGAGGTCACCAACACTTCTGTGTCAATTATTTTTGCTTGAATAAAGATATAGATGTGAGACCGATATTATTGTGTGTCTCGTCGAGTCGCTTCAGAATATGTGCAATATGACCCACAGACTGAGATATATGACCTTGGGGGACCTTGACTTGAGGTTACATTTTTAATTTGACCTAAACCACTTGCAACGGGTATGGTTCGAAGCGCCATGACGAGACATACACGATGAAGTCTATCTTGATAATAGCCGTCTTCACGATGGCTTATTTTGCGCGAAATGTTTTAAAACATTTTAAAATGTTTTAAAATGTGTCAGTGGTAGCTGTCTTCACGATGGGCTAATTTGCAAGAAATGTTTTAACCCTCACCGTATGGGACCGTAGGGCGAGGGTTAAAACATTTTTTCGCCAATTAGTCCATATTGAAAGCGGCTACTACTAAAACATTTTAAATCGCGCAAAATAACCCCTCGTGAAAACGGCTATTATAAAAGTTATGAACGAAAAACTAGTTTTGCTCAAACTAACCCTTTTTGTCTTTGATGGCCTCTGGAGCATGCATTATTGTTCTGAGCTACAGTTTAAGAACACCAATAGTTTTTGCACTTTTGAAGAACTTTTAATTTTTCCCTGTTTCTTCCAGCTATCAGAGTCCCCGATATATTTAGGGGCTTCTGGAGCAAAGTCATTTACTTGGAAAGTCTGAACTTGTATGACCTCCGGCAACCTCAATATTGACCTGAATCAAATAATATACTGCTATTTTCGACATGCTTTTGAATGATCTATCGAAGAGTGTTTTTGGATTCTACCTTCTCCCCATAGGAACCGAGGTAGAGAGGGGCATTCGCCCCCCCCCCCTTCCCGGCACAGCGAAGGTGGCGCGGAGCACCGGCACGGCGCGTTAAAAACTCTGCATGGAATGCGTGGTGAGAAACTTAAAGAATACAGTGTAGGCAGTAGTGAAGATGACTATCTATTTTTTGCGAAGTATAATTTTGCAATTAGTTCTTATCCCGTGGTCAATATGACGCTGGTTATGCATTTTGGGGCTACAATTTATGCTTCTCTATTAACCCTCGCCCTGGTGGGGGGTCACTTTGACCTCCATGCAATTTTTCGGGATTAGCGGACCGTAACGGTGGCGTGCAACGCCGCCACAACATGTAGTCTGTACAGCTGTTCGGGTAACAATTACCACACTTATGTCATGTCAGGTCAGGTCTCAAGGTATCAAGCGACCTTACCTTCCAAACAGTTTGTGATCGTGCCAAATTCACAGTCCGAGAGATTTGAAACTTGCAGGACTACAAGTTTCAGGTCATAATATATGAACGAAATAATAATTGTGGCAACCATTCGGATCGGGGTGAACCAACGGCCAACATTCTGACGCTAACTAAATCATTGTATTGTCATAACTTTAATAATTACGACGGTCAGAGCAAAACCACTATTTTTGGACGTGGTCGATCTTAGGTCACTCACTTAAGACCTGACCTGGAGAGGAGGAGTCAGACCTGGAGGTCACCCGTCGACCTGAAACCTAAAAATTGGATACTGTTATATTTCTCACGTGTCAGACTGTCATGCTGGTCTTTACTGCGTTGCTCTATGCTGCTTGATTTGGAAGTTAACAGGGGGGCCCGCGAGGCGAAAGTGAGAAACGGTTCCCGTAAGGCGAGGGTTAAGTAACAGCCAATATAGGTACGATATTTGGCAGCCTTTTACGCAATATGACGTTATTTTTTACGTGTGTTAGGCATTAATTGCGCTGGTGCGAATTAACCCGGTCGTGCAGAGAAACAAGAATAATAAAAAAGTAATGGAGTAACGGAGTAAAGGACTAAAAAGTCAAGAAGTAACGGACCACAAAAGTTACTTCCATTACTCTTAAAAATGTAACGAATCCGTTACTTCGTTGCTCCAAAAATGAAACTTCGTTAGAACGGAGCAGCGGAGTAACGGACCAGTGCCCACCTATGCTGTGCCCCGGCAAGTGGCTGCTTCCAGGCTCTCTGGAATCTGCCGTTCCAGGCTCCCCGGCAGCTGTCGGTCTGCAGGGTCGTCTGTTGATGTTATCCGGGATCTCTCCGACAACCCAGCAGCCAGTGGTGGTTCAGCGCCAGTCCGGACAGCAACCCCGAGCAGCTTCTCCCCACTCTGAGCCAGTGATGGCGCCACCCTCGCGACCGCCGCTGCTGCTGCTTCTGTTACTCACCAGCACAGCCGGTAAGCTGCCTCTCATGATGTATCACAGTCATGAATAGCGGGGACATGGATTCTCGGTTAAAGACCAGGCGCGGATGTAGGGGGCACTAGGGCGCTCCCCCTGAGCCGGGTCGCGCCCATGTCGCACCCCAGAGGGCGCAACTTTTTGTATGTTGCACCCCTCCCCCTCAACGAAATCCTGGATCTGCGCCTGAAGACGCAACCTCCTAGTAAAGGACCCTTAGCAAAAATGGCCCGTTTGAAAATTGCAGGATTGTATAGCTGCAAAAATACAGAAGCATCGATTCAATGGTACAAAGTTGTATAATTGTATACAGTCGGTCCCATTTCACTGTTGTCTAAATGCTGCTAACTTTGCTGATAAGGACCCGATCAATGGCCCTAAAACTATCTGAGAGGGTCTTCGGCCAGTCTAAGATGGCCCTCGTTTACCCTGAGAAGGGCCTTCCTCTGACCTGAGAAGGACTACGTCTTGTTCAAAGCTGTCCTGAGGCGTTCTGGAAGAGCCCACAGCCGGTCGAAAGGGGCCCAGGTGGCAGCTAGGAGGGCTCCTATACACCCCCTCCCTGGGCCCTGGCTCTGCCCCCTCTTATGGCTCGGCCCCTGATGATAACGACGTAGAGTATTCAGAAGTAGGGGTGTACTATAAAATGGACTTTTTCGAAAATGGAAAAAAGCCTGTCAGACCTGTCCACTGGGACCTTAAAAGAGACGTGGTGCATCGATTTCGGTTCTCGCTTTTCCAAAAAAACCCTACCTACCTCGAAAAAGACTAAAACCGCTGTAAAAATGCATTGAATCAGCAATGGCAAGGATGCCCAAAGTGGTAGTTGTCCCCTGTATTTATTCTCATAACTTCCTGATCCCACTATTCAGTGACATCAATCAATTTTGGTTTT
This sequence comes from Semibalanus balanoides, assembly GCA_014673585.1. Lineage (NCBI taxonomy): Eukaryota > Metazoa > Arthropoda > Thecostraca > Balanomorpha > Balanidae > Semibalanus > Semibalanus balanoides. Next base: position 9,348 of record VOPJ01012382.1, on the reverse strand, counting down.
AAGCTAGTAGAAACAAGTTAATTGGGAAGCATTTTTGACACCAGAAAAAGTTTCCGGGTCAGGTCAGGTCCACGAGAAGTTATGGACGTCACATAGTAAAAAGTGGGCGCACGTTTGTTTTAGCTGATGGAATGCTCTCATGCTATCTTACTCATCATTTATCATCATTTGGCGTTAGAAATACGATCATGACGGTTATCAGTGGTGTGATACAGAGGGGGATAATATCCCACACCCCCAGTTGAAGCCTCGAAGGGGCCCATAGCCCAAGGGGCCCAATAGTCGGATCGAAGTCACTCTTAATCGAATTTCGCCCCGTTTTCAAAACAAATCGTAATGCATTTGTCCACTTCTGACCTCCAGGAGACCTATTCTGACCTCCGAGAGCCCACTTGGTCCTCCGTCGGGCCAACGTTCGGCCTCCAGAGGGCCCAATCTGAGCACCAGAAGCCGCATTCTGACTTGAAGAGGGCCCATTCTGGTTGTAGAGTCCCATTTCAGCATGTAAATAGGTAATATTTTGAACTAAAACGGGTCCATTCTAGCATATATTTGTCTTCATTTTCAAAAGGGCCCCCAAGGCTTGAGGGATCTACTAAGGCCTGAGAGGGCCCACCAAGGCCTTTGGAGCCCACTTTGTCACGTGGCCTCCTCATTGATCGAATCCTGGCGTCCACCACTGAAGGCCATAATATAACTGCTCTGTGCCAAATACAACGTGGCTTAGGAAATCAAACTGGGCCCTCATGAGGTCAGAACTGGCCCATTGGATTCAAAAGTGGGAACCTTTGAAAGGCAGAGGGACCCTGTGGAAACCAGATGGCTCCTATAATCCTGAGCGGGTCCTTTGGAGGTAGGAGGAGGCCCTCGGGAGGCCAGAGTGTGCCTAATGGAGGCCAGATGGGTCCTCTGGAACCTATGGAGTCCTTGGCTGGTCTGTGAAGTGCTTAGATCCTCAGACCTCTAGGTCCTGAGGGCCCTCTAGACTTGTTAAGAATTGGCCCCTGTTTCCCCGCGTGAGGGGTTTATAGGTTCAGGGTCAGGAGTCGAAGAGCGTCCCCTCAGACAATATTGTCACTTCAAAGACAGCCAAAGCTCCCTAGGTTTCAGAGGACGCCCATCTGGGCCTCCATATAGGCCCACTCTGGCCTTCCGAGGGCTTACTTTCTGACCTCAGAGGACCCGCTCTAGATTCCAGGAGCCATCTGGTTTCCACAGGGCCCCTCTGCCTTTCAAAGGGCCCACATTTGAATCCAGTGGGCCAGGTCTGACCTCATGAGGGCCCAGTTTGATTTCCTGAGCCATGTTGTATTTGGCACAGAGCAGTTATATTATTGGCACTTCAGTGTGGACCCAGGATTCGATCAGGAGGAGGCCACGTGGAAAAGTTGAACTCCAAGGCCTTGGCTGGCCTCTCAGGCTTAGTAGACCCGTCAGCCCTGGGGCCCTTTCCAAAATGAAGACAAATATATGCTAGAATGCCCGTTCAGTTTCAAAAATATACCTTTTACATGCTGAAATGGGCCTCTAACAACCAGAGATGGGCCCTCTCAAGTCAGAATGGGCCTTCTGGTGCTCAGAGTGGGCCCTTGGAGGCCGACGTGGGCCCTACGGAGACACAAGAGTGGGCTCTCTGGAGGCCCAGAAATAGGTCCTCTGGAAGGTCATGAGTGGACAAAATGACACTTGCCGATTGTTTGAAAACGGGGTGAATAATTCGGTTAAGAAGTGACTCGATCGTGCTATGGGCCGGGGCCCCCCTTAGTGCTATTGGGCCTCCTCCTTCGAGGCTCAAAGGGGGTTAGGGGTATGTATCCCCTCTGTATCCACCACTGATAACCGTCAATGATCGATTTTCTAACGCCGAAAGTGTGAATAATGAAATGAGTAAGTAGCAATGAGAGCATCATCAGCTAAAAAAACGTTGCCGCCACTTTTAGCTTTGTGAACGTCATAACTCCGTGACCTGACCTGACCCAGAACTTTTTCTGGTGTCAAATGTTCCAATGAATTGTCTACTAGCCTACTCAAAATTTGATTGATGCCATGAAGTGAATCGAAGTTATTGAGAATAAATACAGGGACAAACGACCTCGTCGCCCCCTCACCCCTCCCCCCCTCACTTTGTGGCATCCTGCCATTTGCTATTAATGCATTTTACAAGGGTTTTATTGTTTTTTTCGATGTGGTAGGGTTTTTTGGAAGGGAGACCAAAATCGATGCACCACGTCGCTTTTTAAGGTCCATGGAACAGGTTCTGACAGGCTTTTTTTCTATTTTCGAAAAAGTCCATTTTATAGTACACCCCTATCAGAAGAGATATCCTCTGGCAAGCAAACTTGACTCGCAATCGATTGTCCCTCCTCGGTTGAGTGTTTCTAATTTGGTACACTTGTGCGCACGGGTGGAACTTTATATCTCTTGGGGAGGCCCCCCCCCAATGATTTCAAATTTTAACATTAGGCCTATCTATGGCGTTGCATGGTAAGAATGGAGTTTAAATATATCAGACTAGCATTAAATCCCCCCGGCCGATTTCATCCAGTTCCGTTTGTGCTTGTGCGTGTCTACCACTGAGATGACCGAATTGACTGGACCATGTTGATAGGACACCTGGTCTGAAGCGTCCGTGAGACTTATGGCATCTCAAATATAAAGAATGCATGACGTGTTTTGTATTTACCTATATTTGACGTTATCGGCCTTAGTTCACCAAAAACCCGCGCGATACCGGTGCTCGGTGCCACCTTCGCCGTGCCGGGAGGGTAGGGGAGATTTTAGACCCCCTTCGAACTCGGTTCAGATGGTACGTACCTACTGTGTAGAAAAAAAAAATGCAATTTTAAATTCGTTAGAAGTCATTTTGTAGCAATTTTGATTGTTTTCGGCTGACGTCAATACTGAGTTCACCAGAGGTCATGAAAGATCAGATTTTCCAGTTTTATGACGTCGATTTTAAACCCTAAACATCTTGGGAACTACGATAACTAGGAAAAAACAGAATAAAACATGGAGAGCTCTTGAAAATGCAATTGCCTTAGTTGTCTTCAAATGTAAACTTATGGTCAAAAGCTTAGGCAATAGGATCCATAACAGGGACTCCGTAGCAAGATGAACAGGGGCACGTGCCCATTTTTTACACACTGCGCCTATGTACATTGCATGGAAATAATCGAATTCAAAATGCCTTTGTATCCCCCTCATTTTCAGAACGGGGCGGATATCCTGCTCCAAAGGTCATTAAAGGTGAAAAGGCTATTTTTGGAGAAAAAATATTATTTTGGAGTACGTTTTACCTAATAGAGATAAGGCAATCCGTTTCACATCATCGTAATTGTCTCTTCAAGACACTTCGAACCATACTATGTTGAACAGGTCAGGCCGGCTTAGAAAAAAAAAACTAAGGTTTAGGTCAAGTGGTGACCCAAGTAAGTCATGTTACATATTGGGAAACGTGCCTCGACGATACAAACACATGTAGTGGCGTGGCGGCGACGCCCATGTCTGAGTGGCGGCGACGCCCATGTCTGTCATGATACTTAAATTTCAAATGATAAAAAGTACGTAGGCTATGCGTTTCTTTTACAGTTTTTAATTGCCGCTTTGCACGCTTCGCTGAAATAGTTAGATCGTAAGATATCGAAGGTAAACATTTTCTCCCCTCTAAGCCCCCCAAAGTGTTCAGCTGTGGACCACAGGGAGGCGCGGTTTGAGTGTCAGTATCTGCCGAGCAGCACCAGCCACACACCAGTGACTGCACGACGTTATCCATATAAACACGGCTATGTTATTGTTTAGTTCAACAGCCGGCGGGTGCAAAATATTTATACCACTATACCAGCAATGTTTTTTTTTTTTTTTTTTTTTTTTTTTACCAGCAATGCCTCGTAGAACAGGGTGCATGCCACTTAGCAGTCCACACTTATCGGATCTTTACCACACGCTGACATTCATTTACGCTAAGCCGAGCCGCATCATTGCTATTGCAGAAACATTGTAGCCTTGGCGTTATCTGACAACAGGCCGGCAGCCCGACAGTAGGGCAGACAAGGCGGACATGGCGGACAGGGCCGACAAGGCGGACAGGGCCGACAGGGCCGACAGTAGGGCAGACGAGGCGGACATGGCGGACAGGGCCGACAAGGCGGACATGGCGGACAGGGCGGACAGGGCCGACAGGATCCGAGCGAACCGGACGGACAGATGTCGACAGACAGGCAGACCAACAGAAAGAGACTTATCATCAAGTTGGGTCACAGTTATGTAGATAACCGTGTCATGTCGGCCATATGTCGGAAACCGCAGTCAGAAGCGCACTCCTAGCCGTTACTGCCAACAACGTTTGTGGGACCGACATTATAAGAGCCCGTGTGATAGTGGACTGCGCTGGGAGCTGGTGGTGCCTCTTACTAGGATCTGCACCATGCCGTCCGTAAACTTTGGTGTCTTCCCGACTAAATGGGAAAAGGTAAACATAATATTTAAAAAAAGACAAAACGTTGTTTAAAAATACCGATCTTTGTCCCTGCTCAGTCTCTTCGGGAAGACACATGGGACGTGTGGTGTACGCTACTTTTTTCGCCTATTCTCGCCTGTTTTATGCACCTAGCAGCATGGTTTTATGCACAAGTCTCATGTACCACCAACCTTGCCACGTATCTGAAGCATGCGTGGGATCCGGGAGGTCATATCGGACGGGAACCCGACAGATGCCATTTACCTACACTGACTATTCGGCCGCATTCCAAAGCGAAAATCACACGCTCATCATCCACAAACTTGAAAAGTCGTACATCGTTACTGACAGCGCTCTAAAATGTCTCGTACTCGTACCTGTCTAAAGTGTCTCGTACCTGTCCAATAGGAGCCAGAGGGTCATTGATGACGGAAAAACATCCGATTGGAAACTCGTCACATCTGGAGTGCCAGAAGGCTCGATTTTGGCACCTCTCGTTAAAATCTCTCGTTTTCTTTACATTTTCATTGATGATCTGCCCAGGCGCATCCAGTCAAACTGTCTCATGTACGCAGACAACATCATGGGCGTAGCCACCACTGGGTACACCATGGGTACACTGTATGTATGTATGTACCTACCCATTTTTGTAATGTACTTGGCACTGTACCCAATACAAATTTAAACTTCAACTTGCATTGATTTAGTTTCAAATGTGCCGAGAAGTCAATACAGATCATAAAGTAGGAACTTTTGTATTACATATGTAACACAATTTCAAGGAAACATTTTAATTTTGGTAATACACAAAGGTAGGTGCGTTGATTTTTAAATTATACAGAATATGCTGCATTATAAAAATGAAAGCCTGAGAATTGAGATAGGAAAATTTAGTGAGGAAAAAGGGTACTTATACACACAAATAACTGCATAATCTTCATCTATATCCAGAAAATAATGAAATATGGACCTTTTTGCATTAATTTAGTAAAGGCGCCTCTCTGGGCCAAGCCGTCCCTCCGGCCTATTTAGTCATTCCACGAGGGCCCCTGACATTCCATTCCCCTTCCTTTGGCACCGAAGGCGCCCGTACCGGTCAAAAGGCGCCGATGAGCGTATAGCCAGTAGCCACCTCTACGTGTCATTTTTGGCCGGCGCGGAAAACACCCCCATACGTTTTTTTCGATCCAATTTGCGCCCCCGAACAATACAGGCGCCCTTGGGCATTGGGCCATGAGCGAAGTAAATCGCGCCCTGGGGGCAGGAAAAACACCCTGAAAGATAAGACATTAGGCTCCCTTAGGAGGGGTGAATGCCTCCCATGGAGGCGGAGCGGAACTGGTGCCCTCTAAACCAGTCATTTATTGATTTATTTTTGTCTCACCCCAAACGGGCTTTTCTCCCAATGACAGAGAGCGCTCCTTCTCTCTCCCTGGGAATCTGTTTACGAGGCCTTTCCCAGGGGCCTCACCGGGTTGGGCGAGACACCAACTCGGGTGACTCGGTGGGAGCCGAGCCAAGGGTCGGTGCGGTCTCCCACCATAGTTTTTATCATTATAGTGTTTACCTCTGGACTACCCGGACCACTACATGAGCGCCCGTTCAAGCATATACCGCTTGGTGTCGCTCCAATGCCAATTTATAGGTATCATTTTTTACCTGGAGGTAGGCGCCCCTGCTGCTGCTTTGGAGCCGGGGCTCCCCGCTCTGGGTGCAACTGCAACAAGATAACGCTTTGTTGTAAGCATTTATATGGAGACTCGACAGTCCATCAGTTTCCAATGATGCAGCTGTATAAAATAACAGTTAACATAAAACATACAACTAAATGGAAAACGTTGAAAATAATACAGCACTAGAAATTGAGTGTCTTAAATACGTGTATTTTGTGTTGGGGTGGGTTATTTTTAGGACAGTGCCAAACATTTGTGCTCAGATAGTATACCCAGTAACTTTGAGCTCGTGGTTACGCCTCTGGACGACATCAATACTTTTTGCAAATATAATCTCGTCTGCCACTGACCTTGCCTTCTCGTCTGCCACTGACCCTGCCTTCTCGTCTACCACTGACCATGCCTTCTCCTCTGCCACTGACCATGCCTTCTCGTCTGCCACTGACCATGCCTTCTCGTCTGCCACTGACCATGCCTTCTCCTCTGCCACTGACCATGCCTTCTCCTCTGCCACTGACCATGCCTTCTCCTCTGCCACTGACCATGCCTTCTCGTCTGCTACTGACCATGCCTTCTCGTCTGCCACTGACCATGCCTTCTCGTCTACCACTGACCATGCTTCCTCGTCTACCACTGACCATGCCTCCTCGTCTACCACTGACTATGCTCTCTCTCTCTCTCTCTCTCTTTGTTGCCGAGCAGGTTCCTCCGGCTCCCAGTCAGACCGCGCATGCGCAGTGACCTCTCAAGCATCGGGCGTGCGGCGGGGCTCCTGTCACGACCTGAGCGGCCTCTGCTCTGCTCTCCAGTGCAGCCCGGAGCAGGTCTGCGCGCTGGACCTCGCTGGAAGCCCTGCCTGCCTGCCGGCCGAGGTCCGCGCTGTTGAGCACTGCGGCTCGGAGGAGGAGAGGCTGGCGCAGCCCTGCCCCGGTGGTGGTGTCGTGCTCGGCTTCGGTGCTGGCTGCACCTTCTGCGAGACGGCCGAGACGGAGGAGACAGAGGAGACGGCGGAGACGGCGGAGATGGTGGAGATGGAGGAGATGGAGGAGATGGAGGAGATGGAGGAGATGGAGGAGATGGAGGAGATGGGGGAGACGGAGGACGTGGAGGAGACGGGAGATGCGTCGGTATCGGCGGGGACGTCGGAGGTGCCACTAAGAGCCTGTGTTGTGGTTTACATTGGTCAAGGGGAGTTTAGAGAAGAGTGTGTTGAGATTTCGAAACAATGTGAAGACCTCAACTGCACCAACGGAACAGTCTGCGGATTAGATTTGAACGAGCGTATGAATTGTTTCCCGGATTCTGTGAAAGGATTTCAGAACTGCGGATCCGAAGGGCTCAGACTCTCTCAGCCGTGCCCTGCAGATGCCGGTGTTCTGGGTTTTGGTCAGGGCTGCACATTTTGCGACACCGGATATCCTTCAGCACCAATCGGCGAGTCACCTTACTCACTGAGTGCCTGTGTCATCGTCCATCTTAGTTCAGGAGAGCTAAAGCAAGAGTGTGTCAACATCTGGGAGCAGTGTGAAGAGCTCAACTGTACCAATGGAACAGTCTGTGGATTAAATTTGGACGAGGATTTGGAATGCTTCCCGGAGTCTGTGGAGAAGTTGCAGAACTGCGGATCGGAAGAGGTGAGGCTTTCCGATCCTTGCCCTGTTAGTACCATCATCAGGGGATTCGGGCAGGGCTGCACCTTCTGTGAGATGGATGATGAGTCAGATAATTTAACAGCCTGTGTCACAGACTCAATCCAGTTCATCAGCGAGTGTGTTGACATTTCAGAACAATGTGAACAGCTGAACTGCTCCACTGGGAGAGTTTGCGGACTTAATTTGTACAAGAAGATCGAATGTTTCCACGAGTCTGTGGAACTGCACAGGAACTGCGGACCAGAAGATTTCAGACTCGCTGAACCCTGTCCGGCTGGTTTACGTATCCTGGGGTTCGGACAGGGCTGCACATTTTGCGGTGGCAGCGGTAGCTATCCGGTGGCCCAGGCGACCATGCCAACCAGAACCACTCTGCCAGCCAGAGTGAGACCCAGAACTACAGCCAGACCAACAAGACCCACATCGCCTGCTTGGACCTGCTTCATGGCAGGAGCAGAGAACGGTAAGCTGGCGCTTCAATGTCGCGACATCAGTCAGGGCTGCCGGAAGAAGTGCCCCTCCAGTGCGACGTGTGCTCTGACCTTATCGCTGCGGCTCCGCTGCTTCAGCGCCACCCAGCTTCCGCGAAATCGTGCCAACTGTACGTCGCCGCAGGCGAGGCGGTTCAAGCCGTGCTTCCCAGGCTGGGAACCGATGGCGTACAGCCCCGGCTGCACCCACTGTCGGCCGGTTGAACCTCGACGTGTCTGCGCTGTCCCCAGCGGAGCCCGGGAGTGTTTCAACAGGCCACAGCAGTGTCGGGGCTGCCGGGAAGGGATCTGCGTGGTGGACACAAGCGGCGGTGTGCAGTGCGTGCCCTCTCAGATGCTGAAGAGTTACGTGGCCAATTGTGGCACGGAGCTGCAGCGCCTGCTGGAACCGTGTTCGAACGCAGGAGGCGTACCGGAGGCTTTCGGTGCCGGGTGCACGTACTGCCGACATCGCATTGCGCTCCCGGATTTTGCGCCGCAACGCGCTTGTCTCGTCGCTGGGAGCCGGCAAGCCTGTTCTGACATCTCGCAGCAGTGTCGGCAGAAGCGCTGCCGAGCCGGAGCCGGAGGCGGTCAACAGATCTGCGTGATGGACAAGAGCGGCACTGTGCAGTGCGTGAGCCCTCGGATACTGGCGACGTACGAGCCCAACTGCGGCACGGAAATGGAGCGGCTGCTCCGGCCTTGCCCTGCAGAAAGTGTACCACAGGCCTTCGGTGCCGGGTGCACCTACTGTGCGCCGTGCGTGGCAGCAGTCCCTGGCAACAAGTGTGTGACTGTTGAACTGATCAAATCACGCTGCGATCAGATGCGATGCAGCCGTGGACAGGAATGTGTCCTCAGGAACGGAAGCTTTGCCTGCTTGTCCACACAGTGGTTGCGGACCAGGCGAGCGTGCGGCACACCGCGGCAGAGGAAGCGCACACCCTGCACGCATCGCTTTCCCCGTACCAAACCATTCGCCTACGGGAAGACATGCAATTTCTGCCCAGCTGCTTAGCAGATCATGGTGGAGTTTGGACAGGCGCACCGAGGCAGTCCGTGCCAACTTCAAGCCAACGGAGAGGGGTACGTCT
>VOPJ01012381.1:9777-37013 GCA_014673585.1 Semibalanus balanoides | reverse complement strand
TAGCGAAAAAACAGCGGCGCTGTTTGCATACCTGTTCGAAAATGAGCTACCCACATTATGTTAAATGCTTGGTATCGGGTCATCTCAGGTCAGGTCACCAGACCAGGTCACGTCTTACCCCCAAACGTGTTTGATCGTATGCAGACACCGTTTTTGAACGATCGATTTCACACTTGCAGGATGTGATAAGGTCATGGATACCTACCATTTGTTTATCTCGGATTTCTGATATCGGTGATCTAAGGTCAGGGTCAGTTTTGTGACACAACACTTCTTTGTCAATAATTATCGACATAATGACGATAGAAACGTGCAAATGGTACTAATGTGTTTGTATCATTGAGACACGTCTTTCAATATGCAACATGACCTATTTGGTTCACCACTTGACCTTGACCTGAGGTAAAATTTCCGACTTGACCTCACCTGTCAAAATAAACTTTTTTCGAAGATCTTTGATGAGACAAACATGATTGCGTCAAAATAACTGTTTATCGCTAATAGTTAATAAGTTATTAGCAAGACATTTTTTGCCAAAAAATGACTATTCTTTTGTACCTTCAATGACCCCTGGAGCCTAAAATATTCACCTGAGCTCAATTCTGTGAACATTTAACTCGATTAAAAAGTTCACGAGCTTTCGATTTTTATTTCGTTTGCTTTTAGCTATCATAGTTTCTGAGATAATTGGGGGTATCTGGAGCAAATCCCTAAATCTGGAAATATGACCTTTGATGACATCTAGTGAACTTTATATTTACCTGACCTAAAAAATACGTTTTTTTCGAAAGAGTCTGTCTCAAGCTATTTAACACCATTTTCCGCTTGTCGCTACGTTGCGTGGTTTTCGAGATCATTGGGGGGGGGGAGAAATCCGTCCCTTCCAGGGTGTGTTATTCTCAGAGGCCCTCCAGGGCGCGTGATAATAAACCATATAGCTACGCGCGCTTTAAAAAAATCGCACTAAAGATCTCGAGAAGACGGGGTGAACCATCTGAATCGCGCACTCGAATGCCGGTGCCTTCAAATCTGCAGCCATTCTCATCCCGGCAGTCGCATATACTTGTAGAGTTATTTACAGCGCGTCAAATCAGGCAATACCAGGGTCCAGGATGCCTGTCTTCTCTCGCATAACACACATTTGCCAACAGTGACTGGCGGTTTGCCTACGCGGCCCTGGCGCTCAGGAACCAAGTTTATCCACCCACTTTTCCACTTCCTGTTCCTTGGTGTTAGTCTCACTGTGTTTTGCTGAAAGCGCAACGAGGCTCACCAGTGTACGAAATGACAGCCATCAGCTCGATGGAGCTGCATCGGAATCTGCACCTGGCAGGTGCTTATCTTAATCTGGAAATCCCGCTCCACTTTCCGCCGAAATATAAAGCTATGTATCAGATTTAACGGAAGATGTTTAAGGAACCCAGCCCAAAAGCTCGCACAGGTGTTTTAGTGTTGTGTAACTTAAAATAAACATGTATGTACAATGTACATATGTCAAGTTGTATTTACAAATGCATCACCGCTATAATAGCAGCATCAGCTACCTTATTTAGGAGTAAATGTCGAGCCGTAAAACGTTCACATTTCACACAGATGTGGATAAAGATATACTTTATTTTCCGACACGCTGTATTCAGGACTTTCATGACACGCCGCATACTCGGGCAAACAGGTAGAGAAAGGCGTTTCCGCCACCAAGTTAGTCATGGCAGAGGACACATACACATTACACATACACACACACAGACACACAAACAGACGGTTGCAGTGGGCTGACCTGTGTCGTGACAGCTGGCGTGGCCCCCTATCAGTCGAAAAATCAGCAGATACGAACCGATATACGGACCTAGTACCTTTCTAACAGACACGATCCCAGGCTGTTTTGGTGTGGAATGGTGGCCGGCAGTGTCTCGTATATAGTGTCTGGGAGCGGTCGAGTCGATATGATCTGGTAGTCGGCGCAAACAATATTTGGCACTGCACACACACACAATAATTTAGGAAAATTGCATGCCACAGCTCATATAAGAGCAGTATCGTAGTCAGGTCCAAAAATTATGGGATTTCAATTTTGAACTGGTGAATTCAGTGAAATGTTATTTCTGTCCGCCGAAACATCCCTAGCTTTGAGACATAAGATAGGAAAACAAAATATGGAGAAAAGAAACTTAGAATGTAAGTAAAACACAACAAATATACAGTAAATAGTTATTACAAAAAATAATTAACAAATATTCACACCCATCAATAGTTGTAAGTACAGTCTGGCACTATGTGATAAAATGCAGGTGGCAGGTGGTAAAAAAGTCAGGTGACTATGTGATACAGAATAAAAAAGGCAGGTAGAACCGAGTACAGCAGTTCATTAAAACCGTGCCGCTGCACAAATATACTGTGCCGCCGTACACATGGGTGGATCCAGAGAGAAGGGGGGCAGGTGGCCATGCCCTCCCCCAAACCACCCAAAATCGGTGCAAATTTGACACATTTTCTGAGATAATAGGAAATCTAAGCAACTTTTACAAAGGACAGTTTGCTTTAATCATTTATTGACAAATAAGCAAGCGAAATCCGAGGAGTTTTCAGAGTTGTGCGATACTTTATAGGATTTGATCCCCCCCCCCCCAACTGACCAAAACCACCCGTTCTGGATCCGCCTATGGTCGTACATATATGCTGTGCCACCGTTCAGATATACTGTGCTGCCGTATATATGTATTTATAATATATGTTGTGCCATCGTACCTATATACTGTGTCGCTGTAGAGATATACTGTGCCGCCGTTCATATATGTTGTGCCGCCGTACAGATATACCGTACCGCGTACATATATACCGTGCCGTCGTACAGATATACTGTGCCGCCGTACATATATACTGTGCCGCCGTACATATATACTGTGCCGCCGTACATATATACTGTGCCGCCGTACAGATATACCGTACCGCGTACATATATACTGTGCCGTCGTACAGATATACTGTGCCGCCGTACAGATATACTGTGCCGCCGTACATATATACTGTGCCGTCGTACAGATATACTGTGCCGCCGTACAGATATACTGTGCCGTCGTACAGATATACTGTGCCGCCGTACAAATACACTGTGCCGCCGTACAGATATACTGTGCCGTCGTACAGATATACTGTGCCGCCGTACAGATATACTGTGCCGTCGTACAGATATACTGTACCGCTGTACATATATGCTGTGCCGCCGTACAGTCATATCGCGACGTGGTGCTTTATTCAGAAGTATATAATTTTTGTTCCGGTGACAGTGGTTCATCGACCCGACTCCAGAACATGAGTGCACTCATGTACTATAATATTAATGGACCATAACATTTCACACATGGTCAATGCATGTGTGAAGAAATTGACTTCGCCTGTGATTGGGCCCATCCCGTTGGTGATACAGTTGAATGAAAAATAATATAAAAATTAAATAAAACAAATGCAAATGAAATAGAACGAACTGATTTTTGTATTATTATTATACTCTTGATGTTTCCTACTGAATTACGATCGGAAACACCTCCATCCGCTTCCACCAGGAAAACTTCTCCTGCCCAAGTAGCGCCCAAGTAGGGTCTCTTGAGTAAGAACTCCGAAATTCGGCCGGTTTATTAAATTATCTAAGTTTGTATCTGAATCCCAAAATAAATCTGTTAATTTTCCACCACCCTTATATCGTGATACGGATAGGCTGAGCTACAGCACCACCTTAGCCCTCGCCTGGGTAGGGAGGGTGTGGATGCCACCCCCTCGGTTTTTCCCAAATAACTCACGTAATTTTTAACCGATCACAATGAAACTTTAAGTAACCTACTTTTGAACAATTTGACACATACTCTGAAAATGTATAACTTCCAACTTGCACGACTCATGACCTATGACCTGTTCTCAAAGTCATGTTAGGCGAAACTGGCGTCCCGTAGTATCGATCCTTGTTACATGTGCGGTTTCCGAGTGTTTGTTGTTCAGGAGCATATACAAAAGTGTTTCCAGATGACAGTTGTGTCTTCTGCTGAGATTGTGACCTCAAATGACTTTTTATGAGATCAACCGAGGTCACTGACCTCCGATGACCTGAAATGAACTTTTTGGCTTCTGGCCGCTTTTAGGACAGTTTTTGACGCTTATTTCTAATATTGAAGCCATTTGACATAATTATATGTTTCACTGGGGTCATCATGTGCTTCAAAAGGTCAACCGAGGCCACTGATATGTTGATCAGTTACGCCCTGTTGGAGAGAGACCATGGATTACCCGGGTAACGCATTATTACGTTCCGTAAGACCTCAGATGACCTGACATGACTTTTTGGAATTTGGCAGTTCTTAAGTCATTTTGTGACGCTGATTTCAAATTTGGCATGTATGAAGCATACTAAGATGTTCATTCACCATTTTGGCTCGATCAGTATTCAATTTTCACACATTTACGATTTGCGACATTTTGAACTTTGAAATGACCTCAGAGGTCACATATTGACCCAGGACCTTAAAATAATATGACAATGGCTTTCTCTCGCCACAAGCAACTCACTCGTTTTTTAATCGAAGCGCTAGCTCAATCAGGGGCGAAACGCCAAGGGGGTCGTACCCCTCCCCCTACCCGGACACGCAGTGATCTTGGCGAGGGTTAAGCCTCACCGGTCTCCGGTATTATTTTTCTGCCAAACTTATCGTGGCCAATGGTCATGCCGGCCACTGGTATGTTGATCAGTTACGCCTGTTGGAGAGAGACTATGGATTACCTATGTCTTACCATATTATTACGTTCCGTAAGACATCCGTGTGCCGCCTCAATACGATCCGTATGACCTCCGGCACATAAAGAATGCCGTTGCATCAGACTTTCACGGTCGGATAGGGGATTCAATGTGTATAAAAATATAATAACAGTGATTTGATCTTCTATCTTAGAAGACCATCTTATTAGTTTAACTGTGTCATATTCTTTTTTATAATATAGCATCAGCCTGACATTCATAACCGTGCCGTCCTGTTACTGTATCCTCAAGATCTACATACATTTCATGCGATATAAGAGCTTTTACGCTGCTGTGCTGTTCTATCTATCGTCCTAACCGCTATTTCCCAGTATTTCAAGATTTGTAAAATCCACCAATGAGGTTTACCAATTCAGCAATCCATCACCCGCTCCGGTGTACTATTCTGGCACATTAACTCAAGCAGGTGCAATTCCTCTCTGTGACACTGCTCCATGGGTTAGAGACCCGGCGACAGCTGATTGATTTGCCCTTGACCGAGATCGGGATGACCTGCGGTGGGAGACAGTGTCCCCTCATGGTCGGAGAGGATCAGTTCAGATAGGCGATAAGGACTATGTCGAACCTTCGCGGCACGGAAAGTTTTCGACTCTGATTTTTGCCGATGTACAGATACTGGTGAAACTGAAAGTAATCACGTAAGCTCCTTTCCACGACAAATGCCGAGAAGCGTCGCCACACCAAAGCCAGTCCCGGACGATGTAAGTACTCCACTGCATCCCGGACCAGTCTTCAAAGGGTGTCTAACCAAACCCAAACTGTCCCCCGATCTCTGACTATTCCACGTCACTTACCAAAGTAGCCGAGTAGCACTGAGTAGGTGAAGTGCTCCCTGTGTAGCATGTCTATCTGGATGGTGGGCAGAGCGGAGGCACCGCCGTAGCTGTACAGAATCGGGCCCACGCCCAGGAAGAACGTGAGGCTGCCCGGCTGGTGGAACGTGGCGTTCTGGTGTAGCGTGTCGAAATGGAGCCGACAGCGCCCCATGGAAGGAGCCAGGGTCAGCACGGTGGTGCTCAGCGGCCGCACACCGATCCCGCTGCGCACACACAGACGGACAGCCAGACCAGGTCAGCACGGGTGGTGCCTCAGCGCCGCCACCACCGACCCCCGCTGAACACAGAAAGACAGCGCCACGAGTCAGCACGGTGGTTGCTCAGCGCCGCCACACCGATCCCGCTGAACACAGACAGACAGCAGCCAGCGTCAGCACGGTGGTGCTCAGCGCCGCCACACCGACCCGCTGAACACAGACGGGACAGCAGCCAGGTCAGACACGGGTGGTGCTCAGCGCCACCACACCGATCCCGCTGCCACAGAACAGACAGCAGCCAAGGTCAGCACGGGTGGTTGGGCTCAGCGCCGCACACACCGACCCGCCCTGAACACAGGACGGACAGCAGCCAGGTCAGCACGTGGTGCTCAGCGCCACCACACCGATCCGCTGCACACAGAAGACGCAGCCAGGTCAGCACGGTGTGCTCAGCGCCGCACACCGATTCCCGCTGAACACACAGACGGAGAGCAGCCAGGCGTCAGCACGGTGTGTGCTCAGCGCCGCCCACACCGATCCCGCTGCACACACAGACGGACAGCAGCCAGGTCAGCACGGTGGTGCTCAGCGCCGCCACACCGATCCCGCTGCACACACAGACGGACAGCAGCCAGGTCAGCACGGTGGTGCTCAGCGCCGCCACACCGATCCCGCTGCACCACACAGACGGACAGCAGCCCAGGTCAGCACGGTGGTTGCTCAGCGCCGCACACCGATCCCGCTTGAACCACACAGACGGCAGCCAGCCAGGTTCCAGCACGGTGGTTGCTCACGCCGCCACACCGATCCCGCCTGCACACACGACGGACAGCACCAGGTCAGCCACGGTGGTGCCTCAGCGCCGCCACACCGATCCCGCTTGCACACACAGACAGACAGCAGCCAGGTTCAGCACCGCGGTTGGTGCTCAGCGCCGCCACACCGACCCCGCTGAAACACAGAGGACAGCCAGCCAGGTCAGCCACGGTGGTGCTCAGCGCCACCACACCGATCCCGGCTGCACACAGACAGACAGCCAGCCAGGTCAGCACGGTGGTGCTCAGCTCCGCCAACACCGACACCGCCTGAACACAGACGGACAGCAGCCAGCGTCAGCACGGTGGTGCTTCAGCGCCACCACCACGATCCCGCCTGCTCACAGACAGACAGCAGCCAGGTCAGCACGGTTGGTGCTCAGCGCCCGCCACACCGATCCCGCCTGAACACACAGACGGAGAGCCAGCCAGGTCAGCACGGTGGTGACTCAGCGCCGCCACACCTGATCCCCGTTGCACACACAGACGGACAGCAGCCAGCTTCAGCACGGCTGGTGCTCAGCGCCCACGATCCCGCTGCACACAGAGCGACAGCAGCCAGGTCAGCACGGTTTTGGTGCTCAGCGCCGCCACACCGATCCCCGCTGCACACACAGACGGACACGCCACGCCAGGATCAGCACGGTGTGCTCAGCGCCGCCACACCGATCCCGCCCTGCACACACAGACGACAGCAGCCAGGTCAGCACGTGGGTCAGCGCCGCCACACCGATTCCGCCTGACACACAGACGCGACAGCAGCCCAGGTCAGCCACGGTGGTGCTCAGCGCCGCCACACCGATACCCGACTCACACAACAGACGGACAGCAGCCAGCGTCAGCCACGGTGGCGGTGCTCGAGCGCCGCCACACCGACCCCGCTGCCACACACAGACAGACAGCAGCCAGGTCAGCACGTTGGTGCTTCAGCGCCGCCACACCGACCCGCTGCCACACACAGACAGACAAGCAGCCAGGTCTAGCACGGTGGTGCTCAGCCGCCGCCACACCGATCCCTGCTTGCACACACAGACGGGACAGCAGCCACGCCGTCAGCACCGGTCGGTGCTCAGGCGCCGCCCACACCGATCCCTCTGCCCCACACCGACGGACAGCAGCCAGGTTCAGGCACGGTGGTTGCTAGCGCCCCGCCACACCGATTCCCGCTTGCCACACACAGACGGACAGCCAGCCAGGTGAGCACGGTCGGAGGTGCTCAGCGCCGCCACACCCGATCCGCCTGAAACACACAGCGCGACAGCAGCCAGCGTTCAGCACGGTTGGTTGCTCAAGCGCCCCACACCGCATCCCGCTGCACACACAGACCAGCCAGCCAGTCAGCATCGGTGTTGCTCAGCGCCGCCACACCGACCCGCTGGCCACACAGACAGACAGACAGCAGCCAGGTCAGCACGGTGGTGCTCAGCGCCGCCACACCGACCCCGCTGCACACACAGACGGACAGCAGCCAGGTCAGCACGGTGGTGCTCAGCGCCGCCACACCGATCCGCTGAACACAGACGGAGCAGCAGCCAGTCAGCACGGTGGTGCCTCAGCGCGCCACACCGATCCGCTAGAAAACACAGACGGACAGCAAGCCAGGTCAAGCACGTGGTGCTCAGCGCCGCCACCACCGATCCGCTGAACACAGACGGACCAGCACCAGGTCAGCACGGTGGTGCGCCTCGAGCGCCGCCACAACCGATCCCCGCTGCACACACAGAACTGGACAAGCAGCCAGGTCAGCACGTGGGTGCTCAGCGCCGCCACACCGATCCCGCTGAACACAGACGGACAGCAACCAGTTCAGCACGGTGTGGCTCCAGCGCCGCCGACACCGATCCCGCTGACCACCACAGGACGGACTAGCAGCCAGTCAGCACGGTGCGTGCTCAGCGCCGCCACACCGATCCCGCTGCACAAACACAGAACGACAGCAGCCAGGTCAGGCACGGTGTGGTGCTAGGCGTCCGCCACACGACCCCGCTGCACACACAGAACGGACAGCAGCCAGGTCAGCACGGTGGTGCTCAGCGCCGCCACACCGACCCCGCTGCACACAGACAGACAGCACGATGACAGCGTCGCACGGACGGACGGACGGACGGACGGACGGACGGACGGACGGACGGACGGACGGACCAAGATGATAGCGTCGTAAGGACCAGCGCATACAGACAGATACACAGACATACAGACACAGACACACAGACACACAGACACACAGACACACAGACACACAGACACACAGACACACAGACACACAGACACACAGACCAAGATGACTGTCGTGAGGACCAGGGTTGGTAAAAAGTGCGATAATGATACATGAAGTGGGCGCCAGAAAATACCCTTTCAAGTTTGCTCCGGGTCCGAAAAGGCAATTCTGCAAAAAAGTTGTTTTACTTTTGGCCCCTGGACAATTCGTAGGGGCCCCTGGCTATAACGAAAGGGCCCCTGAGCGAGTGAAAAGGGACCTAAACATACTGAATGGGTCCCCCTATTCACCTCAGAGGGGCTCCTCAGATCACGGGGTCACGGGGTCACTTTGTTTCGGCCAGATTTAGTCTGGCGCCACCGCAACCGGTTTTACCAGCCCTGGTGAGGACATACGCGGTAACGGCGATGTTGGTGAAAGGGTTGTAGCTTTGAAGTTTTGTCCTCCTAAATACTTTTTGGGGATTCTATCGTTCATCCTGGGCATTCGAAAAATACTAATTTGAAATAAGCAATAACGTCAGCTTCAGTCCTTTGAATATGACAATCACTGCTGCAAAAAATCCACAACATAATAATGAATCAAACAAGACTTTAACGGACTACCCAGGCAACACATGATTGCAGCACACTTTACTAAAAAAAAATGTCTCCAGCTCACCGGATATCCTTGGGTGATCCCAACCAAGTCGGGGGGACCAGAATCATGGCGAGCACTAGGATCCAGACGCACTTCTGCATGTGGACGTAGTCGACTAGCGCGTCTGCAGCATCTCCCGCCACAAACAGTGTGCTACACAAGCACGTCCCGAACGTGTTGAAACACATGCAGGTCGCAGCAAGGATCCTGAAACAAGGTAAGTGTGGAACTCTCATTTATTTCCCTTACCAATGATGATCTATAAGGTTGTGTTGAGCGGTGAATTGTGATAATTCTGCAGAAGATCGGAAGGCTTTGGCACGTTGATGCTATATCTGAAATATTGTATTTAAACAAAGTGCATATAACTCCGCACAAATGGTTGTTCATGCAATTAATGTCCACAAAGATCTCAGTATGACACAAAATCGGTAACATTGTTTTATGCAAGCCTTCCAATCTCCAGCCTCATGATGCATATTGATCGTCACAGAGACGCTGACTCAGACATGTGCCTGGATCCAGGATCCAGCTGAGATCTGGATATCTGTGTCCTGTGTCCCGGTATCTACAAGGAACACCAGATCCAGGTAGGCACAACAAGCCGAGGGATCCACAAAGATCCCAGATCCTGATATATTTTATGCCGAGGGATCCACTGGGATCACAGATCCAACTTTTGGATCCAGGCACACTGGCAGTTACCTTTTTCTTGCTAATTTTATCATATTGGAAAATTAATCAAAGATATATGTTTGATAATATATTACTAGGAGCAACTTAAAAGGTTATTTGTATGTAATAATTATCAGGGGCGCCGGAGCTGTCCGAAAGCTGGGGGGAGGCATTCTGAAGTCATTTATTTCCATGCAACGCCATAGGCGTAATGTTAAAATTTTGCAATGTTGGGGGGCGGCTGCCCAGTGCCCCCTCTGCCCCTCCCACGGTTCCTGCGTCCTTGCTAATATCTACTAGTGCACAGTAGGTATACATACGCAAAAAAAGACCACGCAATTTGATGTTAGTCTCTGCATTTTGTGTTTAAATATCTAAGGCTCGTTTTAAATTAGAGATCCACTGAGATCCTACATCCTGAAGCATTTTACGCCAATATGCAATTGTCGAAAGTATATATTGTGTATTTTTACCGAGGGATCCACTGGGATCCCAGATCCAACTTCGGAAACCAGGCACACGTCTGCGCTGACTCAGAGTCAATTTCAGTAAGTCCGAGTGCCCACGTCAAAGGAGTCTGAGGGCTTAGTGACTGACCTGCCAGGACTGCCGAGGCTTTGGAACGCTATGTCACTGAGTGGCTGCTGCGTGTGCCGTCCCCGCAGCTGCGGGTCCCGCCTCTCCATCAGCACCCCAGGGCGGGAACAGGCTGGATGCCAGTACCCAGATGCCGACTCCCATCTCACAGGCCACGCGGCACACACCAGCCAGCCTGCCGAGACAGGCACCACAGGCAATCAGCAGCCAGAGGCAACACCCGCAGCCAGCTCCTGCCGAGCACACACACACACACAGGATCCAGACCCAGCCGGCACACCCAGCAGCCATGGCGCCGGGGGGGGTTTGGGGGTTTTTATTTGGGTTTTGGCGAGACTATAATACTACAGGATCAGCGGGACAGCCAGGTAGGCGCAGTAACTCCTGGAGCCGACCCGATCAGCAGGATTACGGCACACCCCAGGCAGGGCCTGCGGGAAGACACGCAGGATCAGAGCCAGAGTGCACACCCAGCCAGCCTGCCGAGACCGCACACACAGGAATCAGAGCCATGGAGGCACACCCAGCCCAGCTGCCGAGACATACACAACCACAGGATCAGAGCCAGAGGCACACCCAGCCCAGCCTGACGATATGAACACACACATAGGATTCAGAGCCATGAGGACACCCAGCCACCTGACGAGACAACACACAGGATCAAGCTCAGAGGCGACATACCCACCAGCTGCCGAGACAGACACACACAGTGTGATCAAGAGCCCATGGAGGCACACCCAGCCAGCCTGCCGAGACAACACACACACAGGATCAGAGCCATGGAGGCACACCCAGCCAGCCTGCCGAGACAGCACACACAGGATCAGAGCCAAAGGCACACTCAGCCAGCCTGACGAGACAATACATACAGAATCAGCGGGACAGCAGGAGGTCGCAGTAACCCAGAGCCGAACCCCGATCAGCCCAAGGATCAGCGTGGCATACCCCAGCCTGCCGAGACAACACACACAGGATCAGAGCCAGAGGCACACCCAGCCAGCCTGACGAGCATCGGTGTCAATTTATGAAAATGATTGGGGGGCCCTAATGCTAACTTTATAGATCTTAACTCCATTTTTGCCATGCAACGCCATAGACCTAATGTTAAAGTTTGAAATCATTGGGGGTCCCGCTCCCCCAAAGTATACAAATCGACACCGGTGCTGCAGAGACAACACATACAGGATCAGCTATGCCTGCCGAGACTAGCACACACGGTATCAGAGGTACACTAAGCCAGCCTACCGGGATATGATATGATGCACCTGTATGATCAGCCTGTGGTACTTACAATCAGCTCATGACATCACAACTAACCCATAAGCTGTAATCAGTACCGCAGCGACGTCTTACCCTCGCGTGTAAATAAATGTGACAATTCATCTCACCTACGTATACGTGTCAGTGAGCATGACAGAGACAGGGCTCACCCATATGTGTGAGTGCGTACGGCAGGGACAGCATGCCGCTGCCACAGATCTCTCCTATGATGAAGATGGCAGCCATCCAGAGGGAGATGCCCTTCCCTGCGGCGGCTGGCTCCTGCTCCACTGGACCTCCACCGGAGAAACTCTGGAAGTGGGAGAGTGGACTCGGTGAAGAGGGGCTTTTTAGTTCGCCTGCCACAACTATTTAACGCCTGTCTCGCGCAACCCTCAGCCTGATATATTCCTATCATCGTCGCACTCTTAGGTTCAGATATATCACGTGTTTGCTGACGATCAGGGCCCTACCTAGAGTTGAGAGGTGGCTTGCTGCAACCCTTTTTACCCTGCGCTCAGTCATTGTCTCTCATGTATTATATACACATCTACTTATTTTTAGGGTTTTTCCTGTATTTTTAGGGTTTTTTGCCTGTATTTCTTAGAGGTTTTTGCGCTTGTAATTTAATTTTGTTTGCCCGGTATTTTAGGTTTTTGAATGTACATTATAGTTATAAGGTTTTTTTGATTGGTTGCCTGTTTATCATTCAGGCTTTTTGCCCTGCAAACCAAAGTGTCATACTTTACTTTACTTTCTTACCTAGCGATGTGATATCCTCCTTCGTCTGATGTACGTTGTGTGTAGATATTAATTTGACTTCAGCCGTTATTGGGCCCCGGGCCTGTGGTTGTTCTATACTTAATACACAAATACACAAACAAGACGGGCTCTGGCCGCCCTCAGCACTGGTCACGTGACAAGGGTCGGACACCTGCAGGACAGTGCACATGACACGTCACATGACCCGAGCCACTCTGCAGAGCAGTCGACATTTTAACGCCAGTCACCTGTTTCGGCTGTCGGCGCGAACAGCACATAAGTTAAACTGGTGCCGTTGTGGCACGGACAATATCGCTTCAGATGCTAGTGAAACTGTGGGAATAGTATGATCAACGTTAGTAGGTAGCGCCAGCATTGATTGCAGAGTAAAAATTTACTTACAGAATGGAAGGTTTGCTGGCTATGATGTCCCGAAGGTGTTGTTGTGCCGTCATTTTCGGTTGCATCTGCCATCTTAGAATAAATAGAATTATAATATGCGTTGATATGCAAAATATATATTAGTTTGGCATATTTGTACTATATGTGGAGGAAAGGGAGCACTTCAAAGCTTGATCAATTTTCAGCATTTTAGATTTGTGCTGTGAATTTACTTAGCACGTGCTTTTTCTATTTTCAGCAAACTTTAAAATGACGCTTATAAAATACAATGGGGTTGGGACCCATTTGTAAGGTACCAATATGCTGGGCGCATTAAAACAAGGATAATTTGTCGTAATGTTAACTTAAACAAAAATAAATAACTATTCT
The DNA here is from genome assembly GCA_014673585.1 of Semibalanus balanoides. Lineage (NCBI taxonomy): Eukaryota > Metazoa > Arthropoda > Thecostraca > Balanomorpha > Balanidae > Semibalanus > Semibalanus balanoides. Next base: position 23,442 of record VOPJ01012381.1, on the reverse strand, counting down.
AAATAAATTCAAAAACGATAAAAAACAAAAACAAAAATATCAAGGCTCTTGTTGCTATGACGTCAAAGCTAAGTTAAAATCAGATTCATTTTTTGCGCGGCGGTGACAAAATTGTTCTAAGGAAAATGCTCTATAGAGTTCAGTGAGAAAATGGCATCAACAAAAAATGCCATCTCTATATAGTTCAGTGGGGAAATGCAATGGAGAGTTGTATGATGTAGGAATCTGAATCAGAACGCATTTTAGGGACTATTAATTTCGAAGATTCCATGTCTTCTGCAGTCAATGTTTTAGAGTCGCATTTTATTTTTCCATAAGGTCTAAGCATGTCATGTTCTGAGCGTAGTAGTTCAGTCAGACAGGTAGAGTCATCCGGCAAATGTACCGCTCCGTGACGTAGGTGCGTGACGTCACAGTATTACGACTCAGGCAGCCGTCGCCCGTAATGCTTTTATTGCGATATTATTATAGGATATTTTTATATATGCGAGAGGAGATGAATGCACTGCAACAAAAAATCATTCGGTAGAGCACCATTTGCCTACTGACGAACCAGCAATCGATTTGTCCATCATTTACCATTGGCCTAATACAGCCCGTCAAAGCAAGTGGCAGACAGACCTGATCAAAAACCTCTAGGTAATCCCAAACCTCTAGAACATTCTAAAAACTCCCTAAAATATACTCAAATCTTTATACTTTCCTCTTGAACTGACAAGAAAGTCTTTAGATTCGAGGTAAAGTCTCTAGATTGGTAACCCTGCGCGTCAAGAAAGTGTGCCACACCGCTGACGTCACAAGTATTCATTGACCAATGCACTCTGAATGGATGACACCCCCCTGAGTCAGAGCCTGAGTCGTTTTTTGTAAGTAATGGCACGAGCTCGCAGTGTGAGTTTCAGTTATTTCTTCATTCCGCGAGGCCAGAAATATTAATTACCAACGATTCCCAACGAGTGCTGTACGAAGTATTTTACGAATTTATATACGGTAGACGCCGCTTATTACATTCACCTAGGGAACGAGCATTTTTGGGCGTTATAACCGACGGGTGCTATATCCGAAGGTCCTAATATGGCCACAAAAACAACCCAAAAAATATATCTGATTATCATCTGCGGTATTTATTGAACAAAATAATCCATCGTTAGCTGCTCCATCATCTTTTTCACTCAGAAGATCACAGAATCGACCAGAAATTTAAACAAAAAAATGCCGGACCCCGTACAGCGCCGGCGGCCGGACGGCACATCCCCCGAGTCACTTCCGGGCCGATATGCGTAATTGCGTGCTCCAATGCGCCACGGTGCGGCCTGACTCAGGCATGAGACACAGAGCGAAAACCGCCGCACCACGGCCGCCTGTACACGTCACCACGTGTAAAGCCGGCAGTATACCGGGTGGACCAAAAAGGATGGAAACATTTGAAACTGATATAAAACATTAATTACTTTAAGCAGCGGGTCACAGTGGCATAACGCGAAAAGCATTTTCATGGAAATTATGTTCAAACAAGAGCCCAGCTAGCTCACACACTCAAAAATGGTTACAACATGTATAAACTCAGTTGGTCGTTTACAAACATTTTACTATATGAGCCCGTCACGGGAAAGGCACAGCTTCGGGCCGTGTCTGATGACTCATGGCGTCGGCGGCACATTTGCGGTTTGGCACACACAGCCTAATGTTACGGCCCTTTTCAGGTGTCCTTTGGACCCAGGTTCTTCGACACTTTTGTGTATCTGACCTTCAGGACCAGGTGACCCAAAAGGAAGAAATTCATGGGGGGTAATCCGAGAGAACTCGGCCGGTCAGGCCAGTTGCTTCGGCACCGCGGGAGATCACGCGGTCAGCCTGAAGTGCTTTCAATACATTTTCATGTCTTCCTGTGTTGGAGGTGCCCGGTCCTCGCTGAAGCCACATGTTAGTTGGATAATGTCCATTAGGCTGAACCCCCTTAGGTTGAGGCGCGCCTGGCTGATTTATGCCTGCGCGCTGTTACGACCCGCTGGGAAGACTTGCCTTTTAAGGAAGCTGCCTGAACATTTTTTCCCTAAAGCCATTATCATGGCTCTACTTCTATTCCACACATTCGGGTATTATAGATCGCAGAATTGGCGGAGGTCTTGGCAAGCCTGTGCAAAAAGGACGCAATTGAGGGGAGACTGTTTGGCCCGGCAGTTTGCGACCGGGTTGATATAGGCATCCCAAGCTGGTTAGCAAGTATATGATGCGATAGTTGCCTTATATCTAATCGTTTTCCGTTTCTGCTATTTTCACTCCCTATTTGGGGGCTACTCAAAAATTCTACATACCAGCTTGTCGTCGTATACGACAAGGAAGGCCATTGGACGTCCAATTTTAAGCCTTAACTGACTCAGCGGGTGACCTCTGAAGACCTAGGGCCGCAAATAGGGAATGTAAGCTGTTCAAATAAAAGTCGCACACGGCAAATACGTACACAAAAAACCTAAACCATAAACTATGTCACATCTCAGATCAAAACATCTTTTGTTTTCAAGAAGTCCCGCAGTAGTACAAAACACATATTTCAAGTTGCGTTAACCGGCTAAGAAAAACACGTGTTTTTTCTTTTCAGCACACCGTGCAGTGCGCACTACCCATAAAATATACATCAAGTAGAAAATGTGCTGAACTGGTAAACCATGCCACACCTGCCTGTAGTTATAGTTCATGCATTTTTTAGTTGTATTCGGTGTCTATGTTCTGTGGGTGATGGGTGGTGAGTCGCAATGGGGAGAGGTCGGCTAGATAGGAAGCATTTCCCCTACTTCATGTCTTTGCCATGTTTGTGTTGGCGAAGTAATGGCACGACCTTTACTATTTATCAAGTACCGCCTGTGATATCGCTCACTGATTGCTGTCGCTGTGTTGCTGATTGGAACCTCTTGGAACCAATAGTAGGCCCGATGCCCGTCTGCTGCTCAACGAGCACCAACGGTTGACCGCTGCGTGCTCTGAGCCGGCTTCTCGCTTGCATGCCAGGCTTATACGCCTTGAACCAAATTGACTGTTCTGAGGAAATTGACGGTGCATCCAAAAATTGCTCATACAAAAACCAGATGTTGTGGGCAAAGTTGAGATTGAACTACTTTAGCTTTTTCCTCCTTACTACATGGAAACATTGCTCACAATAATACAAGGTATGTCAAACAAATTTCCATGAAACTAAGCACGTGCAATGTGCATACATAAAATCATGTAAATTGCTTGAACGGTTTTACCGTGGTGAAGAAACTAAATTTTTCCATCCTTTTTGGTCCAACCGGTATGTATATGTGTAATGTTACATGTTTGATTTTGATGCTTTTTATTACCTGTTTGCGAGACATGCCAGCCTGTGTTACCTGTTAGGTAAAAAACCCTGTTAGTGACCCCGTCCTATAAGCGACCCTATCTGTTTTAGGAAACTTATCATGGAAACCCAGGTAACAGATACCGTTGTAACAACGTTATGAAAAATCAGGTTGGAATTTTACGTTTTAACAACGTTGCGACAACGTCGTGAATGTTGTGAAGGCAAAGTTGTATAAACGTTGCTGTTAAACGTTACAGCAACGGTGTATCGTTACGATGTCACAACTTTGCTTTAGTAACTTGGGAAGAACAGCTTGCAATGTGGTACAATTATCTAACTTAAGCATATTCACCATCTTACTAAGATTAATGATCAACCACATAAGTCACGTTAGCTATGCTTGTCAAAAGTAACGTTGTGCAACGTTGTTTAAACGATTTTAGTTAAGCGTCACAAGGTAAGTTATTGACAACTGTTCCTGGGAGATCTAACACAAAAATACATCTAATCACAACGTTGCGTAGTTGTGTTGCAACCTTGTCACAACGTAGCGACAACGTCAAATTGTTAGCTGGGAAGTAACTCAAAGCATCTGTAAAAATGCTCCTCATATGTTCTTGAATAAATTAAGCCCGTAACAGGCTTCACATGGTTCTAGAGGAACGCTCCAGTTAAGCCGATACAAAAGTCAAAACTGGCACATTTGTTACGCCAATTTGGCGTAAGAAATGTGCCAGTGCAAAACGTATGCATTGCTATAGCATGTTCTTACCCTTTGTTGTTGCTGCGATTATATGAAAACACATATGACTATTGACTAGAATATACAATAATTTGACATCCTAATTACAGTTCTTTCAAATGAAACAGCAACCCATTTGTTATTTAAAGGAGCTGAAACGTGTCGGACCAGGGGTGTAGCTTCCCATTCAGTTGGGAGGGGGGGCTTCAGCCCCCAACTTGGATGAGGAAGTGTGTCAAATCCGGGGAGAAATCTGCATTTTGTGGATTTTGATGGTATTTAAAGCGATTTTTCCCAGCTCAGACCACCCAGCTTTACATCAGTCCCCATCCCATGGCCCGCCCAAGGTCACATCAGTCCCCATCTCATGGCCCGCTCCAAGGACTCATCAGTCCCCACCCAATGATCCGCCCCAAGAACACATCAGTCCTCATCCCATAGGCCGCCCCAAGGACACATCAGTCCCCACCCAGTGAGTGGCCGCGAACGCCAGAGGGGTCGACAGTCATTCGCCACTCCGATGCGCCCTCCGCCAAGGACACATCAGTCCCCATCCCATGGCCCTGTCCAGGGACCCATCACCCCCGCCCCAGGGTCAGTGCAGCTACCCAACCGTGCCCGTGCCGGCAGCGGACCAAATCCTCAACAGAACCGCCTCGGGCTCATTCACAACCGTGGAGAACAGATCCGAAGAAAAGCCATTCGGATATCTCTCTCACCGCGTTCCAACAACCCACTCAATGCCGAGCCTACTATAAACAGATCGCATAAAACCGTCATAACCAGCGAGGCCGGCCAGGGCCGCCAGCCGACCGTGCCAGGCCCGACTGGACAGCCAATCAACCGCTGGACATGGCCCCGAGGCACAGCACGGTCAGGTCAGGGGTCAGAGAGGGGGACTGCAGGGGTCAGCTGGTGGAGGGAGGTAAGGTGTATGACAGCCAGCTACCGGGGAGCGACACGCGTCACGGTGGCAGGTTCCTGGGACTGATGAGCGGGTCAGCGGTGTGTGGGGACGGACACGGACATGTGTGGGGCCGTATCAGACCGTACACGGCCCAGAACGGCTTTGCCACCGCGCCTGTTTGACGTCACGATCAGTAAAGTCAACTTTTACAGAGGAGAGCTGTATATTTGGATCGACTTTAATAGACTGATGGACGGTCGCACTTTAAGGAATACGTTATACATTTGTGGTTCTAAGCCACTTCGCGGAGCCGCAGCATTTATATTTAATACACTATAGAAAGAAGTATTGTGCTATTTCCCCTAAATAGTAGGCATTTTATAAATGAAAAATAAGCTTGACGACGTTGGAAGACGTTGATGGTTAAGGACGTTGAGGTTACCAAAAAACTCACTTTGTATCACCAAAAAAGCGATTTGATGAAAAGCATCGTAACAAAAATATAAATAAGTTATTCATAGCTTGAGTCATACAAAACCTTTATGTTTTGGTAAAGACTGATACATTTTTCCGTTTAATTGAGCGTTGATTACGGCAATTATTTGCTGATATATATTGGAACCAGTGAGTGCGTCGATAGGCATATGAAAGGAATTGTCTAGAATGAATATGTAATGTCATTCCGTCAAAGGCTTAAAAATGTAGCACCACTAACGTAGTATGACTATGTAAAATGGCTTCTTCATTTCCAGACATAACGCTCCGAGCCCACTTTCACATTGCACCGGTTAGTTTCCGTGAAGCTCGGACCTCTCAGTGCCAGGTTGGCCTGAGGCTGACTGTGGTTGGTGGTCACAGACGGCGTGGCGTTACCAGAATCACGCTGTCCCCATCCCATGGCACTGACCGGCCCCGCCACGAGACCAATGCACTATGGACCACGAGCCCGATCTAGCCCTCCATAATTGGTCGGAGTGATTTTAATATACATGAAAATGTTCAAAATTGACCATGGATTATTAAGAATATGGCAATAGTTTTTTTAGTGCAAACACCCGTGGAGCTGTAAACGGTTCCGAAACACGGAACTTTGTTTGATGAAGCTTGCAGCAGAGAGTCCGTGGCTCGCGAAATCGATGTATATGTACATATTTACGATGAAATGACGAATGGGATAAGGCTAAACATTTGCAATGTGCATGTTGTCAGGTTAAAATGGAAGCTTGGCTTTACTGTGAAATCAAAGTTAAAGCTAAAAGTTTTTTCGTGCATTTAATGACAATTTTTGTTAACATAACATAAATGTCAACAACAACTTTCACGCAGCTTTTTGATAGCGCCGATCTAATAGATAACACACGATAACACGGAAATACGAGCATGGTTGTGACCTCAGTGTCAGTGGTTTGGTTTGCTGTGTCAAGTCCAATATCCTGATCCAACTTGCCAGCGCACCCAAGCGAGGTGGCTGTGTTATTTCTGCCGCCCGCCGCGCGCGCAGCCGCTGCCGTCACAGCGAGAGGAGGGGAGGGTAGCGAACGCGTGCAGACTTTAAAGTGGGCGGGACCACGATAATGTCATGAGTATGGACTATGGTTGCGCTATGGAGTATTGGATTCAGTGGGTGGCCATGCCTCCCTCTCTTTTGATTCCCGAAGGGGTTCAATAGCCTGAGGTGCCCAAAGCCGATCGAAGTGACTCGAAACGAATTTCATTCATTTTTTTAACAAATCGCGAGTAAGTTTGCCCACTTTGCAGCCTCTACAGGTCTCAGTTTGACATTTGACTTCAAGAGGCCCATTTTAACCTCTGAAGAGCCCATTTGGGCTTGAAGAGGCCAATTGTGATTTGAAAAGGCCCATTTTGGCATGTGAATGACATATTTTGCACTAAATAGGTCCATTTGGGCCTACATTTGTTTTCAGGGTAAAAAAGGGTGCCCACTAAGGCATGAGGAACCTACCAAAGCCTGGGGGCCAACTTTGCTAAGTGACCTCCTCCTTGACCGAATTCTGGGTCCGCCTTCGAGGGGATAAGCCACGCTGCGATGGCAGCAGCAGCTCTGATGACGGACATCATCAGCAACTCTGAGGATGCCCCCCGAGCGTTCAGTCACTGGAGCAGTTCGTCGCCTGCACCGGGGCTGAGCGAGGAGCTCATTCACCGCCACAGGCTCTACGTCGTGCTCCAGGCCGTCAGCTGCTGCTTCCCGCTGTCTGTGACGGCCCTGTCGGCCTACTGCATGAAGACGGCGCAGCTGTACGTGGAGCTGTACAGCTGGTACGCGATGCCGCTCACACTGCACCGTCTGCACCTCCACTCGGCAGAGGTTGTGGAGCGATACTTGCTCCCTATCGGCATGATGAGTGAAGAGGCGGCTGAGGCGAGACAGAAGGACGCACGTCTGTTTCGGCTGCGCCACAGCCGCAAGGCCAGCCGTCTCCACAAGTCAAAAATCGGTCTTTGAGCTTTTTTAGCTTTGCCGATATCATTTGAGCTTTTGCGATATAGTTTGTCAGCGCCCAAACGCCTGAGTGCTCCCAACTGTCTCCCTAAGTACTAGCCGATGGCAATCAGAATGTGGCAAACCGAAATACGTGGCCGGCCAAGAGCCATCTGGTGACCAAAAGATGAGCTAAATCGATCGAAATTAGTACGAAATGGTATCCAAATTAATAATACTTGCTCGAAGTGCCAATACCAATGACCTGAGACTGGAAATGGTCATATAATGAGGTCAATAATCAATTATGGCGGGGAAGACCGGGTTTCTGGGCCATAGTGCAATGTGGAGCGCCGGCATAGCACCGGGAGCTGGAGCGCATCGCGGCGCGCTTCACTGCACAGACGGCGCTGTTCGTGCGACCGGTGTCCGCAGAAGTGTCGTGATGTCACCTCTGGCCGACTCGCTCAGCGTCCGTGACGGGACGGACCAGGGGCGGGTGTTCTCGCCGCGTGTCCGCCGACAATAGAGAGCAGTTCTGCCATTAGAGCCACAAGTCGGCACGCCGGGCATCTGAACTCACCAGTACCAGGTACAGGAGCCGTGAGTCAGCTGTGTAGTGTGTGTGGCCCACGGCGTCCTGGGCTCCTCGGTATCGGCACGCGGTTACAGGGAGAACCCTGGGCTCCTCGGTATCGGTAGCCGGTTGTGGTTATAGGGAGAAGAGCTGAGCTCCTCGGTATCGGTACGTGGTTACAGGGAGAACCCTGGGCTCCTCGGTATTGGTACGCCGTTACAGGGAGAACCCTGTGTTCCTCGATATGGTAACGCGGTTTCAAAGGAGAAACCCTGGCTCCTCGGTAATGGTAACCGTTTCAGGGAGAACCCTGGGCTCCTCGGTATCGGTACGCCGTTACAGGGAGAACCCTGGGTTCCTCGGTATCGGTAACCGGTTGCGGTTATAGGGAGAAGAGTTGAGCTCATGGGTACTGTGCTGTGAGGCGGAGCCAGCGGCCGCCGGCAGATCCCATGGTGCACCGCAGCGACCGCTCTGCCACGAACAGACACTGAGTTTACATGGATCCGAGCTGTGCGGACTACTGAACGATGACTGAACCCTCGCAGCTGACTCACGGCTATCGTCCTGTACCCGGTACTGATGAGCTCAGATGCCCGGCGTGCCGACTCGTGGCTCTAATGACAGAGCTGCTCTCTATTGTCGGTGGACACATAGGCATGAAAACACATCTATGTAGCTACTATGTAGCTACTATCTATGTAGCTACTACACATCTATGTAGGCTTACAATGGCGACGTGGGTTCACATGGGCAAGGAAATCCACATTGGATCGGAATGAGTCTCATATGGCCTTAGGTGGGCGCACATGAACATGGGAACGACATGTGGGCCGAGGTTGAAGGCTTTGAGCTAGCCCATATGGTAAGGTAACCATGCAGAAACGTCTTAAAACCTTGTGAGAACTATGTGTGATGGGTGGGCTAGCCCCCAAGGTTACCATGTGGTTACCATGTGTATGCGTTATGTATTAAAGGGAATGTTTTACATTAACATTATATTTGAGTTGAGATAGCTGTTTTGTTGGATTTGCATTGGAATTAAGTGGTGTAGAAGTTAAAACACCCACAGAGGTCAAATAGAAAGTAAATTTGAGTTTTGTTTTTACATCGGCAAAATTTATGGCCCTAGTGTATTTGAATCGCCGCGTAAAGCCGAGGTCGTTATCTCTCTTTATCAAATGTTAATGTTTATCGATTTGTTTAAAGGTATGTAGCTTGGAGATTTGTACGTGTTTCGTTTTTCGATTGCTGGGTACCGGCTGGATAGCTGATCACCGGTTTGATGACGTCATTGGTGTCTTATGACAAAGTTTAGTTGAATCAATCTCCACCCAGGAATTGTTTCGAATCTCCATCAGCAGCGATACATAATAAAGGTTAGGTAAGGTTCGATTTGGATTCATCCATAAGGTTCCAGACGAGATTACGACGAATATTGCGAACGAATATTTTCTCATGTCCAGTGACGTATCTAAAAATTAGCTGCACCATCCAGCCTTCATACACTGCCTTACATGGTGCACACCGAGGAGCGACAGGTAACCTCTTGTAAAGATTACCGAGGATGGTTCTGTGTGCTCCGCTTTGTAGCTATCTATAAAATATAATGCAATTTTCAAACGATGACAAAGATTCGACGGGTGATTTATGAAGCCATCAATGATAGGATGCCGTGATATTTTCGAAACGCCGTGATAAACAAAGATTTGTTTGTATTCGAATCGCCAGAATTGTCTGAAAATTGTGCCATATGATTTGGCAGCGTGAAGGTTTTCTCTACTTCCCGCAATTCCTTGATATGACGTCATTAATTCCATTGTTAAAGCTTAACTTTTTATGAAATTAAGCACCGCATGCGAGAAACAAATGTCGTAATCGTGTTCGGAAGCAATTATTCTATGTTTTGCATCACGAGCAGCGTACATTTGACTACTTTCAGAAAAGTGAAACATTCCCTTTAATACGCCATTTATATATCTCAATATTGCCTCTTCCGGGTGATTTTGAAAAAAAACAGGCTTAAAGGGAAATAATCACTTTTTCTCACTAAAATGGAGTTATCATATGAAATCGACAGACCAGAACAAAATATATTGTAAATTTCTCACATTTTGCATACAAATTTTCCTTTCGAAAGATCTTGCAATTTAAAATTGGTTAGCGTTCCACGCTTTGCAAGGTGCTTGCAAGTATTTTCGGTCTTCATTAAACTGCGGACGTTTCCTGCATTTTTTTGTATCGTAATGGGATATAAAATGTATTTTGTGTTCTGCTTGTTGTGATTAAATGCCTGTAGATCCTCTATATAGAAAAGTAATTCAATGAACACGTAACCAAATTAGCAGGACTAGTTGCAGGTTGTTTGGTGAATATTTGCAAAATAATTAGAAAATTGTGCTGATTAACGTGATATACATTATTTTGCATACAAATCAATATTTCGAGTGATATTTGTATGTCAAAGTTCATTATTTATAAAGTACTTGATAAAGTGACGTCATTTAGCAATAATATTGCGCCGGCCTATGCAAAAGCATGTTGTTCCCGGTATTTCCCGTGGGAAATACAAGTGGTTAAGCATTTTCCTCTGATTTACTGTTTACACCAAACTGATCAGAAATTCATGGAGATTTATACTGTGTGTATTCAAAACACAAATCTGCATCTTAATATCATCTACAGCACATGTTCGAGATAGGCTCCGTTACGGCGAGCACATCTCTGCCCTCACACCTCATACTCACAAATGCTTACGGCCCATGCGGCGGGATGATCCGCACTGCAGCTCCGCCGGCTGTCTTTAGCTGCTCTCTGGTCTGGGATATCTTCTTAAACACTTATAAACTTGCTTTAGCTCTTCACGGGAAGTTTTTAAGCGGCTCAGATCCGGGATGTTGCCCCTCACTGGAACACTGCCCCAGAAACCACTTTGCAAAATGCAACTGTGCCCCTCAATGTTGTTTTGAAATAGCTGCTGTCTGAGTCAGACAGCTTGTATGGAAAGAATATAGACTATAATTAGCTCCCGTTGGCTGTAGCTATCCGTTAAAATGTTCTTTGAACGCCGTTAAAGATTATTGGATTTGGTCACAGGGTAGAGATTACCACAATTTTAGTTATGTGTTTTGCTTCTTAAGTGGCGTGATTACACATAAAATTGCATTGCTTAAATCGCCATGATCACGTTTGCTTTGAATTTTCGCTGCGAGTAAATCTATGTTTATTTTTCCGAATGATCCCCTATATGAAAAATGGTGTCAACCGAACTGCTCAAGGCTACCTCAGGTACGTCGATCGCCTTGAACCCACTAACTATTGCCTTAAAAAAAATTTTGCGTCACGACCAATCAAAGAGCGTGTCGGCGATTTGTTTCAGGGACATTGTCCAGCGTTGAACAAATTCGAAACACCTGCGCCAGATATGGCGCGCTGTTATAGTGATGGGAATAGTGATGGGATAACACTGCTCATGAGTTTCGAATGAAGTATGTGTACTTGTTTTTAATTTGTAAAAGTTTACATTATTAAATAAGGGAATATTTGTATTTAATTCTTAAATTTAAATCAAATTATCATAATATCATAACGCAAGCCTAAGAAAATGCTGCTAACAAAAATAAAATGTGATTATTTCCATTTAAAGAGATAGTGCGGTGCCACCTTGCAGGCCAATATCAAGTTTTTATGTGTATCGGTAGATAAACCGTGTCCGATTTCACCTTAAAAGTCTTGTTCCCGAAACTTACCAATTAAATGCAAAAATAAATTAGCAATTTAGCACCTTCAATGCTTGATGATTGGCAATCATTCATTAACTTGCAGTCGCCTCCTCATTATTTTGAAACACTTCTTTGCGGACTATAATTTTATTTTAAATATTGCAAACTCAACATCAACAATCCGTCAGTGAACTTTAAAACTAAAATGCGTATGCAGTTAATTATAGTGTCAAAAATCTTAATTTGTTTAATTATCAAAACAGCAATGATGGCTATGGCTCGAATTGGGGCGTACAAGTTAAAGGGAGTGTGCCTACTCTTTTGAAATGTCAAATATATTTTTATTACGGTAAGAAGCTATTGGGTTGATCATTGGTTACGATAAAATTCACGTCTGGAGCCCCTTTCGTTGAATTTTTTACTTATATTCTGTGTTGCATTTGTTTTGTTTTAAATCTCATAAGCGATCGCCACTATAAACAGAGTACGAAGACGTTACCTACAATGGCGCACCAATGACAGTAAACAAACCCATGCAAAATCTCTCTAGTTCTAGTGGCGAAGTATCTCTGGCGAACAATTATTCCGCCGGAATGATCTTGGCGAATTTGGAATATCTCAGCAACTATAGTGAATCTGGGGAAATGAAGCACATAGCTAAATTCGGAAAAATCTACTCTACAGACTAGTGTCAACAACTCCACATGACCAATGTGAATAGGCACACTCCCTTTAAAACCGTGCCGCTGCACAAATATACTGTGCCGCCGTACACATGGGTGGATCCAGAGAGAAGGGGGCACGGGGCCATGTCCTCCCCCAAACCACCCAAAATCGGTGCAAATTTGACATATTTTCTGAGATAATAGGAAATCTAAGCAACTCTTACAAAAGACAGTTTGCTTTAAATCATTTATTGACAAATAAGCCAGCGAAATCCAATGAGTTTTCAGAGTTGTGCGATGCTTTTTAGGATTTGATCCCCCCTCCCCCAACTGACCAAAACCACCCGTTCTGGATCCGCCTACGGTCGTACATATATGCTGTGCCACCGTACAGATATACTGTGCTGCCGTATATATGTATTTATAATATATGTTGTGCCACCGTACCGATATACTAGCCGTTTTCACGATGGCTTATTTTGCGCGAAATGTTTTAAAACATTTTAAAATGTTTTAAAATGTTTTAGTATGAAAGTTTTAGTATACGTATCCATTCCTTAAGTACATAACTTTTGCAAACGATTTTTGTCTTGAAATGTCTCTTATAATTTTGTAATATGTTGGTAAGAATATAGTATGCTACAAAATTGCAGTTTGGTGGTAATTAGCAAGATAACTTTGCATAGGTTAATTGTGATGCCAGATCTTCACCTACTGAAACTTTTCAGAAGACTCCGAAACATTTTAATCTCGGGCACGCTATTGGTCGCTCAATAAACCGACCTCCCCTTGATTCATAATGGACTCGCCGGCAGCGAATCGTTTCTAGCCAGGGCACTATACACTGGGTACTCCAAAGTTGTTTTGGGTATACACTAGAAATACACTACAATACACTATACAGAAATACACTACAATGCACTTTACACTAGAAATACAGAAATACACTAAATACACTATAATAATAGGGAGATAATTCTTTGTCTACCTATTTTTAAGGACATTTGTGGTAAAATAACCTTCTTATCTGGTATTTTTACTGTTGTGGTATTTTACCTGAACCTGTAGTATTTTACCTCAATCTGTGGTATTTCACCTGAATCTGTAGTATTTAACTTCAACTAGTGTATTTTCAGTAGCAAAGTGTTGCCAGATATGGCTGGACCTAGAGCGCCCCCTTTCAGGCGGCCAGAGTGCCCCTCTCAGGCGACCAGAGCGCCCCTCTCAGGCGGCCAGAGCGCCCTTTCTCGGATGGCCAGAACGCCCCTCTCTGGCGGCCAGAGCGCCCCC
>VOPJ01012380.1:0-30164 GCA_014673585.1 Semibalanus balanoides | reverse complement strand
TCTGGCACGCAGCCAGGATTTTGTCCAACGGGGGGAGGGGAGGGGGGGGGGCTCAAAAGGGCCCTTCCTGAGCGTTGAAAGCCCCCCAAATTATATAAAAAACTCTACGGATTTCGGCCTCTTTATATTGTAATAACCCTTTTTCTTCAACCTTTTATCAGCTGGACTGGACCAGGACCTCAGAGAGGCCCATGAACCAGGCACGTTGCCATGATTTCGGCCAGGGGGTAGGGTAAAAAAAGACCCATTCCCGAGCGTTGAAATGGTTAATTCCCGAGCGTTGAAGGGGCCAGTAAAACGGGTGAAACGGTCTGCTCTCTCCGTACTGGCGAGGGGCCATTTGACATGTTCATGGGCCCTTCTGACCTGCCTAGGGGCCCTTTCGGTCAGGTCAGGGGACCGTCTGACCTGCACAGGGGCCATGTAAACTTCTCAGGGGCCCTCTGGTCTGGCTAGGGGCCATCCACCCTGCTCAGGGTCCCTTTCAACCTGGTAAGGGACTGCACTGGCTGCTTTTCCGCCCTACTGTTATGCTCAGGGGCCCCTCCGACCTGTTCAGGGGCCATTCCGACCTGCAGAGGGGTTCATCTTACCTGCCGAGGTGGCCCTTCGACCTTCCCAGGGTCCCTCTGTGCTGACTAGGGGCCCATTCGACGTGTTCAGGGGGCCCTCTGACTCGCTCAGGGCCCTTTCGACTTGTCCAGGGGACCCTCTGACATGCACAGGGATATTTTAAGCGTCTAAGGGGACCTCTGGTCTTTTAGAGAGGACCCTGGTGACCCTACATGGCCTCGAAGTGCTCTAAACTATTTAAAGACCACGCTTCGCGTGGTCTTCCGATTATTATGATACCAGACTTTGCACGGTCTCGTCGGCCCCCGAAAAGGACCCGCCAGGCCTTCAGGGGAAGGCGGCCGCCCCCGCTGCCCCCTTTGCTATATGTGCCTGCTTTGAATGGAAAGTATAGTCAATCAACTAAAATAACTTGATTGTGACAATCGATCTGACCGTGAACTGACCTGAGACCTTATTTTGTAAATATTTGGCAATGATTTAGATCATTTCATTGAGAGCTTTCGATTGCCGCCTTGCGCGTCTGGCTAAGATTGCTTTTTCGTAAGATAGCGAGGGGTTAGGGCAACATACGATACAAACGGGTATTTCTATCAACCACAGAAGTAAGAACGTGAGATGAAGCTCGTTAAGTTGAAGGCTATTTATGTTCCTGTTTCTTTAAAAAATGTCAAAGATAATGGTCTGTGGAAATCCAGCAAATTTATGTGATAGATACGGCTCCGTAGTTGGCGGTATCTGCCAGTTTTATAATTTATTTAATAGATAAGCATGCTCGGATATTATCTGAAATATTATCGAATATGCACCGATATATTATGAGTTAAGCAATTATAATATCGGTCTCGGTGTGGTGACTAGAGTTCTCTAGTCACCCGGAGACTAGGAAACTGTCACCAAAAGACGCTTGAGCATTCTAGTGACAGAAATGCCCCGGGCTCGAGACTCTCCTACCAAATGTGTATCGCCTCCCAATGATTGCATCAACGGAACTATTGCATCCTAAAACAGCAATGTTTCTTTGAAAAAAGACAGGGAATCGAACCTTATCTCGAACCTCAAACCTCGAACCTCGAACCAAACCTGATTTCCGCTTGCTAGATGGAGAACTTCGGATGACGTTGCGTTGTCAAAGCGTTTAATTGTTTACGTGCTGACTGCTTGAAAAACAATTTCTGATTCTTCCAACTCGAAAGATAAAACAATTTCCAAATTGACACGCGATGTCGTCTGCTGTTATGTTCACCTCTGGTTGCCCATTGCTTCCATTACTTTCCTACTGACTGCATTGCTGTTTTCGCTCCTGTCGCTCATAATTCATCTCACTCATGCTGCCATATTTTTTTTTTCGTTCGCCACTTTCCTGTTTTTAACTCAGGTTCATTTTCATGAGTGAGTCTGACAGACGTTGTATGCATCTTTCGGCCATTGTCGCTTAAGCAACCTCACAAGGTCGCTACGCTAGTATATTAGTGACGTCTCCTTCTCATGAATAGATACTGGTCAGACTGCTCAGCAAATCTCCCTCTACACGAATCACTGCAGACTGCAGACAGCCGCGGCCCTCGACACATGTCCGACCCAAGGACGCAGGAAGTGGCTTCTACCCCCTCTCAGGGCCGCGTCTGCGACATCTGGCACGTGACTGGGACGGAGGCAATCCGATAATGAAATGGAAGTTTTTATTTCAGGTATACGACGCATCATCACAAAACATAACGCATGAATTTGTGTTACCCAATGCTGTAACATTTAAACATGCATTTCAGTTTCCAATATTAATGCATATTCATCTCTCTCTCTCTCTCTCTCTCTCTCTCGTAATTAGTAAAGAACCTACTACCTTCTACTCATCTACAATCTCACTCATTATCTCTCATCTCACTCTTCATTCATCATACATCTATGGTCATTAGGAAGATAAAACTTTATTTCTCTCTCTCGGTCTCCTTCAATCTCCCTCCCCACCTCCTCCATCATCTCTCTCTCTCAGTCAAGTACATAAAAACCTCTCATCTCTATCATCAAATCTCTCATCTCTCTACTCAATCTCTCATCTACATCTCGTCATATAACATCGAACCTCTCCATCCTCTCGATCATCCTCTATCACATTTCTCTCATCTCAGTCTACTCTACATCTCTCTATCCTCTCTCATCTTCTCATCTCTCTCATATCGATTATCTCTCTCTCTAACTACTACCATCTCTATCTACATAATCTCATCATCTCATCACTCATTAAATAATCTCTCATCTCTCTCTCATCTTCATACTCATGCTCTCTTCATATAACTCCAATCTCGTACTACTCTCAAAACTCTCAATCATCAAATCTCATCCTCTCTCTCCTCATCGGACGGTGTATATATATCCTGTTCGAGAAGGTCCTGATTCCGGGAGGGAGGAGGCTGAAAATAATTCCAATTCCACAACAAGAAATCGGCAAAAGACGCAGCGATGATGATTATCACAATTCCAACTTAGTGATACGATGTACCGACACACACACCAAAGTAGGAAGATGCGACTCACAACCAAATCATCTCATCCGATCGGTCAGCAGACTCAAAAGACGTCACTTAAGCCATTGAACGCGCATTGGCGCTTGGCGTCACCAAAAGGACAACGCCACTACCCTCAGCAGCCACTCACTCTGATACCCGTATGACCTTCTCAAAAGTTTCTCAGTTAGGTGCCATTAAGTAAAAGAGTGGTATCCGGCTGAAAATGTAAATTATGGACGTCAGCGTTTATCTAACGACGATCCTTGAAAATTGTCGAGCCGACAACAGCAATAAAGCAAGAGCATGATTACCAAAGTTTGGCGAAAATTGAAGCACTCTGGGTTGGAAAATAAGGAATAAAAAAACAAGCATTTCTTTTATATACCGCTCAAACACACATATTACATAAAAATCAATTATACAACAACGTTTACATCATGCTAATCAATGTGTTATATCAGTAGCGTTCAAAAAACTTCTCCAAAACGTGACACAATTCGATCATAAAGAAAACACAATGAGCAAAGGACTAGAGAGATAGGAGACCAACCTCTTTACCACTATTGCTTTGACAAGGCATAAAAATGCACTTAAGATATAGTACTAAAAGGAAATCTATCAACACGAACCTCCTACCAAGACCGAAGATTTATAGTCAAGAAATTCACTGGCTAAGTGCCAATTATCAAAACCCGAATAAGCAAAGTTGCCTCTTAGACCGCTTTCCTACCACAGAAAACGCTTCGATAATCAATTTATAGTGGTGTAATCCACTAAATCTCCACGTAAGAGAATCGAAACCTATTCGTACCAAGGGACTGCCAGCCAGCTTGACCGTATGAACTAAGGCCAGCCGCCACCGTCTGATTTGATGCCAGTCTATAACCGCCAGTTACTGCACAAACCAAAGGAGAATCAACGTCACAACAACCAGGCTGCCGTCACGCGTAACAATCCGCGTTGCCAATGGTGACAAGGGATGGCTGGCAGGATGCCGTAACCGCGGTACAACAGGACGAGACCATTGAGGCCTAACGACGGAGAGGCTAAGAGAGCTCAAACGGGGAATCATCTCCCGCCGGCCGGTGGCAGCTGGGCCCCGGAAACAACTAGCTATCTGCAACTGCTGGAGCTGAGAGAGGCTGCTGTGCTTATAAGACGTTGAGAGATGTGGTTGGGAGTAGGGTGGGGGAGGAAGGCCCAACGGGTATCACCACGGCGCATGTACAAGCAATAAACACTGGGACCGGCTGCAATGACCACTAGGCATCCACCAGCTGACTTGTCAGCCAGTTGCTAACAGGTGATGAGGTTGCTTCACCTGAAGCGAGACGGCCAGCTAGCAAAGAGGGGAGATCGAGACGAAACGTCCTAGCGGAGACACGACCAAGTGTCCTCAAATGTGGACGCTAACAGGAGACATAGACAACATAGACTGAGCAAGCTGACCGAATAGACCTTAATAGCTGCAAAAATAAACAAAAAAGAAACACAGAGAAAACTCAACAAGCAAATAAAAACCTAGTGAGACAAACACAAGACCATAGACTGGAACCAAAACCAAGACAAATAAATGAAGATCAGACGCAATCAGGGACATAAGAACTGCTGAACACGAACAAATACCAAAGACACAGCTGCATACTAAACTGACTTTGGCCACAGCTCCAAGACACCATGTCCGGATTATGAACCTCTTTCACAGGATCTGAGTCAAGAAAGTACTTGCGCTTACTCACATAATTCGTATAACTTAGTTAATCCAATTAACCTTGCGAAGTGTTTCTTTAAAAGGATAACAATTTAAGAAATAAATTGTAAAGACCTAATTAATACAAATGTTAAAGATTAAATAGATGCCAAAGATCAGTTTTGTATTTGACAGCGTATAAGTGAAAAATTAAGGTACTAAAAAGGACGTCAACTAGGTTGCACGATGACTTGAGGCATAAGGACTTAGGCCAGTATCAGGAAACGTGCTGCCCGTGGCTTATGCGTGGTTATTATTGTTCGTTGCAATGAATTTATTTGTAATACTAACATATAAACTTAACTATATACACAAACTCAAGAAAATGATAAATGTCATCAGGTCCTGGAAACAAATAAAAGATTGTATACACTATATAGATTTAGACCCAACATATATTAAGAGTGTGGCAAAGTATAGTGGTGCACACTCTCACGGTTACAGAAAAATAAAAAAAATAAAAATCAACTACAAAAACTAAATTAAGATGCAAAATTAATAAAACTATATCGATGGATATAGCATATAAAACTTTATATCAAAAATAACTAATTGAAGACAGTTGTTATACGTGAAGAAGAAAAGAGTGGAACACTAAATCACAGAGGCAGAAAGCAAGACTTTAATCTTCAGAGAAGCCTTAGAGAAGCCACGGAGAAAGTAGTGTCACGCTTTCTTGGAGCGTGTAGGCCTGCCTGTAACTGTTTGTGGTGCAACAGAGACCTGTGGGCTGTGCCAAGACATGACGCTGATAAACGCCTTAAAACGCTGTACCATATCAACCGGTGTGGGTGGACGGTGGACCAAGCATTGCGTCGGATTATCAGCTTTAACCCATCTTTGTCTCAGACTGCCAGTAAAAACCCGGGTCCTCTAACGCGCGGGGAGCGGCTGGCTTAGCGCCCGTCAAGGATGATAGAATGCGGCGTCTGGTGTGCGGGCTGCTGGTGTGGTGCGCGTGTGATGTGGCGAGGATCAGCTCTCAGGCCTCACGCAATGACAACCCCCAAAACCCACACAATCGAGTGCCTGCAGCGCGGCAAGGCCATGTCGGGCATCTACTTACACCAGGATGTCGATAGGCCAACGTGCCAGGCGCCGTATTTCAGTGTTCGCAGAACAGCGATTAGTTTAAGTCAGCGGCGCAACGGCGGGCTCATGGCATCCTGAGACACAAACCTGTCGCAGCATGTAGTGGGAACTGAGAGATGTAGAGCCCGAAAATATAATTACTATCAGAAGTCACTTCACAAGATGCTTCCACCTGTACTGGAACACATTCATTCATTGCGCTGCTGAACTCCTTCTTACGGGCAAAACAATGAAAGTAACTGTAAAATTATCAAATTCGAATTGTTGTCACATGAAGTCATTAACAGTTCCTGTACGCCCCGAACCCTCACCAGCGCTGCTCTGTTTTCGTTACAGAGATCACAGCAGTCATGTCTTCATACCGGCGCCCGAAACATCACACGTACGACTACAACTTCAAGGTGGGCGAAAGCAGCTACCGTGACATGCTCGAATACCTCGACAAGAAGGAGGCCCGGGGCGCCACCAGCCCACCACCCGTCCACAAGTCGTTCGCCGAGCGGTTCGCCGAGCGTCCCATCTACGGCGAGCAGGAGCCGCTGAAGCTATACCAGAGCGAGCCCCCGGCGGCGCTGCGACGTACCACTGCGCGGCCATCCTCCGATCGGTGGACCAGCGACCCGGCAGAGCGCGTCGGCGCCTCTCCGCGGCTCGAGCGGCGGCCGCGCGCCACGCTGCTCGACGACGAGCCGGTGATGGAGCGCAAGAGCCGGGCGGTGCCGAACGACGAGGGGCTCGAGATGGACCCGGAGGAGCTGATCGCCTCGATCCGGCGCGGCCGCGCCAAGCGGATGGAGCTGCTCAACTCGCTGGAGGACGAGGCAGCGGAGGAGGACGGGGCGCAGAGCAGCCGGCGTCGGCGACAGCTGAAGCTGCCGTCTGAGGAGCCGGAGGAGGCGCCGTCCAGCCGGCTGCGCCAGCTCCGACTCGCCGGCGATCAGGAGGATAGCGCGTCGTCACGCAACCTCGCCTCCAGCTCCTCGTACTCGGCCTCATCGAAGCGCAGCGTCTCCTCCAAGATGCAGAGCTCGTCCAGTACGACAAAGCGCTCGGTGCGCTATGAATAGGAGCTGGGGAGACGAGGAGGCGGGGCTGGGGAGACGAGGAGACGGGAATGGGAGAAGAGGATACGGGACTGGGGAGATGAGGAGACGGAGCTGGGGAGATGAGAAGACGGGACTGGGGAGATGAGGAGACGGGACTGGGGAGATGAGGAGACGGAGCTGGGGAGACGAGGAGACGGAGCTGGGGAGGAAGGTGGGGAGACGGGTGTGGAGGGCGGAGTGGGGCAGCGAACGCTGTCTGGTGAGGGAGAAAACAAGAACAGGAGTGCAGACCTAATAACGTCAGCAGCGTATGGGAGGGACAACGGATGAGAGAGTTAAGGGAAATGAGCTATACTGATCAGAGGGAGGAGGGGTGGAGTGGAGGGCAGAGAGAGAGAGAGAGAGAGAGAGAGAGAGAGAGAGAGAGAGAGAGAGAGAGAGAGAGAGAGGAGAGGAAGGGAGAGAGAGAGAGAGAGAGAGATGTAGGGGAAGTGATGTCTGTTAGGAGACGCACTTGAAAGCTCGGAGAGGTAAAAGAGAAGAAAGACAGGGTAAGACCAGTGGCCTTGATTTGGTGAAGCATATATAACAGAGTGTTAGTTTCAACCCTGCGTGGTTCCAGTGTGCAAAACTCGAAGAGAGATCAGTCGCAATGTGCAGAAGTGAAACAGTATAATAGGTTAATCATCTTTTGATGACAAAAACAAGCGATGTAAATAAAAAATGTATGTATATAAAAAATGTAAAAGCGATGTCTTTGTGTAATTGACAAGTAGCAATGCAGTTCCAAATGACATTGTGTGCAAAACCATAGCGAATATAATGGGCTGGTGGGCACTGAAGCATTTCGCATGTAATACATGATCACATTTGTACAGCAGTCGAATACACCTCAGTCTTAGTTACGTTCTCGGTCTCAGCTCAGGTCATATTGCCCAAATATGCGATGTGCAGAGTGAACTCAGCATTGGACAGATTTGGCGTAACGTGTTTTAAATATATACATTTTGTGTAGAATCATTGCTTTCTTCTGGAAGTCAGATTTTAATTATATTTTTTGGGTCCACTTAAGCTCCACCATCAATTTATCGCTTCAATTTAAAGGTGCGAAAATTGCTATTGACTCTGGTTGCCCATACATTTGGTATTTCGTAGAAGTGATTTAACTTATTTCATTATTTAACGTTCCACAGATTGAAACAAATACACCAGATATGTCGCGCTCTCAAACGTGGAGGGATCAGGGAAAACACCTATTATGAACTCCAAAGAAGTATATCTACTTGAAAACAAATTCCCATAAATATTTAGAAAAAGTGTGATTTATTTAAATTGAGACAAGATCAATTTAGTTTTTGCATTTACGCAAATTATTACTTTCGTAGACGTTATGACCATGACAGGGCGAATAGAAAATCACATCAGAAACAAAATCACTAGCCAACTGACAATCACTCTTGTTCGCTAAGAAATTCACTTCATTGATGATCTCAGATTGACGATCAGAAATTCACCTCGTAAGAATAAAACACCTATTACAATTAAACAAAAAAATATATTTATGTGCATTTTCAGGCGCAACCCATTTTCAAGCTGGATAAGATAGCACCGCAATGCAAGGTGAGCTGGAGTGAGACACTAACATATGTATTAAGTAGTGCGATTAGATAAGCACTAGTGCTGACCGGTCCGCTCCGCTTGACTATCTATGCATGCATGCTACATTTTGTTTTAGCTTTTAACATTCATACTACCGAGGTACCAGGTGCTGAATGCGCTTCGATGGCTGCGCCACCTGGCGTGCTCGACTAAAGACAATGGGGTGGGGACTGGTATAAGGTTTTTACGCCCAACAAAATCAGCGTATTTTTCTTGATTTTTTAATATACTTCTTACAGACATCTTAGACCACATGCCGTCAGAAAACTTCCCCTAATTTTTTGTATGATTAAAAAAACATTATTGATGTGTTTTCGTGACGACACGAAAATAAGATCGGAAGCGAATTCAGGGGGATGTTATCCCTTCAGCGGCCATAAGCTCGACGATCACTATGAAATCACTGCCTAGCGACCAATAGAAAAGCCACGTAAGGCGACCACTATGACGCAATGTCTATTTTAACATGTTATCTGGGGTGGCAAATGCGAGCTGCGAGCAGTGAGCTGTTTTGTCCCCGCAGTCAAGACATTTTGCCCACCCTGATGTATATAATTCCATATCGTTTGTCGCTTGATATGCATTAAAATAAAATAAAATATGTTATTTTTTAAATAAATGTGTTTATAAAAATAACAATAATACAAATACAATGATAAGATCCATGACATACCCAATTATTAGTATTATGTAGGTGAAAATAAAAAAACAGCGAAAGTCAGCGAAAACAGCGAAATTCAGCATCAATACATTATTCCCGAAATATCATCAATTTTAACCCTATTCCTTGCGGGGACAGATTCTGCCCCCCGTAGTTTTTCGCTTGCCACTTCTAAACCGTTTGACCTAACGTCTTGAAACTTTGTGACTCTTCTTAAAATTTAATTACGCGTCTTGTGTTTAAATTTTGATAAACGAAAATGGTTCAGCAGAGGAGTGCCAGGCTCATGTTTTTGGGAGGCTGCTACAAATGTAGTTGGTGCGGCGAATACTTCCTTCGTGGTTTGCGGTGCAATAGGTGGGTCAGGAACGATGTCACTGGAGTATACATCATACATACTTGGGTTGTACATATTTTTGGGCAGAGGCGCACTCAGGTACATAAAATGGGAGGCAATACCCACCGTCAAATAAGGTCCAACTGAGAATTAGTAAGATTATATAATTTTGGTATTACAAAATATATATTTTGACGGCGCATCGAATGGCGCTTGTCTCATCAAAATCGACCGAGTGGTTCTCGAGATCTCGGGGGGGGGGGGGGGGCAGAATATGCCCCGCACGTTGACGTAATTCTAGCCGCCCACAATGAATAAGGTTAAAATCCTTTAAACAAATGCTCATGAACGGCAGAGAAGGTGAGATCGGAGGTTGTTGAACCAGGAACGTCAACACAAAATTTTGAGTGGGTGTGGGGGGTGTGGGGGTCAGCCAAGTGGTTCTCACCCACTCCAATATAGTTTATTACAATCCTGCTAATCTTGGGGCCCGAAGCGAGGGCCGACCCCTGTCCCCTCGGTTGGCGACGCCCTTGATTGGGACAGGGGAGATATTTCCATAATGCTCACATATATTTTTCCGAAATACCTGCTGCGCATGCCGATTAACCTATCTTCTTTTCCACTAAGACTTTGCGTTTCGAGGAAGGTACAATTGATGTCACTAAAATGTGTTTTATGTATATTTCACAAAAACGCCATGCCGGGGAGGGGAGGGACGTTAAGACGGTTAAGGTTTTTCAAGGATAGCGAAAAAACTTCAGAGCACAGCACCACAAAATTTGGCAAGGCTGTTCGCGCATTAATTACCCACATTATGTACAAGTTTTGACCTCGGGTCATCTAAGCTCAGGTCACCATGTCACGTCAGGGGACCTAGCTTCAACAATGTTTGTGGTTCTGCCGAAGCCACAATGTTTGTCTGAGATATTTTAACCTTGCAGGATTTCATAAGGCCATAATCAGGTACCTTAAATTTGTGTATCTCCCCTTTTTATATATTTTTGACCTAAGGTCAGGTCAATTTCGTGACCTACCATTAGAGTCGATTGGAAAATATGCAAATGCTTTCTATTCAGAGAATATGCATAAGATAAGGTCAAGTCTTTCATAATCATGTAATTTTAGCTTATTCTTGATGACCCAGGTGCAATTGTTGCTCAGTGACCTCTGAAAGGTCAGCTGAGGTCATATGACATCACAAGCACTTGTTTGCCAACACATTTTGATATAATAAAGATACATACGTGCGAATGACACCAGTGTCTGCCTCGTTGAGTCACATCACCCCATATGCAAAATAGTTTACCTACATGGGTCACAAAATGACATTAACCTGAGGTCAAATTTTGAAGTTCACCTAGCCCGGTCACCAATCACCATAATATGGTTCAAAGTTTATTTATGAAACAAACATGATGCTGTCATAATCTATGCTCAACCGATAAGCAGTGTGTTTTTTTTTGCAGAAAATACCCTCGTGACACTTGGTGACCTTTAAAGTCCTAAGGGAAGGCTAAATATTGAGGGGAGCGGTGGTGATTGCATTTGTCATGACCTGTCCATTATTTGCTTTTCGTTTATTCCTATCTATCATAAATCTCGAGATTTTTCGGGTTTCTGGAGTTAAGTCCTATATTTGGAAAATTCGACCTTTGACGACCTCTGGTGGCTTGAATTTTGACCTGAGCCCAAAAAGGTCCAAATAGTTTCGACGTGACTTATGGCCTGCTATCGAACGTTTTTGTTTTGTTTTGTTTTTATGTCTTTTCCCCATAAGATACGAGTTAAAACTAGAAGGGGCGTTTAGACGTAACAGCCACGGCGAGGGTAGTGCCAAGCACCTGTACGGTGTTTGTCAAGTGATTTTAGTTCTCTGCAAGGTTTAACTATTAATGTTTTGACTTGATTTCAATATAGAGACCAGCCCTCGGGATTGGTTGGACCAGAGGACTCCGGAGCTAATTGGGTCATAGCCCATGCTACCTCGATCGTTTTCGGTCTAATGGATAAACTCGCGCCATTGGATTATACCTATCTGTAAGAAAACACGTTGTCAATTGTATTTAAAACCATTAAATACCAGGCGAGCAACCATTTTTATGCATACAGTGATTCCCATCAATAAATGGCTGACTCCCATTTTTTCAGTCAATTTGATTATTTCGGGAAGATAAAAGTAAGAAAAGTCTGTGGGGAGAGATGGTCTACGCCTGACTTGATCCAATAATAGATTAAGGTCAAGTCAAGGCCGCATTTCACATTGAATGAGGTGTCTCTACAAGTCAAACACAATGGTAAACACCAAATTGCTCTATATTGATTCGGTAAAAAGTTATGGAAGGAAATTGACGCATGACCTCTGGGCCCTGCGACCTCGTGAAGGTCGCAGGACAACATGTTTTTTTAATAAATTTAGTCCGAATGTTTTGTATGGATGTCAATGGATGTCATTTGTGTCATCATGTTGTCATGTTGTCTGTCATCCATGTGACATGTCATCAACAATGTCACATGGATCTTTGTTTTTACTATTTAGCAAAAGGTTCGTAAGTCTGGTAAAATTTAGCACATTTAGCCATTTCCCGTTGATTTATATGCACTTTCATGTTTCCCACTGACTTATAATTGGGTGGTCACAAAATGGACTTAACCTTAGATCACTAATCACTGGTACACAAATCCTCCAAAATAGCAGAATTGTAGGTATTTATGACCTGATTAAATCCTGTGAGTTTCCAAATGATCGGTTAAGCAATCTGGCTGAGGCACGACCTTACATTGTTGAAGGTGCGATCACTAGATTTGACCTAGTGACCTGACCTGAGGAGACCCGAGGTAAAAAATTGAACCCGATTTGAGCAAAACATTGAACCCGATGGGGAAATCAGTTGTGCCAAAATTGGTGGCGCGAAATGCCGTTGTTTTCCGCTATTTTTGAAAAGCCTAAGGGGGATCTTCTACCCCTGGTGTTGCGCGTGTTAACGTCTGCCACAGAGATTTCCCCCCCCCACCCAGCCTAAAAAATCCTGACGAATCCACTATATGGATGCATACTTAAGGAGCTAGAATAATAAACCTTGAGTTCCTTCGTCGTTCTCTTCATGCTCTGCAATCTGCATGCCAAAATTGCATAACCTGCCCCACGAGCTGGATGAAATTGCTCCACCCATGGAATAAGTTGAGCAATACGTAACCTTTTATGTCGTGTCATTTTGTAAAGTATGAACGTGGGTTTGTTAAAATTGTTGCTTTTGAAGTAGGATCGATTGATTTTCGTCCCCTCCCAGTCGTTATGGAGCTCTGGCTCGATGCCAACACGGTTAACTGGAATTTTTCATCAGAGTCATGCTTACCTCGTTTTGCCTTTGTGTGCTATGTTTGGATTTTGTCTTGCCCCCCAGTGGTTTTCCCTTAAAATAGGCCCTGCTGAGTATGACGTCACTGTCTAGCGACTAATAGTATGGCACCACGTAAAACCGAAGAGGCGGCCGTGGCATCTGTAGCGCACGAAACGACTGCTCGCTTGCGCAGAAAGAAAATTAAGCTGTGAAGTATCCCATTTTATGTGTTTGTTTAATTATTTGTACCGGTATTGTGTTGTGTTGTAAAATTATTTTGATTTCACCTTTATGTTGAAAGGTTTGCCTTCTTTGCGACTAGAAGACATATCCTAGTTTTGCCTCCTGCAAGTAATTTATTTTTTAGACCTTAGCACAAAATCCAACACCCAGTTTTCATTCTCAGATGTTTGATAGTTGAAAGCTTTGGAATGGCCTTTTGTCGTAAAAAATATTATCTTCTTAAAAATAATATTTAACATCTTTTTAACCTCCATGAAGGAAGTATACGTACCTACCTATCGTTCTGTCATTCTTCAAGTTTTCAAGAAGGAGACGGAGAAAACGAGAACAGTAAGAACCTTCATCATTGTGCAAGAAAAGATGAAACACCAACACATGAAGTGCAAAAACTCGAAGAGAGAGGTTTGCTTGCTGAAGTGGTCGTTGGATACAACCAGTATGGGCCAGAGATACCTATTTATGGCCTTTGGCCTACCTGAGTCCAGCTGGCACGTTGCCCTTCTCGTTCTCATCTTTACCCACTTGACAGGACGGGAAGGAGACTCAAATGACTCTAAAATGGAGGAGATGGTGAACTGCTCTTAAAGGGACACTGCCACCCTAACATTATATTTGAGTTGAGATAGACATTTTGCGTGCTTGGCATTGCAATTATGTATGGTATAAGTTAAAACAACCACTGAGGTCGAATCACAGAGAAATTCGAGTTTGGTTTTGCAATCTGTAACATCCCCAGTCCCCAATGTATGTGAATGGTGGCCCTGAGCCGAATGTCGTAGTCTCTCTTTACTAAATGTTTATTACAGTCGACTTGTTTTACCTTTGGCCATATTACATTAGCCATCACACTAGTCATACTTATGGCATCGTGAGGTTTTCTTTTTCCAAAAAAATCCTTCCATATGACGTCATCAGCCCAAATAATTCAAACACATTTTTCATGAAATTGAGCAATGTTTGTGAGAAACAAATGTCATAATCGTGTTTGGCAGCAATTACTTCATATTTAGCACCACAAGCGGCGTACATTTGAGAACTGTTGGAAAGGTGGCAGTGAATGAATGGACTCTAGACGCATATGCTCTTTAGAAACGGCCAATTTTGTATCACAATCTTGTAATGAGCTCATTTTATGTTTCCATAACTCTTGAATAGTGATAATATCGCCTAAGTCAGTAATTTATTTCTTGGAATATATCATACACTAAAACTTGCATTAAACTTGCATGCATACAACTTGCATTTTTAAGCATTTTAAAATGTTTTAAAACATTTCTCGCTAAATAATCCATCGTGAAAACGGCTATTATCTTATCTTGTAGGACAGCTTGTTGGGAAATGAAGGGAACACATCAATTGACGCACGTAGATGCTGTCATGTGATCTGCAAAATTAATTTCTTAGGCATTTATTTTCTTAGGCTTCTTACATGCTAATGCACCGGTGTCGATTTGTATACTATTAGGGAGGGGGGGCGGCCCCCTCTAATGTTTTCCAATTTTAACATTAAGCCTATGGCGTTGCATGGCAAGAATGGAGTTAAAATCTACAAAGTTAGCATTATGCCGCCCCCCCCCCCCAATCATTTTCATGAATTGACACCGCTGTGCTAATGTGAAAACTACGTAACTTTTCGAATAAAGAATGTGTATAAGGTGAAAATTCGGTGCGCACAAACAGAAAAACCGACAGACAGACAAACAGACAGACAGAGCATCCTTAAATAGTAAGTTAGATTCTTTAAGGACCTCATATAAGGTCAAAAACACGGAAAGTTGTTGATGCATGGCAGAAGAGAATGGTTTTCTCTTTGTGATTTAAGATTTTCATATCATAGTAGGGACATAATCTGCCAATGACATGATTGATCTACGTTTTTCCGACTCTTTTTCTCTCATTTCTACATGAAAAATCAGAAGAGCTACAACCTGGTATAACAGATGGAATCTCGCAGTTAATCGGCTTAGAGCAAACATATGTCATATAAAACGTTTGTGCTCATATCATGCTGCTGGAGCGTTCTTCAGCAATATCTCGGATATACCATCGGATAGAAATGGATAAACAATCAGTACCTACAAGAGATTGATCCACTAACCTTTTGCAAACTTGATCTGCTGCAACGCTGCTGAAGCATCTACAAGGCCAGTCACATTGCAAGCCAGTAATGAAATTCAAAGTGCAGTCAACCTCAGAATGCTTAACGAGCATTAGCTTGCAAATGCTCAGATGATGCCAGAGAGTGTAGGGATGATTGACATGTATTTCGCATCGAATTCGAAAATCACACATACATCGGCTAAATCACGCAAATCGCCTGAAGAAAAACATGTTTCATCAAAAATGTTACCAACTTCTCCCAGTGCAAAGGCCCGTGTGTTGCCACCTTTTACTCGCTCATCGAATATCGATATTCAACCGCTTACGCCATTGTTCTGTGTAATATCACCTTTTATTGGTTTGTGTCTTCAGGTAACTACCCCGCTTCCGTTACAGAACGACTAGTCAAAAGTTCTCCATGTGCCTATCAGCGACTAGTCAAAAGTTCTCCATGTGCCGCTTTCAACACCTCATCCTGTCCATCAAATTACATTCAGATCGTTTTCCATTTTCCTGCTCACCTTGTGCGCCTGCCAGCCAGCTCCTATCCTGACCTTGACATCATGCTGCTGTTATCGGTACTGAACCTCCACGACCCCGTGGTGTGCCTCCCCAGTAGCCTCTCCTCGTGCCAATCCGATGGTACGTGGCACATCACGGCGCGTTACGCCCCCACCCGCCGTTCCTGCGTGCTTTGCGCGCTGAATTCATAGACTATTCCGTCGTCTCCTTTGCCTGACTGCTACTTCCTCTTGCCCCTGGAGCCAGACTTTTGTCTGGCCATCAGGATCAAGTGCGCCTGCCGCTTGATGGCAGCGCGGGACGGCACCGCGTCGTCGCCGGTCGTGTCGCCGTCGGTGCCGACGTAGCCGATGTCGTCGTGGGCGACTTCGCGCTCGAGCTGAGCGCGCGGCCTCTGCACGTGGAGCTCCGATCGCGTCATGAGGAAGGCGGCGGCGGCGGCAGAGCGCTGCACCTGCTCCGGGTCGGCGCCGCGCAGCGAGGCCATCAGGGCGGTGGCGCCGGCGCTGGCAGACTCCAGCAGTGTGTTCAGATGCGCCGCCGTGTCGGAGACGTCGTGCTCCGGCGGCGGCTGGATGAGCTGCGCGCTGACGAGCACGGCCGCCAGGTACTCGAGCAGCTGGCGCAGCCTCGAGAGCGCCTGCGTGACGCGCCTGCAGGCGGCCACGTGACTCCACTGGACGTGGTGCGTGGCCCCGTGCGCTGCCCTGCAGTCGCCGGACGCCGTCCGAAGCAGCACGTCCTGCTCAGTCTCCGCCCTGTGGATCAGCGAGCCGCGGATGGTGTTCAGCTCCTCCAGCTTCTGCAGGAGAGCTGCCTTCTTCACTTCCAGCTCATTGACGAATGCCTTGGCATACTGATACTTGGATTGCTGTTTTTCGAATTTCTCAGCCACTCCAGGAACAGTGTGACTTCCAGTTACATTTTTAATCAACTCAAGTTCGTCTTCACTGTATTCGAAAAGGCAACTAGTGTCTTGCAGCTCAGTGCTGTTGCTGATAGAGAGTCTGGAGTGGTACGTCATGTGAGAAAGTGGCATGGATTCCTGGGCAGAAAAAAGCGCCTGTATCGCCTTCCAAAGCATGGTAAATTCATGTTTTTCTTCCTCATTCTGCTTTTTGAAATCAGCAATTTCTTCCTTTCGATCATTTCGGAGCCTAAATAGATCAAACTCCGTTTTAAAGACTTCAGTGTCGGCCGTTTCTTTTCCTCTGACAGCTTCTGCTCCTGATTGTTCGCACATAGACAATTCGTCTTCGTGGCACCGTAACAGCGTGTTTGCCACATCCAACGCTGACTGACTTGAAAGACCCTCTACAACCAACTGATCTCTGATATTCCTGTATGTATGCCTAATCATTTCCGCTTCCATATGTTTCTTGTCGTTTGCACATATCTGATTTTCGATAGCAAGGCATCGCGTATCCCCCATTGGTCCTTCAAGCTCAAGAAATACGACATCACTCACCGTTTCGTTAAATGTATTGAGTAAGTTTCGAAGATGTTTATTTTGCATCCTGCGCGCATGTCGCAGTTTGTTAAGCTTGTTTTGCATGTCACTCAACTTCCAATCAATATTTTCATTAATATCCCTTGGTTCCCGTTCTCGAAATATGCTACTTCCAGGGTGATGATCACAAAGGGCCTTTCTCATCAAAAATTCGTTGGTTCTTGCACTTCTTCGAGAGATGCGTGTTTCTAATATTTCGCTTCGTAACTTTCGAATGGTTTCTTGATTCGCTTCGATTTTTTCTCGACACTCTTCTGCATATGTTTTAGCTTGGTCGTTTTGCAACTCAACGCGCTTCTTCAGATGATTTAATTTGTCTGCTGCATACGTTTTAGCGCCATTTGGAAATTTCCTTGGTACTGTGCATGGTTTTGTAGTCTCAAGAAGAGTCATCTTCATTCAGCAGAAAGTGAATGATTAGCTAGGTTCCGCCGGTAATTTAATCGAACCACTAATGTGTGTGTGTGTGTATTACTCACCCTTAACCGTTTCCCTCTTTCTCCTCCAATGATTAAATAACCCGCTACCAACCCCACCAACCACCCAGTTTGAGGCCCTTGGTTTCCCAAACAAGCTGTGAAAACCAAGAAGAAACACATCGGAACAACAAAGCTCGCAAAATACTCATGCCGCTTATTTCACGCGCAGACTTTCACTGGTAACTTCCGGTACTAGCCGTATCTGAGAGAGTTGTGATATTGTTTTCAGGTAACTTTGAAAAAGTTGGGATATTGTTCCGAGAAGTATGCTATAAGTATGTGTTTATAGCATGTGTTTTCCATCGCGACTCAAAATATCCCTGCATATCAGACAAATTATTTAGGTTCAAGATCTAAGCCAGCAAAATTGTATTTTCTTGCTATCCGGTTCCCGCCGGCGGTGGTATATTTCCATATGCAAAAAAACAGCCTTTACGACAGCATATACTATGGCAGTTTACTATACATACAAAATCAACTGCATACTGCAACAGCAAAAACAACATAGGGGAGAGTGGGTTAAGGCGGCCATGGTAGGTAAGACGGCCACCCCCTCTGTAGGCTAAACTACCAGCGCTACGAGCGGAATTAATGAGTTTGGGAGTTCCCCTTTTCGACCGCACTGCCCCAGTGAAGTTGGGTAAGATTGCTCTCCGTAGTTTATTCATAGTTTATTTTTTTGTAAAACAACCCTCTCGGTTCAAAATGCTTCTATAATATTTTGTAAGATTTTGTGAACATATCCTTGCGGTTAAAAACCTGACTTCAACTGTGATAATTACATATACAGCCAGTGTCGATTTGCAATGACGGTCGAATGTTGATTAAATACGGTGTCCGAGACAATGTGCATTTAATTATTTGCGTCGAATGTGGGGTAAGACGGCCCCGTTTGCTCCGGGTGGCTGTCTTACCCCATCTCAAGATCATAAATTTTGTTTAATGTTTAAAACTTAACAGGCATATTCAAACAGTATACCCATAATTGCTAGATGAGAACATGTCACTTACACTGCTATATCACCATCAATGCTCACAAGGCGTGACCGTCTTACTTCACGAGATAAACCGTTTTACCCCATGAGGTGGGGTAAGACGTTTTTTTGCAGACCTTTATAAAATTGCAAATGTCATATTTATTAACAACAACAAGGGACTAACTTCCATGCAAATTGAAAGACGAATGTTGGAGGTAGTAACATGCAAAACGTCAGACTTATTGGCCGTATTTAACCTGGCCAAATAAGGCTTCAAAGTTAAGGTGGCCGGCATACCCCACTCTCCCCTACTGTGGGAATGAGAAGTTATATGAAACACACGTTTAACAGCAGTACAAGCAAGCACAGCAACATAAAAAGCATCGAAAACTAATAGGAATACTTCAGCATCGCATCAACAGCTCATTACGAACTCTACTAGCAGTTCCGTGTTTTCCTGCAGAC
The DNA here is from genome assembly GCA_014673585.1 of Semibalanus balanoides. Lineage (NCBI taxonomy): Eukaryota > Metazoa > Arthropoda > Thecostraca > Balanomorpha > Balanidae > Semibalanus > Semibalanus balanoides. The sequence continues at coordinate 10,902 of VOPJ01012380.1, read as the reverse complement.
AACAGCTCGCCACAACGCTGCAATCGGTAGGCGTAGCTATTTTACATCCAAAGAGCACACACATTCAAACACGAGAGCCCAGTCATTTAGAAATGGCCGAGCCGGCACACGGGGCAGCGCGGCGAGTGTGGGTGGCAGAGTAACGGCAGCAGCAACGGCAGCAGCACTGGCAGCAGCAACGGCGGCAGCACCGACATCGGCAGCAGCAACGGCAACGGCAGTGGCAACGGCAACGGCAACGGCAACGGCAACGGCAACGGCAACGGCAACGGCAACGGCAACGGCAAACGGCAAACGGCCAACGGCAACGGCAATTGGTCTAACGCAACGGCACGCAACCGGCAACGGCAAGGCAACGGCAATGGCAACGGCACGGCACGGCAACGGAACGGCAACCGCGAAACGGCGCAGTGGTCGCCGTTGATTCCCTCTCTCCGGTTTTGTCCTGCTTGAGTCAGTGGCATATTTATAAATCCGCCAAGGGGGACCAAGCCAAACCACACGCAACATAGGGCGGCCGTCAGCGAAAAATGTTTGTCTGAGCGGGGGGGGGGGGTAGGCTCCCGTGAAATTTCGAAGGCGCTCTCCCAAGCTACCACATACTCCAACGCCCCCCCCCCAATGGTCACCTCCGATGCACCTCTGAAGGAGCCATCCCACATAATTCCGAAGGTAACCTCCCACATAACTTTAAAAACTGGCCCACCCCCATGTCTTCAAAGGTGCCCTCCGAGTCCAATGAATGTACCTCTGAAGGCGCTCTCTCAAATATCTCCGAAGGCGACCTACGATACATCTCCGAGGGCGCCCTCTCAAATATCTCGAGAGACACCCTCTTCATGAGACCAGAGGCGCCTTCGCCTCACATTCAGTGAATGACGCCTTTGGAGGTATATAGGAAGGGCGCCCACGGGCCTCGAGATATGCATCTGAGGGTGTTTTATACTATGTGAGAGGGCATCTTCAAAGCTGAATCGTATCGGTGGGCGCCTTCGGAGGTATGTGGGAAGGCTCTTCAGAGATGCATCGAGGGCGCCTTCATACGCCTTCTCGTATATGTATCGGAGAACACCTCCGAAAGTGTATTCGAGAATGCCTTCGAAGATATGTGGGAGGGCGCCATCGGAGACGCATCGGAGGGCGCTTTGGAGCCTGCAGAGTGTAAATTTTTGGAGAGCGTTTTCAAAGGTGCATTGGGGGGGAGCTTTGGTAGGTATGTAGGAGGGCGCCCTCATATTTGTATCGGATGGCACCAATTGGGATGCATAAGGGGAGGGCGCCTTTGGAGGTATGTTTAAGGGCGCCTTCAGAAGTTTATCAAAGGGCGCCTTTGAAGGCATGTGGGAAAGCATAAGAGGTGTATTGGAGGTCGCCTTTGGAGCTATGTAGGAGGGCGCCTCTGGAAGCATTTGGGAGGGCGCTTTGAAGGTATGTGAAAGGGCGCATTCAGGTGTACCGGAGCGCACCTTAGATTCAGTGAAACATGCTTCAATGCTTCATATTCAGCCGGAGCGCGCCTCACACTCAGCGATGGGCGCCTTCGGCGCCCTTCGCTGAATTTGAGGCGCATTTCATGAACCGAAGGCGCCTTCGGTGCATGAGGGCGCCTTCGGTGCATGAGGGCGCATTCGGCGCCCAAGGGGGGGGGGGGCATGGTGCGGTGCCCCCTAATATCGCCTGCTTGAGTTCATTTCAGCACCCGGACCAGCCGACGCCCGAAGGACGGTGACTTCGCAGTAGCTTCCTTACTAGTTATATCAGGAATAAGAGAAATAACAGGGCAGATTTGTAACATGACTCAGAGTTGGGTCATGAGTTCACTCATGAGCCAGACATTTTTGGATGAGTCATGAGTTGGGAGTCGACCAATTTGTAAAGCGGCACTTGAGTCAAGAGTCGAGTCGATTCATTTGTTTGAACACACTTGAGTCAAGAGTTTGATCCGTTCTTCGGTATGAGTCAGACTTGAATCGACTCAACAAATTGTGATCATGCCACGGGACATACCAAGGGGGCACTGAGGCGACGCCCCTTCCCGAGCCCAACAATTTACACTACGATAGAATGCGATTTTGTCTGACACCCGACCCTACCCCCCAGGGTCAACATCAAGTAATAATGCATTTTTTGATGAGTCAAACTGAGACGACTCAAATGTTTTTTTTAGTCGAGTCGAATCAATTTGTTAAAACTGCACTTGAGTCATAAGTTGAGTCGATTCAATTTTTAACAGCAAAACTTGAGTCATGAGTTGAGTCGACTCATTTTGTTTTAAACACCACTGGAGTCAAGAGTCGAGTCAGTTCTTTGGCTCTTGAGTCAGACTTGAGTCGACTCAAAAAAATATGGGTCATTATGAGTCTGTAACAGGGATCGGCGACTCACAGTAGTTTGTTTGGAGAGAAGGCGACCGGTTTATTGTGAAAATCTTTATCAACCAGTAAAGCGCCGTAGTTGGCGATGAACGAGCGAGCGCGAAGGAAATGTATGGTGAATCCTCACTCAATCGGGGAAGTAGTTTTCTGAGAATACAATAATAAGTGCGCACCGTGCGCACGTGCAGAGACACATGCCTGCTTATAGAAATGTGGAGGCGAAGAGGTCCCATAACACACCAACCAAATTTGACAAAATCGGCTCAGCCGTTCTGAGAACTATATAGGGGTGTGCACGTGCGCACGTGCAGAGCCACCCCACCCCTGACTTGTGGAAAAGCGGCGGCTGAGAGGTCCCCAACTACTCACCAAATTTGAACACAATCGGTTCAGCCGTTTCTGAAATATAGAATAGAGGGGTGTGCACGTGCGCACGTGCAGAGGTACCTGGTGCCCTACCCTTGACTAGTGGAAAGTCGTGAAAGTTGCGTAGTTAAAGGGAATATAGCACCTTTAACATTAGTTTTTAACTGAGATAGCCAGATTGTCGGGTGTACTGAAGGAAACCTCTACTCTGAAATTTTCCCTTCCCAAACGACCTAGTTGCTGAGTTTGCAACGCAAAACCGTTGGTCATATGTGTTCAATTCAACGTCACAAATCCCGTGACGTTCGCTACGTCCATCAGTAGTTAACTCCACTGTGATTTCCCCCGCATTGCTTTTGAACCGTCGCCCAGTTTTCAGTTACCTTGCGTCCCGTCCGCTACGAAAGGTATTGACTTGAACAATTGTAAAATGAATGTCATTTTCTTTGTCAGTTTTCATTGGTTTCAATTTGAAAATATGCAGACAAGGTCTTTTGAAAAGCCTAACTGTTGATGGGTAGCTCGACCGGTAGCTGCAATTTATCCGCAATAGAAGCATATTCAGTATAACTAATGTATTTACTCAATGCCATGGGCAAATTCCACTTATGGTGGATAGTTATATAATAAATATTTATGTCAATTGTGAACGATTCCAATGAAAAAATTACCCATAGATACTATGTGAGTTGCAAATTGTTGAGGCTGGCTGGTCAATGTTCATGCAATACAATCAACAAAATATAAAGACACGTTTGTGTTGTTTACGAGAAGTTCGGTTTTCCCAAAACACATGATTGGCCATAACTTGTGAATTTCAATTGGAATTTGCCCATTTGAAAATAATACAGACAAAAGGTCTTCAAAAGGGCACAACTGTTGAGGGTGTTCTTTACCGGTTAGCTCCAACTATTATCGCAATAGAAGCATATGCAGTGCTAACTAATGAATTTCATTCAATGGGCTAATCACACATTGGACAAATTCACTCTGGTGTGGATATAGTTTTAAGTAACATCATTGTCAATTGTAAGTTGATTTCTTTTTAAAACATTACTAAAAGATGCTTAGAATAGACCCTAGTGCAAACATTAACACATTTGTAATCGCGTCCAATACTTATTTGCGAGTCAGACCAGCGACGCAGTGTTACGTTTTTTACGCATCTGATTCAGGACGATTTTTGCCGTTCGATGCTCCTGTGACGTCACAGACTCGCTTTGGTGACGCAATTGGTTTGTGATGTCACATGTAAACATATGACTATTTTTTTCAAAATTTACAACAAATTTGACTTTGTTTCGCAAAAATTGAATGCCAGGAACGTAATCAGGGCATTCTTCTCCATCATTCTACATACTTTTCCCAAGGTGCTATATTCCCTTTAAGGAATCGATCGCCAAACTTTTCAAAACATTTTACAATGTTTTATAAAGTTTCACACAATAATCCACCGTGAAAACGGCTATTAATAATGTATGTGAGGATATGAAATGCAACAATGAACCGCCTAGCTGAAAAAAAAATTATTTAAGTTTGTTTAGCCAGTATGTAATGTATGCTTTACGCAGTAATTGCAACACATTATAACAAATAGCAATTGTAACTGCATCCGTTTGGAGTGGACGCCGCCGCTACTGTTGCCGAAGCTGCCGGACAGCTGCACGACGAAGACAGCATCGTTTCGAGCACGCCGACACTGATAGAGCCGCACAGGAGCGACCAGGGCTGGAGATCCGTTTCTGAGTCCGGGGGGGGTCCAGTCTGGAGAGGGCCCACCCTGGAGGGGGCCCACCAGAGACGGAGGGCCCCGCAATACAAGGGGCCCCGGGGTAGTGGCGAATTCTAGCGTTTGTTGAGCGCAGGGGTGATGTCAGTGCAAAGTTGTTGACGGGGGGGGGCGGCGTCAGTGAGAAGCGAGTAACGGGAGAAAGTAAATACATTTTAAAGTTGCTATTTTTTGGGAGGAGCAAAAGCCTACAGATTTGATTTTTTGGGGAGGGAAATTGCTAATTTTTACCGACCGTAGAAGAAGATCCGCTGCCAGCAGGCGCGGATCCAGAAGTCTTTTCCCAGAAGAGGACGCCGTAATTAGCGCGATGTTATGGCCGGTTAAAAGTGTAAGGTAACACACAGTATTTTGTCATTACTTTCACATTTCCCGGTCTTTTGTGGCAAAAATAGAGCTGTTTATGATAATACTTTGGCATGATTTGTAGTGGAATATTTGACAGCTTTCGTTTATTCGTGGTCATTAAGGGGAAGAGCGCGCGCCCCAGCGCCACCCCCTAAGTCGCGCCTGGCCAGTGCCCGGAGCAATCAGGGTCCTTTTTATCACCTGGCTAATAATATATTCTTCCGATATGAAGGGGTTCCGCCAACACTTTTAAATGTGGGGGACGTACTTCAGTAAGCCGTCGGCCACGGCGGAAATCCAGAGTGGATTTTGACAAGTTTGGGGGGGGGGCAACATCCCAAAATTATCGCATAATTTTTGTTTCCCTGAAAACTCATCGGATTTCGCTTGCTTATGTATCAATAACTGATTTAAAACAAATTGCCTTAGTAAAATGTTGCTTAGTTTTACGACCAAACTCAGGAAATGTGTCAAATTTGCGCCGATTTTGGGTGGTTTGGGGGGCATGGCCCCTTTGGCCCCCCCTGGATCCGCCCTTGCCGTCGGCGAAAAAATGTTGACGGGGGGAGGATAAAGCGTCGGGTAGGTACCTAAACATTGTTGAGCGGGAGGAGGACCCAACAACTTATAGAGGTGAAGCGTCAGTAAAAAGCTGTCAAGCAGTTTGTCAGGACAAAAATCGTGGAATAATCCCCCTTGCTCAATAATAAGGGACACGTCCCCCATCCTGTCCCACTCATAACGGAACCCCTGTTTGCTTTATCAGGTCTTATATACCAGTCTGGCAATGAATCTCAGCCAGTTTGAGAGCCCAAGGCCCAGCCTGAAGAGGTTCTCAAACTCTCCAAAAAGAAGTAACCGTCGGTCTAAGAGGGCTCCGTCAGGCCTAGACAGGCGTATGCCAAACTTGAAGGACCCAGCAAGCCTCATCCCAGGCGTTGCCGTTCGACAGGTCGACCCTCTCCTGATGGTCTCTCAAAGACGCTGAGGATCTGTCCTATAAAATATGCCCTCCCAGGCCACATAGAGCCCATTAAATTTAGAGGGCCCACTCAGACTACGCTTAGGGCCATCTCAGCCAGACATTAGGCACGATAAGGTCCTACAAAGTACGTTTCGCGCCGACCCAGGGTCGGATTATGAGATTTATTGATTATCGGATGAGGTATCAGACGGCAGACCGTCAGTACCTCAGACTGACATTTCTCCTCTAAGACGACCAAGGGCCCCCTCAAGCCGACCGAGAGCCCCCTAAAGTCGACCGATTTTCCTACCGAAGGCCATCATGAGCCTCGTTAACGACGTAGGGCCTGGGCCTGAAAGGCCCCTGAGCTGACCGAGAAACCCCCGGCGACTGGACCCACTCAGGCACAGAAAAAGGCCCCAAGCCGACCAAGTGCCCCATCAAGCCGACCAAGTGCCCCCTCAAGCCGACTGAGGTCCTTCTCTGGCCGATCGATGGCCCCTTACACCGATTGAAAGCCTATCAGGTCGAACGAGGGCCCATCAGGCCGGATGAGGGTCATCTAAGGAAAACAATGGTCCTGCAGGCCCACCGAGGTCCCTTTCAGGCTGACAGAGGGTTTGTTTGTTTATTGGGGCTTTAGGCGACAGACGACAGCTGACAGAGGGCGGAGGTCCCTTTCAGGCTGACTTTCAGGCTCAGACGGAACGATGGCCCCTCAATCCAACCCAGGGATCATTCAAGCCAATTGAAGGCCTTCTCAGACCGGCCAAAGGGCCCCTTAGACTGACTGTATGCCCTTAGGACCGCCTCTGGGCCCTCAGCCGACTGTGGGCGCCCTCAGGTAGGCGAGACCATCATCCGCCGACCAGGGCATGCTTAGGCACGCGGCGACCCTCTCAGGCCTATCCGAGGGCCTTCTCAGACTGTTTTAAATTCGGATAGGAATCCCGCAGGCCGACCAAGAGCCACTCAATGCCGACTGTGGGACCCCTTGAGCCGAATATGGGCCTCTTAGCGGTCCAAGGGCCCACCATCAGACGACCGAGGGGCCCCTTAGCAGTCTTCAAGTCGGCATGGAAGTCCTCAGGCCGACTGATGGCCCTCAGACCACCCGGGGTCATATTAGGTCGACCGAGGGCCCCTCATGCAGGGGCTGAGATCAATGGGGGGGGGGGGTCCACGGTTCATAAAATACTAGTAAAGCGGAACGGAGCTTCAACCACAGGGCCCCCAAATGGGAGGGCATTTTGACATCAATGTCAAACTGCTCCCATTGGCCCTGTGTTGAAGCTCCGTTTCCGTTTTCCTAGTATTTTATGACCGTGGACCCCCCCCCCAGGATATCCAGCCCTGCCCTCATGCCGGCTGTGGCTCCTCAGGACGACTGTAGACCCGCAGGCTGACTCTGGGCACTATCAGGCCGGCTAAGATCCATTGCAGGACAAACGAGGGCCTCTGGCCGACCGAGAGCCCCCTCAGACCATCTTTAAGTCGGCATGGATCACCCATGACGACCTCGAAGAACTCGGTTTATAACTCGGTTTATAACTCGGTCCGAAACTTCGGGTTTTATACTCGTGTTTTATAAACTCAATTGATAAACTCATATTTTGGCATGTATAGGCCCCCCTTTCCGACCTAATGACCGTTTGCCTTTCTCTGCTCTAGAGGGGACCCCACAAAGTTTTCATTGAATTTGACCCCGGACCCATCCAGTTTTTAAACATCCAGCGGGGCTCAAAGGGCTTAGACGCCCTTGCTCTCCAAGGATCTCCGATCTCCAAGCCCTGGAGCTCAGGGATGCGCTAATGAAAGATGGGGGGGGGAGGTGCGGCGATCCCCCCAGTAGTTGGAAAAGGGAGTAAACATATCTCTCCTGAAGGCAGAAGCCCCACCAAAATATAGGGAGCCCCTTGTCTTGTCCCCTCAGGCCGATTTCTGTCGGCCCGAGGCCTGAGGGGCACTCATTTGGTCCGAGGAACTACTTAGTCCCCGCTTGAGGGCATACTCTGTCGGGCCTGAATGGATCTTTTTCTTTAGGTCGAGGGCCCTGTCGGCTGAGCGGCCCTCAGTCGCCTGAGACTATGATAACCTATGTTTTATATTTTATATAAATTTAGTCCCGAATGTTCTGTATGGATTGGATTTCCGAGGTCCAGGCCCACGCTAGAGCAGAGCTTGTTGCGCAGGCCTGACCCCATTACCACGTACAATTCCTGTTGGTCGGCAAATTTAGACGAAAGTTTTACGTGCCCGACATACCTTGGACAACGTCCACCCCGGCTCACTGACGTACCGTGACCTTCAAGTGCGATCGTCTGCCACCGGCCGCAGGCCATTCCCACGTCAGGAGCAAATAGCGAGCGCCGAAGCGACTCGAACCCGGGCTGCCACTACCGGAATAGGTCAGAAGCCTAGCGCTCTCACGACTGAGCTACAGGAGCGGAGCTACAGGGACTGAGCTACAGGGTTCTCTGTCGACCTGAGGTGGTGGCCTGAGGGCCCCTTTGGTAACCTGAGGGGCCCTCAGCCAGCTTGAATGACTCTTTTTAGACTGAGGGCCCTCTGACGGCCAGAGGAGGGCCATCTGGCCACCTAAAGGAGCCTCGCTAGCTGGAGAGGCCCTTGTCGGTCTGAGGGGGTTCTCTGTCGGTCTGAGTGAGCAGCATTGTCGCCTGAGGGGCCTCTGTCACTCTGATAGGGGGCCCGTCAGCTTTGAGATAATTGGTCCTAAAAACCTGAGCTGAGGGTGCCCTAATATCGGCTCGAAGGGTTCTCTATCGTCTGAGGGCTGGAGGCACTGTCGTCTAAAGGGCACTCTGTTGGCCAGAGGGCAGCCTGAAAGCTCTGAAGGCACAGTGACCTTCTGAGGGCCCGCTCTGACCTCATAGGGCCACTCTAACCTCCATAGGGCCACTCTGAGCTCCATAGGGCCACTCTGACCTCACGGGCCACTCTAACCTTCAGAGTCCAGGGGCCCACTCTGACCTCAGAGGGCCCCATTTACTTTAGAGGGCCCACTCTGATCCCTCAGTGGGCTCGCTCTGACCTCTGAGGGCTCGCCTGACCTCCCAGAGGCCACTTCTGACCTTTAGAGTCCAGAGGGCCACTCTGACCTTTAGAGTCCAGAGGGCCCATCCTGACCTCCAAGGGCCACTGATCTGGACTTCTAGAGGCCCACTCTGAACTCCAGAGGACCCCACTCTGACCTCCAGAGGGCTCCGCTCTGACCTCCAGAGGGCCCCACTCTGACCCCAGTGGGCGCCACTCTGACCTCAGAGCGCCCACTTCGATCTCCAGAGGGCCCACCCTAACTCCAGAGGGACCACTCTTACCTCCAGAACGGGCCCGCGCTTGACTCCAAGCCCTCTGACCTCCAGAGGCCCACTCTGATCTCCAAGGGCCCGCTTCGACATTGAGATAGCACACTCTATTCCCAAGAGGGATCAACAAGCTCAGAGGGCCCGTCTCACATTTAAATAGCTTTTTCTCTCTTTTAGCTTCTTTTTCCTCTACGGCAGAGGGGCCCCACCAAATTTTCATTTCTTTACTGAACCCCCCAGACCCCCCCAGGTTCTTACATCCAGTGGGCCCGGGGGGTCCAGACCCCCCGACCCCCCCAGGATCTCCAGCCCTGGGAGCGACGCGTTCGCCGAGTTGGTACCCTCGTCACAGCCGATTGATGGCGGTGCTGGTGTGGGTCCGGCCACCTCCAGTGGTAACCAGCAGGTGACGCTGGCGGCCGCCGCCGGACTTGACAACCCCAGCAATATCATCCAACTCAACAGCCGGGGCACCAAGCATAACCCCTTGCAGACCAGTGGTGCCAATCCTGCACCCAGAGGCGTCAGGCGATGGTGAGAGAAGATGGAAGGTTGCCTGGTGAAATATATTTTTTAACCGAGGATGAATGTGAGCTGATTCCGATTATATTTTTTTCGTATGGATACATATTAAAAGTTGGTTAAAAAATGTAACATATGAGTGTTATGAGTCAGCAATATCTATCACACATGTATGGAAGCATGATGCTAGCAAGTAAGACACCATCTGGGTTTCTAATGTGCTGGAAGTTCCATTGCTTTTTAGAGCAGTCGTCCTTGCCCACGACAAGAAGGATTTATTTCGGTTTAGTGGTTGTGCTCGAGATTACATCATTGTCCCGGCTCAGATAAAAGCAGCCCAGGAATTTGCACATAAATCCACTCGGGAGCTTTGAACGCACACTTGAAGATGATCGCAGCGTTCTTAAATAAACCTCTTTGGAAGATTCTTAAGCCGGATAATACTCGTAATGATCTTTTTCCACTAACGCGAGAAGCTCATTTCCATATATAGCTGGCAATCCACCTCCAATCCTTATTATGAAGTGTAATCAACAACTGATGCGGCATTTGGTGACAGTATGCCAAGTCACCGACCCGATTAGTCAAACAGTGACCGACATAGTTGAAGTAATGAAACAAACATGATTATCTGTAACCCAAATGGGCTTTATTCTTTGGATGTGTAAGTGCGTTCGCGAAATTCGTGAATCGCGGACTCCCTAGGCAGTCCCGCGGAATGCCTAGGCGGTCCCGCGGAGTCACAGCAACTCTTGTGAATCCGCGATTCACGGTGCCGTGATTCCGCGGATTCACAAGAGTCTTCATGTCACAGTCCCGCGATTGCCTGAGAAGTCCGCTGGAGATCCGCGAATTGCCTAGTGAACCGCGGATATCGATTCTTTCCAGTGATTTCGCGAATATCCTAGTTATTTCGCGGAACTTCTGGAGTATTGGAGTAAGGCTCATGCCTCAAACGCAATATGTGCTTGTTTATAATATTATGATATGAAAAATGATATTAACCATGTCGCAGCGGCTCTCTAGTCTCGACTGGTCACTGCAGAAACTGTAAGTCGTAAAAGAGGGCAGCAATAGTCAACCAAGTCACCTGTGATCTCAGTTGTTATCATAGTCAGACTCGTGCTCGGTGGAATCAACGGGCTGGACTTACTCCCGTCACAGCCTCAGCCCTTCGGATCCAGGTAACGATCGGGGCTCGCAGCTCGCTGC
>VOPJ01012379.1:0-26359 GCA_014673585.1 Semibalanus balanoides | reverse complement strand
AGCAATGCTTCTACGCTTCGCTTCTACGCTTCTACGCAATGCTTCGAGCAATGTAGTAGCGAAAGCTCTCTGGCGACCATCGATAATTAAGTACTTCCAGTATGTGATTGGCGACCTTGAAATATCTCAGCAACTATAAAGTGAATCTGGGGAAATATAATTCACTAAAAATCTGTTCTACAGACTAGTGTCAACAACTTCACATGACCAATGTGAGTAGGCATACTCCCTTTAACCCGTACACAACGGGGGGTTTGAACAACCCCGTGCGGTTTTATCGAGATTACGAAAAAACAGCTGCTCGTAGCGCCGCCAAAAATGGTATAATTTACAATTGATCCTTTCCACGCATTTTATTAAAAATTGAGTTCCTTGTCGGATCAGGTCAGGTCACCAGATAACGTCATGTGACCCCAACTCCCAAAAAGTTTGCGGTCGTGCCATGACCACGGTTTGTAAGGGATCGATATTCAACTTTTAGGTTGCATGAAGTCATTAGTATCTACAAAATGTTAATCTCAGATTTGCGATATCGATGACCTGAGGACGTATCAATTTTGTGACCTCCCATTATAAGTCAGTGGATAAATTTTAAAATGCTTCCTTTTTCGAGGATATCAGTCCAATTCCTTCTGGATAATGAAATCACAGGATATTATTTATGAAAGTGCAAGTTTTGTTAAGTGACCCATACGGGGTCATTTGAGGCCATCCCAGGTCAGCAACACTTTTTCGTCAATAACTCTCGACATAATGAATATAGAGAAATGAAACTATCACCAATGCGGGAGCGGGCTCTCGGCCAGTCACGGACAAACAGTACAATGCATGTTGAAAACCGTAGCTCTTTTCACTAGCCCAGCTATCCAAGGAAATTGTGACAAATTTCCAGCCACCTCTGGTAGCTACAAATGGAACTTTTGGACAAATGTATGCACCATATTTGCCGAACTTAGCCTCTGACCGGGACTGGACCCCGGCCAGGCTCGGCCAGCTTCGAGTCTGTACACGATGTGACGTCAGAGGCCACAGCACGGCCACCGCCGGTCATGACCTGACCCTAAACAAATTGCCCTTGACAGATTTGTGAAAAGTATACATTGCTGAATTCAGCGTGAGCCCAGCTTTCCAATGGTGCATCTCCCGTCCGTGGTTTGAGGAGCTTTCCGACCCCCTCTAACGAACCGTGTCCGCCTCTGCTGCACAGTGGACAGACTCGCAGCCAGCTTCAGATTGAGAGGTTCCTCGTCTAGTCGGAAGTGGCCCTCTCCGGACATGAAGTGGCCCTCTTCGGTCTCGGACATGAAGTGACCCTCTTCGGTCTCGGACATGAAGTGACCCTCTCCGGACATGAAGTGGCCCTTAATCTGAGCAGAAAGAATCTTTACTGTCGCGGCAATATTTTTTTAAATAAAAAGACCCTCATCTAGCCAGAGAAGGCTTTTGTCTAACCAATCTGGGTCCTCGTCTGAACGGAAAAGTTGTCTTTTGATGATCTGAGCCAACGCTCCATAGATGATCAAGATACGAATTCCTGTTATAGCTTTGGTTCATTTTCCTCCAGTTGAAAGCATTAGTAAAGCCCTGCTAGCCAAAAAGACGCTGGACACTCACTGCCTTAATTCCCAGTGTATCCGTATAGCAAATGAGCTAATATTCTAAGAATCTATTCCGAGTCTTGCTATAAATCTATAGCAACACACGCATGTGCTAGTGAACAAAGCAAAGACAGCGTTTCGGCTTCGCTGACTTGCTCCGACTGCAATGATTGGTTTCTTTGAACTGTCCTTCACGTCCGAAACGACAGATTGTGGGTCGCCTTTGAAGAAATTCTGCACACGACATAAAAATATGATAAGAGATAAGAACTATTTACTGACGTCGATCATGGCCTCCCTGAATCCCCCCTTCATTTCAAAGGCGAGGTGGAGCTCCTGAATCCACAGGACGAAATCTCAGGTTAGTTGTGGCCATGTACAATTTTCGGTAAAAGGCTTTGGTGCGGGGTGGATCTTCACAAATGAGACAATTCCATCTCTACACCTTTTTGCTCCCAATTTCAAAAAGATAAAGTCCAAATTCAAAAAGATAAAGTCCAAATTCAAAAAGATAAACACCATTTCAAAAGCTGAAGTCCAAATTTCAAAAAGCTGAAATCCCAATTTCTCTTAAAAAGGATATAAATGCAATTTCAAAATAATACCAATGTTATGCCATAAATTGCCCAATGCTATGATCTCAGGTTAATGCCATTACGAGCTCATAATCATGTCACATCAAAAATCATCATTAGAAACGGAAATGTGTAATGCGCATGCGCATCTTTCACAAGAGTAGTCTTTACACAAAAAGCTGCCACATAAGAAGAGGTTTGTCACAATACAAAAAATTGTATTGCATTATTCACGTGACTTTGCAAGCTTATATAATGAAATAATCTTTAACATTGTCATTTTATTCATTCGTTCTCCATTCCATGCCGTAGTCTCTGTCGTACATTGTGTCTATAATTTGGGAAAACTGTTATTTGGGGAACCAATTTACGTTAGTTTTTGACGTATCTGAATCTTCGGAAGACATGGGTGGGATTATGATTACTCGGAGAAAGACAAACTTTATATCTGAAGATTGGATTCTTTTTAACCATGTTGGTATAAACGATAATGAGGATCCTGACCCGCCTCCGACATCCACCGGACATCGTGAGCCGCAGCTGAGCGGAGGCCAAAATCTGCCACAGCCACGCGGCAGACGTGGTTTTGCTACCGGGGACGATGTTGACTAGCTTTTGGGGGTAGACGTGGTTTGCTGCCAGTTGTATGAGTTGTTCAGACGAATAAATATCACCAACTTGGCTCAAAATGTGTGTTATTGTTATTGTGTTATTGCATTAAGGTTTCTTATTTTTCAAAGTCGTGAATAAAATGAATTCATGGGCGTGAATCGAATTAGATGGAATGATAATTAGTGAGGGCAGGATTTGTCTGTTAGACGACTTGTTCCAAGTAATGCATTGAACTTTTTCAGTATTTTAGCGACCTTGGCTCAACGGTCCTTTACATCTGCGTTGTCACCTGTTTAAAATTATACTATTCTATAAATATATATATTTAAAATAGGAGTTAATGTTTTTCATTTTATTCATTTCATTTTAATTTTGATTTATCTTTTTGAAATTGGTGTTTATCTTTTTGAATTTGGACTTTATCTTTTTGAAATTGGGAGTAAAAAGGTGTAGTTAATATGTAACTCTTGACTTTTGCTGAAACCAGTAACCGCGGCCAGTGTAATAAGTCCCTCTATTCGATTGGTGTGTGATGAAGTGACTGTTGAATCGACGTTGACTTATCGACGCTGATAAAGTTAGATATGGCGGATGCTCTCCAGACACAGGGACAGTTAAGGATTTTTACCAGTTTGACCTTGGCGCCACAAAATGTCAGCGAATAATGTTGTGTTTCTCCAATAATGGGCGATGTGTCCCTCTGCTGTCGATAATTGTCCCACGGCAGTAGCACAAGCCCATTTGCAGTGGCGATATACCCATCTCTCACAATTTGTGTTGTGTTTAGTGCGTTTCATTGTACTCCGAGACTCTAGTGTTCCTTCTGCTCGCTTTGTTTTGCAGCCATAATTAACATTCTGACAATGACAATCAAGAACGCAGGAACCGAGGGGCAGGGGGAGGGGCATTCGCTTCCCCAACATTTTCAGATTTTAACATTACGCCTACGGGCGTTGCATGGAAATAATCGACTTCAGAATGTCTCTGGCCTCCCCCAACTTTCGGAACGTTACGGCGCCCTTAATGACAGTGATAATGTCGGTTCGATTGCAGCCATTAATATATCCAGTAATGGTGCGCCCTTACATAGCGTGTCTACACGTCTCCGAACCGCGCTGACCAGCGCACGGCCAACTAAGCTCCATTCGTCGTCATGGTGCTATCAGTCCGAGCCGGCCTGGGTCGGCTCCGGCGGCGCGTGGCCACCGCGACCGTGGCCACGCACCGCCGATATGTCCACAGTGACAGGAGTGTGACGTCATCAGCGACGGCGTGACAGCATTGGTACGGTGTACAGTGGGTGCTCGATACATTTGGGACGCGTTCTGGCCGCACATTGCCGCTGCAATAATCCCCAGAATCCCCGCCAGTCACCGGCAAAAGTCAGCAGTAGCGTTCTGAACATTTCCCCTTTCCGCGGCACATTTGTAGGAAACGCGCCAAATACACTACTTACGATTCATCCAATGGGTTCATCCACTGAACTCTATAGAGATGGAAGGCGCATTGGCCGGAATACTTGTCTTATGACGGCGGCCATATGGTAATCACAAGAGCGAGTACGGCGGCCTGGGTTAAAGAGATAGCGGGCCCTGCACCCAGGCTGACATTTACATATATTGGAGCGAAACTACTAGTCTAGAGATATATGACTACCCACCAACAATCGTTCCAAATTGAATGGCTCAGAATGAATCCTACGTGATTCTTCTCATCTTATTTCATTCTGTTGCACGCGAAAAAGAATATTTCGTCCTAGAATTATTCTGCTTTAACAATATGAACATTGTGGTTGGTCAGTCATATTGCGCTACGCAAGTAGTTCGCCTCAAATATATCTGTAACATGTTCCACGCTCCTGGTGTGCCGCCCGCCTATCCCCTTTAACAAAGCCGGCCGACTCGGCATGATGTGAATTACCAATATGGCCGCCGTC
This sequence comes from Semibalanus balanoides, assembly GCA_014673585.1. Classification (NCBI taxonomy): domain Eukaryota; kingdom Metazoa; phylum Arthropoda; class Thecostraca; order Balanomorpha; family Balanidae; genus Semibalanus; species Semibalanus balanoides. The sequence goes on along the minus strand of VOPJ01012379.1, from coordinate 21,638 downwards.
ATTAGTCAACTCGGCCAATGGGGTCGCAGCGGCATAGCTACCCTGTGGGTTCATCACATCCACCCATTGACAGGGCGGCAATGTACTTGTGCATTGAGGTTCCTGTTAACTCTTTGGTATTCGGTATCTCGAGAATCGGTAGACTAATATCAGCTGACCAGATTTTGCCGACTGGTGGTGGGGACCGGCGGGCACAGCTGTCCCGATTCCCCGCTTCCGCGCGGAATTCCCGGGAATCACCGGCGCGGAAAACAGTCAAAGGCTGTGTCATGTTCTGAAAGTGCCATTCCCTGCGGGAGTCCCTGGAATCCGCGGTGGGCATATTACTCTACTGAGTACTACAGTCCGGCAATGTACTTGTACATTTACATTTCTGTTAACTGTTTGCTTCGGGAATCAGTAGAAAACACCTTTCTACCGATTCCCTGGAATCCCCGCGGGAATCGATGGGTCAGAACTCAGAACACGCCCAAGAACGCACTTTCCCGGGGAATCCCCGCGGGAATCGCCGGTTAGAACGCACGCCTGGTTTCCCAGTCGAGTTAGCCCCCAGCAAGTCGCCCACGCCGCACATTCGACACAGAGACGCCCGAGACTGCTGTGTATTTTTTCCGAAGACAACCCAGAACCCGAACAAAGTAGCCAAACAACGACAAAACGACGCATGTCACAACAGAGCGGCCGACACCACGACACAGATCAAGTGCACTCACTGCCACACCACAACACAGACCAAGTGCACTCACTGCCACACGTGCCTCACGTCACGAATCGCTGCGACGTGTGTCACAAGCGTCACCTACACCACACGATCCACGCTGTGCCAAATACTTCACCACGTCGCAACACATCCACCCACTGCCTCATCCCTTCCATCACCCGCACCACACTCACCAGCATCCGCGTCAAACACACAGACCTCAACGTCTCCACCATCTCAAGATGTTTCCAACACTTCTCCCAGACCGGCCTGGCACCTCGCCGTCTCCTGTCCCGCTCTTTCACAGCAAGCTTCCACCACTTGCCGTCCTACTTGTCCTTCTTGGCAGAGAGCAGGCTGTTGTGCAGCTTGGTCACCACCGGCGTCAGGCAGTCGCGCACCAGCACACCGTTCTCGTCGAAGAAGGCGGCCACGGAGCGAGTGACAGAGGCTTGCCGCTCGCGCTTGGATGAGCCGTCCACGTAGCGGATGGACAGGGTGTACTGGTCGTCAAACCTGCCGGTACAGGGAGATCATGTTAGAGGTCAAAGAGAGACCAGAGGTCAGAGGATGTCAGAGGATGTCAGAGGATGTCAGAGGATGTCAGAGGAGGTCAGAGGAGTTCAGAGGAGGTCAGAGGAGGTCAGAGGAGGTCAGCGGAGGTCAGCGGAGGTCAGCGGAGGTCAGCGGAGGTCAGCGGAGGTCAGATGAGGTCAGAGGAGGTCAGATGAGGTCAGATGAGGTCAGATGAGGTCAGAGGAGGTCAGAGGAGGTCAGATGAAGTCAGCGGAGGTCAGAAGAGGTCAGAAGAGGTCAGAAGAGGTCGGAGATTGTGGACGATCAGAAGGTCAAATGAGGCCAGGGAAGAGCATAGGAGATCATGGGATGTCAGACGAGGTCAGATGCCACGTCATGAGGTCACTGGAAGTCAGAGGTCAGAATTCCCAGTTGCAGAGACGGTGAGGGGGAGGAGCGGAGAGGACAGACAGCAGGCGAAAGCATAGTTAGACTGACACACAACACAAATACATGTGTCAGCAGATGCGAGTCACACAATGCACCAAACGACTTCGTTCATGCGTTCTATAGTCGTTCACCAAACGACTCTATAGAACGCACTACGAAGATAAGTGGGGTTTCAGCAGGGGTCTTAGGCGCCCACAATGCACGATTGGTCACTTGTCGAGATGAATGAATGAACCAGAAACCAGAAGCAGCAAACAGATGAGAGAATCATCATCAAGGAAGTAGGAACTGCCTCTGACACTGTGGGAAGAAATGTCGTCAGACAACCAGCTGTACACCAGAAGCGGCTGAGCCGCATCAGCTGGAGCCTGGAGATGCACAAAGTTCGCAAAGTTGTGTGCGGTTCGGCAGCCACCAGCCGTCGCACAGCCTCGACATATAACCAACTTCAGCCACGGCACCGAATCGGACTGCGACAGGCTGCCACCCCTGTCACCGACGTCTGACAGTCACTCCGCGGGTCTACACTAACCAGTCAACAGCCACTTAGCCGTCTGGTAAACATCGACGACCAGTCGAGCCCACGAACCAGACAGACTTCGATCCAACTCAGCGCGCTCGGACTGGGGGGAGGCTGTTCGATTAAATCTTCTTGATGATGATTTGGGCGTAATGGCGCCGTATCTGTCAAGGCTATTCGGAGCATATATTTCAAATCCTCTGTGTATGGTGGTTGGAGTTTAGGAACGCCGCAACAGCAACGACCATATTTACACCGCAGAAGCAGCTTCCTGTAGCTTCCACGCGCACTGCGCAATCACTGTGGGAGTATATGAGGGACCTAAAACGCGGGTGAGGGAAAACACCTCTCAATTTTGCCGGCTAAACCGGACATGTCCACTCAGGAGCTGCCGTTGAGATGAGACGGGCTGGCTGTGTTGGACGCCGAAATGGCCGCTTCAGGGCGCACCGGCCGTCTTTCGCTCGTCTCGGCGGCACGTGACTGGGCGGCCCGGCGGCGATCAGTACTGGAGCTGCAGTATTTCGGGACCAGGCGGCCCGGCGGCGATCAGTACTGGAGCTGCAGTATTTCGGGACCAGGCGGCACGGTGGCGATCAGTACTGGAGCTGCAGTATCTCGGAACCAGGCGGCACGGTGGCGATCAGTACTGGAGCTGCAGTATTCAGACAGCACGGCGGTGGTCAGTACTGGAGCTGCAGCATTTCGGGACCAGACGGCACGGCGGCGATCAGTGCTGGAGCTGCAGTATTTCGGGACCAGGCGGCAAGGCGGCGATCAGTACTGGAGCTGCAGTATTCAGACAGCACGGCGGCGATCAGTACTGGAGCTGCAGTATTTCGGGACCAGACGGCACGGCGGCGATCAGTACTGGAGCTTTGTGTTTAGGGAGCTGTGTGTTTAGGGAAAGTTAGTCAATTAACATGAATTTGCATTGCATTTTTTTTTTGCACTGGGCTCACAGTAAATACAGTGACATCAGAACTTTATACCTGTAATGTATCTTTACCCCATCACTCAGCATTGCGATTCCAGTTCCACACATATTCTCACCACTGATCTTTAGAAGCGTCGCATGCTCGTGAAGAGATGTTAAATGTCGAGGACGAAGCTTGGACAGAGCCGCATTCGCCCGCGCGACCATCCCTTCACACGTCGCCAGTCATAATTACGTACTAATTAGGCCACTCGATGGCTTCCCTCAGGCTCGAATCCGGTGTCAATGGGTTTTATGGGCATCATCATATCTACTCGGCCTTGCAGGCGGCAGTTGGTGATATTAATGACGATCATCAGCTAATGGAGGAAATATAGCCTGAAACCCGATGTGTCACGCTCTCCTGCTCTGAAACATAAGCCAGGGCAAGCTGAAACAAGAAACCCTTATCTCTTGATTGCTATATATTTGTTAATAGAAATAATCACATTGTATTATTTTAGCAACAATTGCTTAGGCTTCCGTTATGGTTTAGCAATTATTTAATTTAATTTCAAGAATTAAATACAATTATTCCCAAATACAAAGTTATAACTTTGGAAAACAATAAAAGGCAAGTACCTAGTGAGCTTCATGAAAGTCACTAACAACGTTGTCCTTCCCTACGTCCTATATGTCAACAAGTCATAGGGCCAGAAATGAAGCAAGTGCGCCAAGACGCGTGACAACGTCCCTGATTAGTTAACGAACAAAAAATAGCCGACACTGAATAGGCCGTCGTGGGTGGCCAAGTTGAGCTTCCGATTTAATTGCCAGTTTTGTATTGTTTGTCGATTTCTTTTTTGAAAATATATTTTTTGCCATGATATAAACAATAATGTTGTACACAGCCGGATGCAAAATTATACAAAACTTGTAATGCTGATTTTTTTCTTTCTCAAAACCAGTACAACTAGGCCGCCATAGAGAGCCAAAGTTAACTGCTAATTTTGTTTCCATGTTTATTCAATGGCTGTCAAACGTAAAAGATCGACGGTCATATCGAAACAAGCAAGATTCAAAATATTATTTTCCACTTTATTGCGTACGAAAACAAGACGGGAAAAGCCCGCAGTTTGATAAGATCCAAAAGTACTTGCAAGCAGCTTGCAAGTACCGGTCATTGAAAATGTGGAACGCTTATCAACTTTAACTTGAAATATATTTCGGTAGCAATATTTGTATGCAAAATGTGACGAATTTAAAACATATTTTGTCTCGTCTATCGATTTCAAGTCTAGCTCCATTTTTTGTGGGAAAATGTGATTACTTCCCTTTAATAAAATGACTTGCATTGTTGTGTTACGTAAAACATAAATACTTGTGAAAAAAAAAGTTTACTTCGATACATTGCATTTCGGGGACTTACTGGAAATAAGCCATTCATAGCCAGACGCAGTTCTCGATTTGATGATCTTCATCTTCATTAAGAAACTATGGCGAGCAAGTAGCGAACAATGAAAGACTTTAATTCTCAGATATCCGCTTTAATCCGCCTTATATTCAGCACACGTAGCGTTTTATGTCAGCAACAACCGCTGAGTGCAATTTATGAGCGCTGCACGTGCCAACACAATGAGGAAACGAAACGACCACAATACATTATGTATAATATTCATATAACTTAAATGTAATATTCGCAGTAGAGTGCTGCCAACACCCGTCAGTGACTGACATTTACCCAACTGATTTGACACTTTTTCACTGTAATTGGCAAAAGTGAATTTATATTATCCTTAACCCGCGCCGTGCCGGTGCTCATCGCCACCTTCACCGTGCAGGGGGGGGGGGAAGGGGGGTCGATGCTTCCTCGAACTCGGCTTCTATGGGACGTGAAAAAAACAAACGAAAACACCGTTCGAAAGCTCATCAGAAAACTCATTTATTTAACTATTAATCTGACATTCATTTGATCTTAAATCAAAATTGAGGTTACCAGAGGTCATCAAAAGCCAAATTTTCCCGTTTTAGGACTTCGCTCAGGACCTTGCAGAAACCCTAAATATCTCTAGAACTGTGATGCTAGGAACAAACGGATTACGGAAAAGAGCAATCGAAAGCTCTTGAAAAATGCAGTCGCAACAGTGTTCACCAATTTTAGCTCAGTTCAATAGTTAAGGCCCCATAGGTCATCAAAGGTCAAAAAGGCTATTTTTAGTTACGCTGTTTTTCACGAATAACATTTTTCCTAATATAAAGAACAGGCAATAATGTTGACGTCATTGCGTTTGTCTTGTCAAGGTACTTCAAATCATATTATGGTGACCAGGTTAGGTCAAATACAAAAAGAATTACCTCAGGTCGAGGTCAAACGATGACCCAATTAGGTAATATTGCACAATGGGAGACATGTATCGACGAGACAAACACAAAGGTGTCGGTTTCCCTTCTCTATCTTCATTCTGTCGAGAGTTATAAACAACAAAGTGTTTGTGACCTCGGAATGACCACTGTAGGGGGGGGGGGCAGCAATGAAACAAAACATTTGCACTGTGTCTTCTAGAATGGCGTATGAATAAACATGATCCAGACGGAATTGGACAGATATCACGCCGTTAACTCAGAAATAGGAAGCGATCTTGAATATTTCCCCATCGACTTAAAATAGAATTGAAAGGGAGATCACGAAATAGACCCGACCTTACGTCACCGATATAAAAAATCCGAGATATACGAATTGTAGGTAGTTATGACATTATGAAAATTTGAAACCGATCGGCAACAAATGTGGCTGTGGTACGACCGCAAACGTTTTTTGAGGTGGGGTCACGTGACCTGGCCCCGAGGGGAATAATTGTACACAATGTGGGTAATAGATGTCCGAACACCTGTGCTAAAAACGGCGGCGCTCCGCTATCCCCAAAAACAAAAACTTGGGGGGTGTCTAAACGCCCCCCTCGGCAAGACGCGGGTTGAATATTATCACCTTTCGGATTGTTGTTTACAAAATACTATACCAATGACAGAGACATTCATTGAATTCGTATTTTACTGCGCATGGTCTTCAATAAAAAAGGATAATGGAAGCACAATGGGAAAGCGCATCGCATCTCCTTTGACAGCCCCATGTGGAACGCAGTCAGCCCTCTCTGACCGACCGACCCTCGCCCTCTGTTCATCATGTTCAGCACTGCCAGCCAGCCCTCTCTGACCGACCGACCCTCGCCCTCTGTTCATCATGTTCAGCACTGCCAGCCAGCCCTCCCTGACCCACCGAACCGAGCCCTCTGCTCATCATTTTCAGCACTGCCAGCCAGCCCTTCCTGACCACCGACCGAGCCCTCTGCTCATCATTTTCAGCACTGCCAGCCAGCCCTTCCTGACCCACCGAACCGAGCCCCCTGTTCATCACGTTCAGCACTGCCAGACAGCCCTCTCGTCGCCAGGAGCAGCATATCAGCAGACGACAACGACCTAACGTCACCACTATATACGGACAACCTACGTCACCACGTCATACACCAATACGTCACCCTAGATCTACGAACCCTTACGTCACCACCGTATACGACCTACGTCACCACTGTCATACACTACGTCACCACTGTCATACGACCATAACGTCACCACTGTCATACGACCTACGTCACCACCGTCATACGACCTACGTCACCACCGTCATACGACCTAAGTCACCGCCGATGACACGACGCCATCGAAAACACCAATCATCTCCGACCGAATCACAGGCGGCGCACATTCCCCAGGGGAGCGTGTCAGGTCGGGCCGCCACCGCCTCGGGGTCACGCTCCTGCCGCCGCTGCCTCCGGGTCATATCACCGCTGCCGCCGCCGCCTCCTCCGCGCCCACTCGGTCACGACCGGCGTCACTCGGCGTCAGCGGCGGCGGCGGCTCTCCGACACCAAGCGACGGCGCCTCCATCACGAGGCGGCACTCCGCGGCGCGGCGGCCCGCCCCCTGCTCCGCTGCCGAGCGAGCCAGGGGCGAGCGCCGAGGCCGGGCGGAGGGGCTAGAGGCACCAGGGTTCTGATCCCAGCACTGCTCACTAAATTTTTGCACCCGAGTCATCACCGGGAAGCGAAAATACGACAGGATATCGTGGGAAGCTGAGCGACTCGGTATCTTGTCAGCCCGCAGCCTATTTGAGTACCACCAAGTGACTTTAACGAAATCGATACTAACGTTTTGGCGAAGCCCGAGATCCTGCGCAGATGGTTTGAACGCGTAGATGCACGGCCAGGGAACTTCGGCAGATCGAGCAAAACTACGTTTGCAAAAATTGAGAATGAGACGGGGAGGAACGCAGGCTTGTCTCTATGGAGGTAGCAAAACTGTACATAATCTGCCTACTAGCTACCTGGAGACACCAATGCGGATGTTTCCCGCTCAAAGCCGATCTGGCTGAATACTCGAAATCCAAACTAAGAATGATCGAATCGTATGTCCTGAATGATTATGTTCGTGCGTGTATGTTTTTGCGTGTTACCACAACGCTCTTCTATTCCATATTATGGTGACATTGGGCAACGAAAGCCTCGACCGCTGTTACGGAGCCGCAATATACATGAATCTGAAATATGCAGGCGACACGCAGTGACAAAGCACATATATCGGTGAGACAGGCCGGGTCGGCACATTACGGGGTCGCCGTCAGACATTACGCAATTCATCCTTCCTCCCGCAGCTGTGGACGATAAAATGGACTTAATAAATGTCGTACAATTAATAATAAAACGACAGCACCAACACAGAAGACACCTCAAAACAACTGTAACGAGCACGGCCGACTGTGCTGGTGTTGTATCAGCGCATGGTGTTGATCATGCCACCAACTTCTCCTATGGATAGCACAGCTGCAGCGCGGCACCTTGCTGCCATGACTGCTGGCGGAGTGGTGTGCTGACCACAGTTGGCCACAAGCTCGGCACAGCTGGGCAGCTGCTCATTTGCGTAATCCCAGACTAATAATGGCACTCGCCAGCAGCGAACACACTGAAACACGCGCCCCTCCCAATCAGCATACTTATTAGCCATAAATCATGGGCCACGCGCGACATTAACTTAATTGGGGCAACGCCGGCAACGCGTGTATTTGTCATCATTCAGGGGCGGATGTAATGGTAGATGTTCAGAGTACGGCAAAGGTTCAGGGTGGATCTAAGAGGGCATCAGGCTATCCCACAAAAGGCTGAAATGGGGCGAAAGTGATGCATTTCTTGATATTTAAGAAAATCTAGGCACCTTTTCCGCAACGAAGCTCTGTTAAAACAGTTGTTGATGCACTATCCAGCAAAATACTCGCTTTACATTTTATTGATCAGATGTCATGGGATTTCCCAAAATATAAACTTTTGACCTTTCTGGACACGCCAGTCCTCCTCCCAAGGTAGAGCGGCCGATAGTGGGTGGTTCCCCTCCTCCTCCCAAGGTAGAGTAGAGAGGGCAGCCGTGCCCTGACCTGAGCCCTCCTCCTCAGGTAAGTAGAAGAGGGCGCGGCGTGCCCTGAACATGAGCCCTGCCCTCCTCCCAAGCAGGGTAAGAGGGCAGCCGTGCCCCTGACTGAAGCCTCCTCCTCCCAAGGTAGAGTAGAGAGGGCGGCCGTGCCCTGACCTGAGCCCTCCTCCTCCCAAGGTTAGAGTAGAGAGGGCAGCCGTGCCCTGACCTGAGCCCTCCTCCTCCCAAGGTAGAGTAGAGAGGCCGACCGGCCCTGACCTGAGCCCCTCCTCTCCCCAAAGGAGGGTAGAGAGGGGCGAGCCCCGTTGCCTGACCTGAGCCTCCTCCTCCCAAAGGTGAAGGTAAGAAGAGGTGCGGCCGTTGGCGCCTGGAACCTGAAGCCCTTCCTCCTCCCAAGGTAGAGTAGAGAGGCGGGGCCCCCGTGCCCGACCTGAGGCCCTCCTCCCACCAGGTTAAGTAGAGAGGCGCCGTGCTGACTTGAGCCCTTCCCTCCCCCAAGTAAAGTAAGGGGCGGCCCGTGCCCCTGACCGAGCCCTCATCCCCCAAGGTTAGAGAGAGAGGGCGGCGTGCCCTGACCTGAAACCCTCCTCTCCCAAAGGCAGAGTAGAAGAGGGGGGCCGTCCCTGACCTGAAGCCCTCCTCCCCTCTCCAAGGGTTAAGTAAGAAGGGCAGCCGTTGCCTGACCTGATGCCCTCTCCTTCGCCAAGGCAGGGGTAGGAGGGCAAGCCGTGCCTGCCTGAGCCCCTCCCTCCTCCCAAGGTAAGAGTAGAGAGGGCATAGCCGTGCCCTGCCTGAGTCCCTCCTCCTCCGCCCAAGGTAGAGTACAGAGGGCCGGCCCGGGTGCCCTGAACCTGAAGCCCTCCCTCCTTCCCAAGGTAAGAAAAGTAAGAGAGGGCAGCGTCCTGACCTGAGCCTCCCCCTCCCAAGGTAAAGTTAAGAAAGAGGGCCAGCCGTGTCGCCCCGACTGAGCTCCCTCCTCTCCCAAGGTTAGAGTAGAGGAGGGGGGCCGGCCGGTTGCCCTGAACTGAGCCCTCCTCCTCCCAAGGTAGAGAGTAGAGAGGGCAGCCGGTCCTGACCTGAGCCCTCCTCCTCCTCCAAGGTGAGTAGAGGGGGGCCCGTACCCCTGGAAGCGAGCCCCCCCTTCCCAATGTCGAAAGTAAGAGCGGGCAGCCTGTGCCCTGACCCTGAGCCCCTCCTTCCTCCTCAAGGTAGATAAGAAGAGGGCAACCGTGCCCTGACCTGACCTCCTCCTCCCAACGGTAAGAGTAGAGGGCGGCCCGTACCCTGACCTGACCCTCCTCCTCCCAAGGTAGAGTTTAGAGAGGGCGGCCCGTGCGCCTGCCCTGAGCCCCTCCTCCTCCCCCAAGGTAAAAAGTAAAAGAGGCGGCCGTGCCCCTGACCTGAGCCCCCTCCCCCCAAGGTTTAGAGTAAGAGAGGGGCGGCCGTGCCCCTGACCGAGCCCTCCTCCCCCAAGTAAGAAGTATGAGCGGGTCCAGCCGTGCCTGACCTGAAGCCCTCCCTCCTTCCCAAGTAGAGTAAGAGGGCGGACCGTTGCCCCTGACCTGAGCTCCCTCCCCCCCAGAAGGTTTTAGAGTAAGAAGAAGGCGGGGCCCGTGCTCCTGACCTGAAGCCCTCCCCTACCTCCCAAGTAAGAGTAGAGAGGCGGCCGTGCCCTGAAACCTTAAGCCTCCTTCTCCAAAGGTTAGAGTAAGAAGAGGGCGGCCGTGCCCTGACCTGAGCCCTCCTCCTCCCAAGGTTAGAGTAGAGAGGGCAGCCGTGCCCTGACCTGAGCCCTCCTCCTCCCAAGGTAGAGTAGAGAGAGCGGCCGTGCCCTCGACCACCCAACAAATACTCTCGGCAGCCACGTGCCCCGGTCCTGATCAGATCAAACGCTCCAGCTATTCTCCGGGCCGAAAAAGGCCTCGCTGAGGCAGGCAGCCGGGCTGAGGACGAGCCGAGGGAAGCGGCACAGCGTTTTCGCTGACGGGACGGGCGCGCTACGCACAGGAGAGCGACGAGACGAGACAAGCGGCAGCATCAGCGGCGGCATTAGTGGCGCACTGCTCGCCCATTCGCCTTTCATAAACGCCATCCAAGCAAATAATGCCCGCTTTATCACCGGGGCCTGGCCGCCAAGGAAGCCTTCAGCAGGCGCGGAGACAGCGCCGGCGCAAGGTGGAGCAGAGAGCTGACAAGGAGCATTCAGAGCGCACGCCAAATCGGATCAGCCTTGCCACAAACCAAATCGCCAGTAGACACTTAACAATTACATGAATGCCCACAGAGGATGTCCAATAAATCCCACGACGATGAGAGACAGCGATAAGAGGCCCCTCGCCCGTAGGAGACAAGAGCGACCCAATGTCGACACCACGCGACCGCTGCGCCCGCCCCTGCGACCGCCGCTGCCCAGAGGCCATTACAAAATGAAGAGTGCCGTCAAATGTCGGGCGGCCGGGGACGGAGTGGGAGCAAACAGGCGAGCCTGCCCGAGGGCGGCCTGCCTGAGGGCGCGCCGGCCGCACCGGCAAACACACATCAGCCAATAGAGCGCGGCACGGCGGCTGACACGACCGGTCAGCGGACATGGTCCACCCCGGGCAGACACGTGTCTCCGACCGCCAGACCGGAGCACCAAGATCGCAACAAACAATGGCCGACATTCGTGTTCTCGGTAAGTAAGCGCAATATTGCTAAGCCATCCAGCATGCCCGAAGCTACTAACATTGTGAACATTTAGGTAGACTTCAGTTGATCTGAGTTGGTTTTTAGAGGGGCTGGGAGGGGGAGCCGGTAGAGTGCGCATGACCTCTGCCCACTCTTGGCCCTGGCGCGCTGCTAATAGTTTTGAGTGGTGAGTTTTGGTGACCTTTTGATAGGTTTGCTTAAAGATAACGTACGGTGTAATTTGTAGTACGGAGCCGACGCAAGCTACACAACCATATAACACATTTAACATTTTTTAATGTATCACCTTAAAGTCAATGGAATGCGCTTTTCTTTGGCGTATGGCAATCACTATAAACGTTTACACTTGTAGCCGTAATGGGCACCTAGCCTTGGGCACAATTGCCCGCCTAAAGAGTGATATTTGTGTCGTTCTGACATGTGCAATTTTAGGTACACCGAAAACCCACCAATATGTGACATGTATTTTTTCCGTTGGTGAAATATTATCCTCTGATAATATTTCTGCTTGCATAAAATTGACCTAAATACGCATGCAGAAATAGTCGGAAAATTTTTAATCCGCCACATTTGTTTATATTTATATATTAAAATTAATATTAACATACGTATTCAATTAACAAATCAATATCCGACCCTTAGTGCGGAGGGACGGAGGAAAGAGGGGACAGAGGGAGGGGAAGGAGGAAAGTGGGGCGGAGGGACAGAGGGAGGGACAGGCGACAGACGACAGGGGGACGGAGGGATGTAGCGTACTTCTGACAGCGGCATTTAACCTGCCTGTGTTGGACTGCGGGGAGCAAGGCAGCATACTCCACGGCCCTGGATAACAAACAGACAACACATTTTCCGGCTCTGGATAGCAAACAGTAAGTCAAACAATCTGGCCCTGGAGTGAACGGCAAAACACAAAATACACTGTTTTTTGCCCCGAATGGCAAGTGACAGGGCAGTATTCGTTTCGCCCAGGATGACACCGTGACCATAACGTCAGTATGACATTTATATGTCCCTCCTCACATCTGTCACAGAAATTCATTCAACAGCAGCACCTCCTCTCATCAAATGGAGCGTGTTACGACCCATCACATAGCACATATCCCAGTCATCTGCCGCAGTCTAATCTAGTTTGACGTCTGTCGTCCAGACAGCTAAGCGGCCAGGCAGTGACGGATAGCCGCCTGCCGTCAGTCACTCAGAACGCGACAGGGAGTCATCAGAGAGAGCAGCACTACTCCACGGCCTGTCAAATAACGCCCCGCTCGCCTACAGAGGAAGTTTGCCAGAGGTTAGCCCAGCTGCGGTCCAGCGCGCGTCTCCCAGCCCAGGGTGGTGATCCTGCGCAGCTGCCATCATGTGTACATAGCGGGAGGCACGACAAGCAAACATGCAAATTATTTTGGTATTGCATGCAAATTATTTTGTAAAAGTGAATGAATTATGAATACAAATGTTTGTCATTCTTTGTTAAGACATATCATTTTAACTTTTGACCAAATTCAAATATTTTGTTGGTAAATAAGACACTTTTGTACGCAAAAACAGCCGAGACAATCGATCTTTCAACAAAACTATTTAATTCAGAAATCACAACAGCTCAGCCGTAATAGCTTTTCTCTTCTACGCCTGCTGTTTTGAAGTACCGACACAGTGCACACATTTCTCACCAACACCACCATGCACAACCCCACGGCATGATGCCATCTGCACCACTCTCCACCGCCGCCCTGACGCCTACAGCTGGTGCTAGAAACACCACAGAACCGCGGGGACTAGCGTCGCTGCGGTCACGTGGCGGGATGAAACTTCTATCACAGCAACTGTTCCTGTCGGGCCCAGTCGGCGAGACGGCAGCATCCCAATGCGGGACTCAAGTCGACGGTCCGACAGACGTAGATTAATATCACCCGATCAATTGTAACTCGAGTGAGGCTTGTGCAATAATGTAAACCGAAATAGCCGTCGCCTGCATGGTTGATTGGGAAGTCGCGAAGAAATTCGCCACGCGGCTAGAATCTGATAACGTGGTTTTAATGAGCTTTGTTCTGTCGAGAGATACGGGCTATAAATCCACCAACGACTTAACAGTTGGAGAGATACGGGCTTATTCAATCCACCAACGGACGTTTAAACAGTGGAGAGATACGGGCGCTATTCAACACCAACGACGTTTAACAGTGGGAGAAGATTACTTGACGGGAGGTATCAATCCACCAACGACGTTTAACAGTGGGAGAGAATACAGGGCTATCAATCCACCAAACGACGTTTTTAACAGTGGAGAGATACCGGGCTATCAATCCACCAACGACGTTTAACAGTTGGGAGAGATACGGCTATCAATCCACCAACGACGTTTAACAGTGGAGAAGATACGGGGCTATTCAATCCACCAACGACGTTTTAACAGTGGCGAGGAGATTACGGGCTTATCAATCCACCAACGACGTTTAACAAGTGGGAAGAGATACGGGCTATCAATCCACCAACGACGTTTAAACAGGGAGAGATGACGGGCTATCAATCCACCAACGACGGTTTAACAGTGGGAAGATACGGAGCTATCAATCCACCAACGACGTTTAACAGTGGAGAGCATACGGGGCTATCAACCACCAACGACGTTTAAACAGTGGAGAGATTACGGGGCTATCAATCCACCAACGACGTTTAACAGTGGGAGAGATACGGGCTATCAATCACCAACGACGTTGAACAGTGGGAGAGATACGGGGCTATCAATCCACAACGACGTTAACAAGTGGGAGAGATACGGGGCTATAAATCCACCAACGACGTTTAACAGTGGGAGAGATACGGGGCTATCAATCCACCAACGACGTTTAACAGTGGGAGAGATACGGGGCTATCAATCCACGAACGACGTTTAACAGTGGGCGTACACGCAGAAAAACTGAGAATTTCATTCATTCTGAGACAGATATGGTGACAGGAAGCTGGCTTCGGGTTCTATTTCGATTACGGACAAAGGGCCAACAATGGCTTCGGCTTTGGCTTCATGTGTGCCAGGCGCGAAACCCCTGGCTTCAGCTTCGGCTTCGGCTTAGCGATTTTCAATTACGAATCCACGGACCAGTCTACCGCGTCGATACATGATGATGATTTGGGCATAAGGGCGCCTCAACACAATGGTTATGTGGCGCCCCGCGTCGATACATGGGTATTGTTGTGGCTTCAATTCGGGATTCGAAGCAACTTCATCCTAAAGCCTGAACTAAAAGTTTAATACACTTTCGAAGAGCGATCGGATGAACGTGGCAAGCTCCACGCAACAGGCTCTGCTTCGCGAAGGATGCTGATCAAAGAAACACACCAAACCAACCGGAAAATACAAACGACAAAACATTCCGTGAACTACAGAGCTAAGTAGGCTAATGATTGTTGTATGGGCCGTAGGCGGATCCAGCACGCCACCATTATAATCTCTATGAGCAAATAATAGACAAATATGCTGCACAAATCCATCTTTCGAACTTAATTATCATCTGATCCCATTGTTAGTTAGTTTATTGGGGTTTTAGGGCACATCGACTCCTAAGGTCGATTTGCGCCAATATCATCTGCTCCCATTACTTCCTCAACACTGAGACATGCACCAAAATCGGTCTTGACATCGATACCGAGAAGCGACCTGCCCTCCCCTAGACCAGCACACGCCAATTGAAATCGCCCTTCAGAAGCGGATCACAGCGCCGGAATGTAATGAAACACAACGTATGACTGCAATAGCGGCGTGGGACGCGCCTCATATGTCTCGGCCGCGCCGTGAGTTGGCTGCCAGCGCCGCTGCAGCTGCCCAGGCCCCGCCGGCGGGAGGCCCGAGCTGCTCTGACGAAATTGTGCCGCACCGCCAGCCGAGAGAGTTCGCCCTGAATGGGTGCGATCCGACGGAGAGCGGCGCCACAAAAAGGCCGAGTTCCGCCGCCGGCGAGTCCGGTAAGCTAGCCGGGAAATGTCACACGGGCCGATCCCGAGGGCTTGGCGACATTTCCCATAGGCTAAGAGATAAGCAATTTTGAGACGGTTTGCGTTAAGATAAGGCGGCGAAGTTGGTGCCGACTCAATGGACGCGCTGATGCGGAACCGTAATACCAAGTGGCCGCCGCTCCGGCGTTCAATACGGCGAGTTAATCAAATGAAAGGGAATGCGCTAAACCTCCCGAACCGCTTACGGCAACTATGCAACTTGGGGTCTTTGATCTTTAGAGAAAGTTATCTTACGAGCTTTTAAGCAGTCCAAATTAATAAAACTTTAAGCGGTGATTAAGGATGTAGCCCCAAACTCCTCCCCGCTGATAAGACAGGACATCCTTTCATGTTTCATCAAAGCGGCTTAAAGGGAATACCTTGGGAAAAGTATCTAGAATGATGGAGAAGAGTGTCCTGATTACGGTTCTGGCATTTGTTTTTGCGAAAAAGTAACAATTTGTTGTAATTTGAAGAAAACAAAATCACATTTTTACATGTGACGTCACAAGAATCTTGCGTCCCCAAAACGAGTTGTAACGTCATACCGGTAAAAGTATCCTTGAATCAGAATATGTAAACAACATCAACAACCTCGTTCGCTGGGTCGCGACTCGCGAGTAATATCGCAATTGAGAATGTGCGAATGTTTACACTGTGGCCGTGCAGGGGCGCGCGGGTTTGCGGCATCACAAGAAAGTAGTGAGGGCCAGCTGATGATTCGTCCACTGATTCCGGAGATACCTAATAGCGAAAAGTTAACAGGAATTTCAGTGTATAAGTGCACTGCCACCTCATCCATCTACAACAGCGTCAGCTGCGGGTTTGGTTAACTCCACTGACAAGAGTTAGCGGGACCCTAATGTATAAGTATCTTGCCACCTTATCTAATTGAAATGGCGTCAGTTGCGCCGGTTCGGTCTCGTGTCGTTAAGATGGGCCTTAATGTCGTTAAGATGGGCCTTAATGTGTAAGTGCATTGCCGCTTCATTCAACTTGGCAAAAAATAGTTTTTAGTTGGATGTATTTTTTTCTCATATGATTCAAAACGATGTATAATTAAACTAACTTCTAATGGTGTACCATGCTGTGGCAAAATATGTCTGCTTTAGGATAAAAATTGTAATTAGTTGTCAAACCATGCACTCATTGCCCTGTGTTGAAACGGCAGACCCGCGCTACCTAGTTATTGAGTTGCCTTGATGGCTCATGGCCTTGCATGAGTTGAGCTGGAGTGGCGATGTGTGAACCCCTAAATGTACATGTGCATAAATACATGTGATATACCTATCCATAAATGTGTTGATATATGTGCCCATCGGTGTGTGTGTGTGTGTGTGTGTGTGTGTGTGTGTGTGTGTGTGTGTGTGTGTGTGTGTGTTGGTTGTGTGTGTGTGTGTGTGTGGTGTGTGTGTGCGTGTGCGTGTGCGTGTGCGTGTGCGTGTGCGTGTGCGTGTGTGCGTGTGCGTGTGTGTGTGTGTGCGTGTGCGCGTGTGTGCGTGTGTGTGCGTGTGTATGTGTGTGCGTGTGCGTGCGCATCAACAATTGATGTTTTCACGAAGCATCCAATAATAATATGCAATTGGAAATCGGTTGCAAATCGACAAAGATGATCACTTAAAACTGTAGCCACGCCACATGCAAACTGTATCCCTAATGTATTGTCTTAGATACTGCGTGTAATTTTAACTTTTAGTTTGATTGTTTTGTTACTAAAAGTTTGTTTAGTGTCAACTTTTACGTGTAAATTTAATATTGGAAAAGCCATACAATTTCATTACGATAGGCCCAGTAGTTAGGGGCAGAAAATGAAAAAGGAGGAAGAATCTTCCCCAGCATGGAATAGGGCTAAATAAACACCACTAAGCACTACTATCAAGACCCCAGTGTATACAATAAATAAATGTAAAATTATGCGCAGAATGTTGTCACTATCCGAAAAGTGTCACAAATTCCGCCATTTCTCTGAATTTCCCACCCCTTCTACCACTTCCCAAAATCTATTATAATCGCAGCCATTCCCAGCCGAACCACACTAATTAACTTACTACAGCGCAACTCTCGGCTGGCGTTAGCCAATCCACACTAATTAACTTACCACGGCGCATGGTCATGATTTCGTCCAGGGGGAGACGCCTAAAAAGGGCGTTGAAAGTGCCCCTTCCCGAGCGTTGAAAGGGGCAAACAAAATTGAGTTTCAAAAAATAAAATTATTGATTTAAGCCGACTTAAACCAGCTTAAATTAATACAAGGCACTGGATGGCATAAATTCAATTTAAGTCGGCTTTTTCCAACCCTGATTCCGGGAGGTAACAAATGATTTTCATTTTAATTATATTATAACGACATTTTTATTCTCATGTAGATTTGATTGAAATGAGGCATCAAAATAAAGAAAACATGAATGTATTACTTGTACTTACCTTCTTATACTTAAGAAAGTACAATTAATACATTCATGTTTTCTGTATTGTGATGCCTCATTTGAATCAAATATACATGAGAATAAACAATGACGTTATAATTACTTTAAATAAAAATGAGTTCTGCTACCAAGAGCTCAGTGAATACAACAAAGAAAGATAAAATATTACGCAAAATATCGTCATTTTCCGGAAAGTATCACAAATGCCACTATTTCTCGGAATTCGCCACCACTTAACCACTTCCCAAAACCTATCATAATCGCTGCCATTCCCAGGAAAGACGGCCACGGCTTCATCGCAATGCTGGACACCGAGACCGTGATCAATAAAGGACGCCATCTCTCCACCGGCTGTTTTCATCTCAATCTCTCGACAGTAGAGAGCATTCCAGAGCAGCTCGGCCAGATCGCGGCACCACCAGCATCAGACTTCCTCAGTGTCTGTCTACCGAGAAGCAGGCCGGAGGCAATATGAGAGCTGGTATGAGGAACTCGGGATACCAGTCTGTCTGGTGGCATCTAGCGCCAGTCAATACACCATGACGACATTAGCGACACATGAGCCATCTAGCGGTACGCACGCTCTGCCCTCGGCAGGACGGAAATATTCGTAATAAGAGCAGCTAATTCTCAGCAGGGTATACATACTGTTTTCGTCGGGAAGCATGGGTCCTATTGGGATGACTGAAGTGGATTTGCCCATAGGCGGATGCGCCACACACGTGACTTTCAGTAATATCATTAACATGGTATTTTTGGTAAAGAGGTCAGTGCAATGACTAAAAAACATCCACCAATGGATTATCTCGCTCAATACAATTATCATTGTTATTTGAGCAGCCCCTGTAATTTGCGGCAATGTCTGACACTTGCTGATTGAGCAATCCGCTGACTTTCCATCTTAAGTCCAGATCTCACCATTTGGGAGAGCTGCCTCCCAGATTATAATCGCGATCTCACCGTTTAGGCTGCCTCCCTGATTATAATCGCTATCTCACCGTTTAAGCGAAGAGCTGATTTCCCACTTGGAGTCGGGGTCCATGCCGGCCGCATCCTTCTGCACGGCTACCAGGAAGATGTTCTTCTCCACATAGGTGGTGTACAGGGTCAGCACGCCCATCAACACGAAGTAGGAGCACACGCAGAGAATCAGCACCGGTCTGAAACACACGCAGAGAATCAGTAACCGGTCTGAAACACACGCCAGAAGTCAGCAGCGGTCTGAAACACGCGCAGAGATCAAGCACGGTCCCTGAAAACCACGCAGGAAGATCAGCACCGGTCTGGAAACACACGGAGAAGATCAACACTGGTTCCTTGAAACACGCAGAAGATCAAAGCATCCGGTCTGAAAACACACACAGAAGATTCAGCACCCGGTCCTGAAAAACACACACAGAAGATCAGCCATGGCTGAAAACACAACGCAGAAGTCAGCACTGGACTGAACACACGGCTGAGATCAGCATGGGTCTGAAACACATAATTGCGCAGAGAATCAGCACCGGTCTGAAACACACGCAGAAGATCAGCACCGGTCCTGAAACACACACAGAAGATCAGCACCGGGTCTGAATACAAGCATATCAACACCGGTCTTAACACAATGGGCGAAGCTCAGGTGGTGACACGCCCACATAACAAACCAAAGAACGGACATCATGATCATTGTATCATTTCTCTGTTTAGCCTTTCAGCAAGTTATTGAGCATCAGCAGGTGAAAGTTAACGACACATCTGGATAATGTTACATCAATTTGCCGTAAATAAGTTCGTAAGTTTTATCTATTATTCAGGTTGCTAAGCCGAATACGATTGAATACTATTCATAGCTGCATGCATACTTCCTAGCTGCCAATGTCTCCTACCCTCCACCGATGGGTAAGGCAATGTCCCCTGCCAGCTAGATGTCTCCCACCACTCTAGAGTGCAGAGACTGGTGAGTAGGAGGGGTGGTGGCCTGGCCACTCCAACAGCACGGCGAGCGAGCCCGGACGACCATCCGTCTCAATCCCCCTCACCCCCCCCCCATCCCCACCAAGAGAGACTCAGTCGCTACCCAGGCCGCTCGGGACGTCCACTGTGGCGCGCTGTTACAGCCAACTTGGTCCAACTCGTTAGCGAGTTGGAATTTTCTAGCACCTTTAATTTGCTGCCGCCCCGGGAGACCCCTGTTTGTCGACCAATTTGGCACACACGCACCGCCGCCGCCGACACTCCACCACCAAAACAAGGGCCAGATGGCGTAATCGTCGCTGTTAGATGCCACTGGGACGAGTTAGGTGTTCCGATTAGAAGAGACAGAGGCCAGAGGTCCAGAAAAGGTGACCTTCGTTGACCAGTCAATGAGTAGCAAACCGAGAAACCCCATTTTATAACGGCCTAACGAACTTGTAAGTTGATTCTTCAAACGTAGGGATTTCCATAAAGATGTTGAAGTACAAGCAGAAACACATATCGATCCACCAACGCAAAGATATCGTCACAGGATCCGAAACATAAGGCAACTGATTCAGCAAATGGTATCGTAGTACCTTATCATTTTGGGTCTCTCGAAAAGCGGATAAATGTATGTTGCCCTCAAGAAGCGCATATCATTTATTAGATCATGACAAGAGGGTTGAGGAAGTGAAAATACATCACGATGAGCTAACTCAGCAATCTCCACCCATTCAAACGAAACGATAAGCCGAACCAAATAGGAGGCACCATAAGCTTAATATGAATAGTGAACACAAACACGGCGAGTGAATATGAACGTAAGTGAGTCAAGAAGAAACATGATTATGATAGGTTAAAGATCATAAATAGCAGACACGTGTAGCGGCTAACGCCCGTTACACCTCAGCGTATCGCCTGTAACGGTTAGGCAGTGCCGATATATCTCCTGCCTAGTGACTTATTACACCCGCTCTCTGAAAGCCTCGGATAACGCAAACGCAGCATAAATGGGCCGAACAATGCCCATCTCACAACGCACGATAACCCGACCATGTGTAACGATTCCCGTGAATAACGAGCGAGAAGCCGCTCGATGAGAAGGGAGCTATCTCATTTACGTCCGTGCCGCGGTATGCCTGAGAGCGATGACCCCACATTCACAAAGTTTAATCAAGACAGGCCACACATGCCGCTGGCGCCGCAGTTTTGCACGCGTCGTAGCTTGTTCGATATTGCACGGGAATTTAGCCGGATAACACACCACACGTCATATATATAGCACCAGCGTATGGAGTTAAATCGGAAGGTGCTGGTTCAGCTCGGCCAGTGACCGCCGCCGCCGGCGTTTGGCGTCATTCGAGCCGATATTGAGGCCCGGCTCCAATGGTGGCGGCATTGGCCGGCTCAGACTGTCTGGTGTCTCGATCGAGTGAACTGGGAGGGGGCAGCAGTGTGATATTGGTAGTAGGGAAGCGGAAGTGGAAGAGTGCAGCAGCGCACGTGGTTCACTGGCACATTCCTGGCATGCAAAGAAACCGCGCCACCGTATGCCCCAGTCAACTCATGCCACACAAAGGAAAACAGTCTGCTCTTTCTCTGCAGGTGTACTCCTCCCCTGCATACACCTGCAGGCATTCACCAACACTCGACTCGTTCACGAGTCCGTCCGGACCCACCAGTGTCTGTCTGGAACGCTGCAGTGAGCCCCTTAAGGCGTCCGCCAGGACTACGTTGTTGCTGCCCACCCATGTGATGTCCCGTAAATTACCGATGCGTCACACGATATCGGTAGCGGTCAGCTGCAGGCGGTAGCGGCCAGGAGTGGTCGGGGTGGTCAGGGGTGGTCAGGGGTGGTCAGGGGGTCAGGGGTGGTCAAGGGGTGGGTCAGGAGTGGTCAGGGGTGGTCAGGGGTGGTCAGGGGGGTCAGTGGTGGTCAGGGGTGGTCAGGGGTGGTCAGTGGTGGTCAGGGGTGGTCAGGGGGGTCAGGGGTGGTCAGGGGTGGTCAGGGGTGGTCAGGGG
>VOPJ01012378.1:0-26376 GCA_014673585.1 Semibalanus balanoides | reverse complement strand
AGATGTTATTGGCATCGACGCACGCTACTTACAGGGATCTGTAGGAGAAACTTATTGCTTAAAAAAGATCACTGGAATGCCGCAGATTTATGTGCAGGGCATCTCTATTATATATGATCTCTATGCTCTCACTTATCTTTTGGTTTTTCAAAATCTTTGACAATTTCATTTTTTTAGTGATTCTTCCATTTTTCAGTTTTTAGGGGTAGGGATTAGGGAACCTAAAAATTCGGAAATCGGAGTTCGCCTTTCCTAATTAAAATGGTATTTTCGATCTTTGTCGCTTTCTGCTAGCAATTTGCTGCAAAACTATTTTCTACGATTTTTACAATATAGTTACCGTCTTTCCACCAACTATAACGTCACTAAAATGTAATTTTCTCCCAATGGACTGAACTAATTTCAGTGAAATTTTTGCCAGCAATACGTCAACTTCAGATAGTGAAATTTTCAGCAAGATCGCCGCATGAGTAAAAAGTGATTTCAGAAAAACATCAGGGACGGCCTGTCAGGCCCTGAGCGAGTTTAATTTTCAAACTGGCTAAAGTTTAAGCATGGCCTGCCGAGTTCCCGAAAAAGGGCACGCGAACGGCATGACGTGGAACATCGGCCCCCTTAAATTACCTAAAGTACCTAACATCAAACAAATGCGTATTATAACATGAAAATCCGCATAAAATGTTGACAAAGGCATGCACGCAGACAACAACGGATATACGTTTTGTCGTCATTTCAGCCGACCCCCTCAATAATTATCGGTGACGCCCTTTAGCGAGTTAGTATGAGATAAACGTTATTATGAATTACCTTCGTGTGCATATGCGACGGAAATGGTTTTCTGTGTGTTTCAATGTGATTTTCCCCGATTTAAAAACGAAAAAGTTTTTTTTTCTTCAATTTTTTCCCCTTGTCATCCTTCCCTGTAAGACATGAAAATCTACATTACTAATGCTGAAGGGGGGGGGCATTTTTTTATGCTATCCACCAGCGGGGCGCGGGTTAATAGGTGACCAGGAGTGCCCCACCCTCAACCCAGCGAAGCCCAACACCTTACGTTAACACCAGATAAAATAAAGAGAAATGTCGCTGCACTCCCTGCTAAGAAATGAAGGTAAACATACAAAAAAGCAAAAGAGAGGCAGCTTGGTGTTAGACATGGTCAGATAAAGAAGGCAGAAAGTAGTAATCAGTTGGGCAAACTGCAGGGAGCCAATCTAAATATTGATTAATCAATATTTAGATTGTGACATCATCAAAGTGGGCGGAGCAATGCCCTAAAAGGAGTGCTAATCAAAATTTGATTAACTTTCTGAAACATGACGACTTTCAAACACTTCTCACGGTTTAAGAAGTGCCAATCACGCAAAATTTTCTTCCCCCAGGAAAGAGCAAGTATAGTTTTTACCTGCACAGAGTATTTTCAGAGTAACAAGCATGTATCTTGTCAGATAGGCTTGAAATGAAGAACCTTGACATTGAAGTTGTTATGCATATGCCTTTTTGTCATATTAACGAGGGCAATTTCTTTATTGTTGCTGTTCATTTTTCAAATAAGTTTTGATGTGCTTCTTTTAAGCCCAAAAAATATTCTTGAAAATATATATTATTTATCATTTATTTTATCACTTTCAAACACTTCATCCCGGTTGAATGAAGTGTCCATCCCATTACAATTTGCTTCCCCCAGCGAAAAGAGCAAGTACCATTTTATCTGCACAGAGTATTTCAGAGTCAACAAGCATACATTTTATCAGATATGGCTTGAAATGAAAAGAACATGACCATTGGAATCGTTTTGTATATGCCTTTTTTAATATTAACAGGGAAATTTTATTTATTTTGCTGGCTCATCTTTTCAAAACAAGTTTTGATGTGCCTTCTTTAAGCCCAAACATAATTTTCTTAGAAATATATATTATTTTATAATTTCTTGTAAATCAAAATTTTGATTAAACAGCTGATGAGGTTAAATCTAAATTTGATTGGTCCACGCTGGTGCACCACCAGGGTAGTGCTTTATAAACTTAAATTTTTGATTGCAGCGTTTCCCATGATTAACACATAAACAAACTTCCCAGAGTTTATTTCAGTGGAATGAGGTGCTTGAGATGTATTCTGTCATTTCGAAACCTGTGGGAGTGCTTTTTAGTTTCCTCCAGAACTGACATACACCACATTCAGTGAGGCTGCAAGCAGCCCAAATATGGTCATAAATAATCTAAATATTGATTGATCAATATTTAGATTACCTCCCTGCAGTTTGCCCAACTGTAATTGCTGAAAGCAGCGAATGACTGTCCCCCCAACTACGCCCCCCACACAGCACTTTCATACATTATCATAAATTCACGGAGTTAGCAGGTGTGTCCATTTATTCATTCATCCATACATTAAGGTGATTAAATTATAATATTATATATTATAATATAAAAAAATATATATATATTAAATAAAGATTAAATACAAGCATACAAATAAGGTACATTTATTTCGTCATTTTAACCGATCACCCATTAAAAAAATATCGGCGACGCACCTGGGTACAGCTGACAGTTTGACATAGTTTTTTGCTTCAGTGTAAGACCATGTCGGAACCACCAAAACTGCAAGGTGACATTTTTCTATATCCAAAAATGTCGAAAAAATAGCAATCCTGAGGATTCAAAATACCAGTGGCCAATCTGGAAAGAAACTAGAAATTAGTCCCTCCAGGACTAGCCAGGGGGGAACGGGGCCATGCCTGAGCGAAATAAATCCCAACTAGATAGAATGAGATTCTCTGAAAACCCGACCCTCTCTGGTCAGCAGCATATGTGGCTGAGGAGCAAAATGTGATTTCACACTAGATAGAATGAGATTCTTTGAAAACCCGACCCTACCCCCCCCCCCTGGTAGCAGTTATATGGCCTGAGAGCAAAATGTGATTTATTCGACGTTGCCCCCCCCCCCTGACAAGAATCCCTGGCTACGTGCCTGCGTACCTCATACCATTTGGCGCCTATCAAGAAATGGCAAGGGCGCCCTCAACCCAAGGCGCCTAAATTGGCCTGCGGCCCCCCCCCTCCCTCCTAAAAAATCCTTGATCGCCCTGAAAAGCTGACACGAACCCTCAACGAGCTGGTGTGCTGGCTCAAACATGGTAATATGAAGCCATTTCACTGGATTACGAAACATAAAATGATCTGAAACTGTATCATGGTTTGAAATGATAGGAAGAACTAAGACAGTTGGGAATTTAAAAACTTGTTTTCCTTGCGACTGATTGCATGTACCATTCCTATAGCAATGTCAAATGTAAACTGTACAAAATGCATATTGCATAATGCACGAACAATGAACATAGTAAATGATGTCCCAGCATCTGTTTATATAAACATCTTTTTCTTATTCTACAACCTGCTGCACTTGACAGACAAAGCAATATCAAGTGAAGTTTTGTCATTAGCATAATAATACGTCCGAAGTGAGTTTGAACCGAACAGTGCGATATAACATTGTTCAGGTGTCATTGGTTTAAAGAAGCGGTTTTCTGGTGACAAGTACGAATGCTAAATAGCCCAATTAAGTCGATGACGATTGACGATGAATAGTAGTTGACTGCACCTTGCCTAGAACGCAAGGCACAATCTGAAAAGGCGGTTTACTTTAAATTTAAGGCTGTTTGGGCTGCAGGCTCTTAACTTTACACTTGCCAGTTGCCTATGATGTGTTTGCGTTTATTTCAGTGATTCAATTTTTCACATTGCCTGAGTGATTGGAAAGACCGTTTTGAATAACAGTTATCACCCGCATCGTTTCATAAGGCACAGAAGCCGTACACAAAGGACATTTAAGCCAAGACACAAGAACCTGCAAAGAACATTTTACATAGGATACAGTAAAAAGTCGATAAACGACTATAACCACTATCTTTGATCTAGGACTAGCGTGTCCTGCTACAGTAGCAAGGTGTGTATGTCCGCGGCGAGAATGGCGCCACTGCGACAGCTCGAGACTGCACCTGTCCCGGCTGATAAAGCTGTGACATGTAACATTGATCACGTGCAGACTGCAGGTGCACACTGCAGTGTTGTGGTGAGCCCCTCAAACAGGAAAACCTCAGCCAACGTGAAAGGCACTTATGGCACATTTACCTAATAACTACAATCAGCGGTTCTGAGACTATCACAACACCCATTAGACGCAACCCTGTATTACAAACAATCTCAAACTTAGTTCATTGTTGTGAAGCACCTTTCAACGACAGGGGCTGTTGTCACCTTCATATTTACAGCAGTCATCTTCAGCCACTCCTGTCCACTTACGATCAGCGGGCGTACGTCGTCCGCCCGACCAATCACTGCAGTGTATTATACCGCACACTAATGACGGTAAACGGCCGCCCGTCCCGCCTCGCCGCGGCCCGGCCTCATCCCAGGCGGCGGCACCGCGCGGCCTCATCCCAGAGGACGGCACCGCGCGGCCTCATCCCAGGCGGCGGCCACCTGCCCCGCGGGGCGACCGGAAGAGACTGATGACGTGCGTCCCAAAATGGCGTCTGGGTGGCGGCTGGAGACGCCGCCGGGCACACCCGAGGCCGCGGCCCGGCTGGATCGGCCCTCCAGCCCGGCTGGATCGGCGGCCCTCCAGTCCGGCTGGATCGGCCCTCTAGCCCGGCTGGATCGGCCCTCTAGCCCGGCTGGATCGGCCCTCCAGCCCGGCTGGATCTGCGGCCCTCCAGCCCGGCTGGATGGATCAGCGGCCCTCCAGCCCGGCTGGATCGGCCCTCCAGCCCGCTCCTTCAGCACGGTCCGGCCCGGTTCTGTCAAAGCCAGTGAGTTGAGAGAGAGGCAGAGACATCACCTGCGGTAGGATAATAAACGGTAGCGTCGCCGGGTTTTAGCTACACTACACAGTGGGTGCAAAGCAGTGACTCTGATGGCGGTACGAGGACGGAGTGGAGAGGACATGATCCCCTTGCATGATAATGTCCTCGTGGGAAATAAGTCAGAACTAGGGCAAATAAAAAATTGTATATTTTGTATATGTTTGTAAGAGTCACAGTATCATTTATTGCACAAAAAGACAGGTACATATTATACTTTATCCCCTCCAAGCTTTATTTGCAGACCAGAGATGGTGTTTTAAAAGCCGGCTTGATTTCCTGTTTCGTTGTTTGTTATCTGCATCCGCGGAACAGTGACTCGTGTTGATTGAGTTGATTTGCACTGATATTTAACTTAAATGCTAGGAAATAGTCGAGCTCATCTTTTCAGATCACCCTGCTCCCAGCAGGAAACGTTGGCCTAATCACCGACCAATGTTTGCAGATGTTCTCAGTCAAATGACAGTCGTTAATTAGAGGAGACTTGGAACGCTCCAATGTCATTATGCGAGTCAGTCATGCCGGAAAATCACGTCAAGCCAGAAAACACTATCAGGGGAGCGGGCAATGCCACAATGGAACGCGCCCGTAACTCAATAACTCAGGTCTCCGCGTGTTTTCACGTCCCGGTAGACAATTTATTTCACATCTGGACCAACAAAGGACGACTAACGGCGTTAGCGGAAGCTGGCACGGTGCCAAACTGGATTATAGCGCACCTGCTGTGCGACTGAGCTACCCGTAATGATCATTTACCCGAGTCGGCTTTGATAATGTTCCGCAGTTGGCGGCAAACAAAACAGGGACATGTTAAAATGTGTACAGTTAGGCGATGGGTTTCGGTTTCTTCTGGTCTACTGACGCATGTTTTAAATAGTATGAGTTCGCTGCTTTATCCCTCAATTAGCAAAACATAACTGTAAAGTTCTAGCTGTCATTGCTGTTTAATCATCTTCGACATTGAGTAACGTTGCACTTTATTTGGTAACTGTTGCTATTGATTATTATATTAAATGCCGCAATTTGCACTAAGATCTACTTAACATTATATTTTAGAACCCTGCATCTGTTCGCCAGAACTTCAGTGTCAATATTCTTGTACAACCACCGCCGCCGCATTTCGTGACAGGAAATGCTGATACAGATTATCCAAGAAGCCCATGGGCCCTCATTAATCATTATGTCATTGTTTGTTTTTTGCAACAGATATTTTTCGGTTCACCCCAATCCGTTTAGGGTTCGGTGCGCAGTGCACGAGCGCGCTCCGCCCTTTTGCAGCTAAGCCTAATCCCATCGACAACTGTCCTTCGTTTTTTTGCTGCTGCTGCAAACACTGGCCCTGGCTGGGTCGCTCCGTCCGCCACCTAGCAACCGACGGCCGTCACCTAGCAACCGAGCCTCGCTCGCGCCCCGGGCTGCGGCGCGGCGCGCGGCGGCGGCGTTTAGCAGCGGAGCGGAAATGCCATCGCCGGCGCCAAGCTGTCTAGGAGGTGACCTCCCTCCGTCGGTCGACGACTGGGACCTCACTGCGCAGTTACGGCTCTGGACAGCCCGACAGCAGCGAGTTACACACCGCCGGGCCATCGGAGCCGGGAGCAGGGACATGGGAGAAAAGGGAGGGAGCGCCGCTCTAACCCTGGTGTAGGTCATACAAGGGATGTAACAAATCATGTATATACATTTTAAAACCAACTTCATCAAACTGCAGGTTATTTTCGCCAAGCTGAACGTAGACATATACCTAATGTCATGGAAGAAAGCGTAGCCACAAGGAAGCTCACTAGATCATAATTGAAGGCTTGCTATCAATGTCGGAAGTCGGACGGATGTCGAGGTGAAGCCCAATATTAACCTAACTATATTGGTCCAGGTAAGCTTGATATGGTATACTGCCACACGGCGGCCCCGGGTTCGATTCCCGGGGTGCCGGTTCCGGGGATAGGCTCCCGGATCAAATCCCTTGCCTCCGAGTGGAGGGGTCCCATGGGGGGATCAAACCCCAGGCCCCTCCTCCCCCCTCCTCAGCATCTATCTCCGGGAAAATGGCGGAAAGCTGACCCCGATGAAAAAAATGATTTACTGACTGGACTCTGCTTAAACCAAATACACCCGACATAGTCTCAATTGAGAGCAACCCTTATTTATAATTGCAAGTAGGTATCAGGTTAATTATCAAACTGTGCCACACTCACAATCTTGAAGTATATTGTATATAAACATGACAACATGCAAAACACTGCAACATAAGGAAAAGCACTGACGTTCTTTGTCATGGGCGAACACAAACGTGGCAATGAATCATGCTCAGTGATTGAATAATAAACCACATCACGGTGGGTGGCAATAATGCAATTTATTGTAACTTGATAAGACAATTGTGTTAATCAGTTTGTTCATGATTGATTTGTTAATCATTGCTAATCAGCAGAGATTTGTTTTAATTGCAGCAGATCTGTTAAGTCCAGCAGTCGCCGCGCCCAATCGGCAATTAAGACCGATTTCGGTTGAAGCCAAAAATGTCCAAAATCTGACCTATTTTGACATTATCGTTGGTGGTGACTTATGTAATATGTATGTTGTATAATGCATACAATATGTATATAAATGAGCCCACTTACTCTTGTGAGCAATATCTTCAATCTTGATATAATAATGAGTGTTTATATTAATTGATTGCATTTTGAGGAAACTAAGCATCCATTTGCTGAATAGAAATAAGAATGCGTAAAAATGTGACAAAAAGTGAATTGTTCAAGATAAGGCTGACCAAAAAGTGTCCAAAAATATTTAAGCCTGACCGACTGTTTACCAAATCGGTCACACATTTTTTTTTTTTACCAAATTTTTGGTTACCGATTGACACCACTAGTGTCTAGTGAATTATATCATCAACTTTTCATTTCTTTTTCGTTCTTTCGATGTAAAATCAACCAAGAACTTGTTTTTGGATTCAGGATCTTCCTTAACCCGACATTGACTGAGGTCTGATCTGAAAACCATTTGACTGGGGGGGAGGGGGCGTTAAACGCCCCCTGGTTATAATCCGAACCAATGATCGCAGAGAGACGCACAAAGGCGGCATTCGAAAAGCGTTCCAATTAAATAAATATAAAGCACGCTCGAAAATTTATAATTGAGATCAAATGCCTGGTCAGTGGTCACGGTCAGGTCAGAGGTCAAAATTCGCAGCTATTTTAGTTTATGGGCCATACTTTCCCATCCAAAGGCCTTCGATTGTCGACCATGATATCACCAAAAACTGCTCTCAAAGGAATGTATACACATCCCGCATGATCTAACGTGAGATTGTTGGAAAAGATCAAGGTCAAGGTCGGATACACAAAATATCTACAAAAAGTCATGCAACACATGTTTTATGGATAATTTCACTAGCGGATCCAAGGGGTCAGGGGCCCTTAGCCCCCCTCCCTCATGTCGCCTGAAATCGGCGAAATTTGACACATTTTCCAATGTAGATGGAAATCTGATAAACATTTGTACAAAGGCATGTTTGTTTTAAACCATTCAATAAGGTACAAGGAATGCCAAAATCCTATAGAGATTTCCAAATGTGTTTGAAACTTTTTGAAATTTAGCTCCCCCCCAACCGCCTGCAGCCCACGTTCTGAATCCACCAGTGGATAAATTTACGCATAGATTTCGATAGAGATACTCATTTTATCACCTGGCTTCATATTCATGAAATTATTGTCAAGCTAAGGTCAAAGAAAGGTCACACAATTTCCCAATAGAAATTGATAAATACACATCAAAAAGGCATGTTGCTTGACCCGTTTTGTCTTAGGGGTACATTGCTGTCATTTATTTGTCTGTATCTTGTAAATACAAGCCCAAAAACGTAATTGCTCAATATGACGTCATTAAGTTACTAGGAGGTTACTTGGATGCCCCATCACGTCAGTCATCAATACTTTTTTTTTTAAAAAATAAATTTGGTGCTTTGTTTAGTTTCTATGCCCCATATCGAGCACTGGTTCCCTTAAAATATATGTATTTCCTTCGGTTTGACAATATCTTTTGAAAAAAATAATGTTGACTTTGTGTGTATTTTTCCAAGGTTTCATTAATATTTTAGGATATCAAAAAAAACCCAGCAAACTTCACAAATTCGAGACAGCCATCTTGTAGCCTTTGTTCGTTTTATAAATCTTTTTTTAAGTTTTTTTGATTGCAATTTTGGTTTTTACTTAATCAATGAGCATTGGTATCGTTTCTGGCACGTTTTAGCCTGAATTTTTGTGTTTAAAGAGTCGTTTTGAATGACTGCCACTAAAGTGCACTGAGTTTTCTTTTTTTTAATCGACCGAAATCGTTCGAGCGTGGTGCGGTGGCACAGACAAGACGTATGTTTGGTTGGTGTTTTGTTTTTTGTAAAGGAAGGTAATAAGTTAGAAGTTTCACGGTGTGAATAGGCGGCCTTAAATTGCTAATCTTCGATTTTGAGTTATTTTACCAAAAGTTCTTCAGGAGGGCGTTTTTTAAACACTCCCCCAGTCGTGTAAATACTAGCGGATCCAGGGCGGCAAGCGGCGGTAGCCCCTCCCATTATTGCCTGAATCATTGGAACGAAATTTGACATAGAGGAGTAATTCCACTTGCTAGATGGGAAAAAATCTAATAAATTTTTTCTTAACAAAGGCCATATCTTGTCTCGGTTTAAAACCTGTTCAGGAAGTACAAAGGGAAAAGCCTAAAATCATCCGACTGGAAGTTTTTCGGAATTTTGCTTTGAAACTTTCTTTGAAAATTTAGCCCCCCGGGGGGGGGCCCCCTATGGCCCAGGTTCTGGATCCGCCAGTGCCAGTCAATACAGAGTTGGTTTATATTGAGCAGATTGCGCATTGGGATTCATAGTGCCTTTACCGGAAAAATATTGGTGAAACGTCCGTGGGCTGTCGCCGATGTGTGAGGCAAAGTATCCCTTGTTTTCATGATTTGGTTATAATGTTGTCAGTGGGTCACTCAAATAATGGTCAGATTAGCTATACCAGTAACTACCTCGGCGATGCCACCATGACCATTCATCAATATTTGGTTCGCTCCTGCACCCATGTTGAACAGAAACCATAGCTTACACATTGTGTTTAAGGATAATGAATATACCTACTCAGCCACGAACAAATTGCAATTGGAATGTTAACTGGCGCTTTTATATTCCCTTTCTGTCCCTCGCCTTCAGCGTTCTGGAAAATGTGGACAGTGATAACTGAGCCGTTTCCAATCGTGATTAAGGCGTACACGTATCATTTTGTGTTGTAAGAAAGTGGCTGGTATTGTACCCTGCCATAAGCAGTAAGTTTCGGGATTAATGGCCTCTGACTCGTCCTATGAAAGGTTGCAACATAACGCAACGATAAACCAACCTTTAACACAAAGTTAGATCCCGGAAAACACCTGTGGTGACCACGCGAATGAGTAATGCCGTTGCCTTAGCCAGCCACATTTGGTAAGCTTCCTAATTACCTTGGCGGCACATTTCGACATACTCCGTCGGCTGTACTAGACCAGGCGAGCTGGCGTGGTTGACAATAGTCCCCAGTCCAGCCAGGTAGCGCGGCGGGGCGGGTATGACTCAGAGGCGGGGCGCGGCTGTCAGCCCAGTGGCATGTCAGTGACCGGCGCACGGGGACGCAGCAGGGCACCACAGGGCGACACTCTGTCTGCATGAGGCTACACCCATCGACCCTCTGCACCAGACCGAGAGGCGGTACACGTAACACTCCTATGACGTCATGAGTGATAACAGCGCCTGTACAACACAGGATGACCGACCGTGAGGACATGCAGGGCGAGCGTCATCGTCCGGACGGCGAGGGGCGGGGCACGTTACAGTGGCAGTGACGTCGTAATGGGCTAACAACGGTGGACACAACATACGGACGCTGCCGTCCAGACGGGGCGGCGCCGCACGTGACGTAATCATGACGTCATCGGGGGTGACACAGGCGTCTGGACGCAGGCTCGTGTCCAGACGGGGTGGCGCCACGCCGGGGCGGGGCGGAAATGCCGGGGAAGGCACATTTCGATGGGCCCACGTCCGGCGACCAGGCAAAGGTGGGTTCTTCCTGGGGTTAGGAATAGGCAGAACCAAGGACAGTGTCTTGGTGCACTGGAAAAACGCGAGAGTGATATGCGACCAGTCACTGAGTCATTGGCGTTAGCTTTGGGGAGCTGCTCCAGAAGAAGTCACTGGGCATGGGGGCAAGGGAGCTCATAGCCGTATAGCCAATGTCGTACATAATGGGGTTGACTCGAGCGAGAAAGGAAACCTGGCGAAATAACAAGACTGGGTTGGAAAATCGTTTTTCATTTATTGTGCGCAGTCCTGCCCATGGACCAGAACGACAATACCGTCTATTTCGTGGAACCAATTACAACTAATTTATCTTTCCCTGACTGTGAAAAGGCCCGTCTTTGTTGGTTTCAATTGCGCCGTTTCGCGAGGGCCGAACATTAGCTGAGGATGGATCGTTTGTCAAATCGTAAAAAGCGTACGGCTGCGACAGGTGTGCTCACAGGGGCCCTCTGAGCCCAGAGCCAATTAGGTACGCAGTGCTGCCTGAACCAGGGTAAGGGGCTGCTTTTTGTATACGCAGACGTTCCCTCCCACCACAATTTATACATATGGGTGGTTCAGCGAAAACTGACTCGGCCAACACGGCAAATGTTTTTTGAAAGGGATATTTACGGAGACGGCTGTGTGTTTCGCTAACGATTGAAGCACCCCAGCAGTGCCCAGGCGCTGGAAACAACGCAAACAATGTAACAGTTTACTGCTTGAGCATGTCTCCTTGTTGCACATGATACATCACTATTTAGTTTGCAAATTGCAGTACACACATAGGAAGTATGTTACCGTGAACTACACCGATGAACGGAAAGACGCGATAATTCTCAGTAGATTCTGTGGAAAAACACCGCCTTACCAAGGTCAGTGGGCGTTTTCTAGCACAGATCACAACCACATACCATTGCAGAATTGCGTATCGCGCCACATGGTGGTCGGAGTTCCGAGAAAACCCAGACCAGAACTAACGCTATTCGAGTAATGTAAACATTGACGGTGGCGTAGCTGTAACTAACATCACCGTTTTTACTGCAAAGCGCTGTCTTTTGCCAGATGTCAGCGAAGCGTGTGGATGTTTAGTTACTTGATACGTCGTATCGGCTACCAGCATCTAATGTTGATATTACCCTGAGATCTGCAGTGCGATCAGTCCAAACAAGTCGTTTCTTTGAGCCATTATGTGAAATTGTGCATGTTATGCGTTTTTGCCGACTTCAAAGGCACCGCTAGCTGTTGGGTGTAATATCAAGCATGCTTTGTTCGGGAAGAGACCTCTTTCTACCTTTTTAACCGACAAGAAAAATAACAGGATGTACTGGATCCGACGCTAAAACTCTGATATGCTTCGGAACAGATAATGAAATAGAACCGTGAAACCATGGTAAGATGCAATCGAAATTAATTTGCCTCTGATCAATTACTCATAGTTTCCGTGATTCACACGCTACCGTTATTACCGAGCTATTACTAGCCGCTCACTCATACTCCAAACACCAACGACGACTCCCTATCCCAGCTGATGACGTCAGAACTCATTACGCTGCGTACCTGTGACTTGTTCCAACAACCATACAGTTAATTAGTCACCCTGAAATTACACGACACTTCCCTTTGTCATGGTTCCAGAAAAATGTCTCTCCGTACCGCTCTCCCCTCCAGCGGACTGGGGATGCGCCCCTGTGTGTGCGTGCATCAAGGCAGTGTTGCACGCGAGTGACACGACTAATGACACAGGTTCTGGACCCAGTTCCGAGGAAGTGGCCGTCGGTTCGGCATGGAATGGCTAAACAATGACGTGTCACCTGACGGCGTCGCCCAGCCCCGGGGCAACTGACGACTCCAGTGACGTCAAAAACCACGGGCACCAGGCCGCTGCACTGGGGAGCAGAGGGGGGGGGGCGTGCTTAGACCAGTCCTCGCCGATACAGCGACTGAGTCACCCAGTCCCGGCCTGCGTACCTGACTCAGTCTGCTGGGCTCCAGCTGCCCACCCCTCACCCTCACCAGAGCGTCGTCTCATCACCGAGACTTGTTGAGTATGAGCAATTCTGGATGGCTGCACGCACGCTTAAAATGTGTTACTTGTGCTTGGATTGATGTACCCGGCCACACGCGGGTAAAATGTTTACCATTTTATATGAAATCCATGACATTTCGATTGCAAATATGATTTATCTTTAATTGTCAGCATTTGGCTTATAACGTTCTAAGTGGTATCCCATTGGCAACATAGTAAATTACCCTCGCCCTGGTGGGGGGTCATTTTAACCCCCCTCTCCTGAAGTTTTTCCAGAATAGCGGAAAGACGGCGGTGTACAGCACCACCCAATTTTGAACAGCTGTTCGGGCATCAATTTCACATAATTTGCGATTTGTTTTACTTCAGGTCATTCCAGGTGAGGTCACCAGGTCACGTCAAGTGACCTTGCGTTCCAAAATGTTTGTGATTGTGCCAAGGCCACGGTCTTTTTCGAGAAAATTGAAACTTACATGATTGTATAAGGTCATAAGTACCTGCAATTAGTTTATCTAGGATTTTTTTGCATCGATGATCTAAGGTCAGGTCAATTTCCAGACCTCCCCTTTATAAGTGGACGGGAAATGTTCAAATGCCTCCTATTTAGACAATGTGCATTGGATCAGTCCGATTATTTCAGAAACATGTTACTTTAGCTCTTGCTTGATGACCTAGGTTCAATTGTTACTTAGTGATCTCTACAAGGTCATCTGAGGTCATCTGAGGGCATCAGTACCTATTTATTTTCTAGGAACTCTTGATAGAATAAAAATAGAGACGAGCAAGATGACAACACTGTGCTTGTCTTGTCAGGCTGCGTCGCCTCCTATGCAGCAGGACCTACCTGGGTCACCAAATTACCTTGACCTGAGGTCAAATTTTGATGTTGACGTAATCAGACCACCTTTCATATTTTTTAAAGCGTCTGGACGAGACAAACACGATGGTTTTAAAATCATTGCGCTATCTTGTTTATATAAAAAGTTTTTTTTTAGGAGAATCAGTTTTACCAAAAATGACACTTTGACCTTTGATGACCTCTGGAGTCGAAACTGTTTACTTGAGCTCAAATCTGATTGTTTAATGTCAATTGCGTTTTGTAAGAGCTTTAATTTTGTTTTCCGTTTGTTCCTAGCTATCATAGTTTTCGAGATATTTGGGGCTGTTCGAAGGGAAGTCCTAAAACTGGAACATTTTACATTTAATGACCTCTGGACCTGGAGACCTCAATATTGACCAGAACCAAACCTCTTTGCTACGTCGGATGTCCATGTCAAGAGCTTTTGAACGTTTTTTGCGTCTTTTTATCCTCTTTATTTTTCGAGTTAGACCGGGGTCATTTTGACCCCCACCATAGCGAATCTGTCTCGGATGCCCACTTGGGCGCAGGTTAATTAAGAACAGACACATACCAATGGAAGCCGAAAGATATAGTGTTGAACTTTGTCATTTATGTATGTGAAGTTTTTTCTAGTCTACCATAAGTTAAATGCAGACGCCACTTTCTGAAACTTTGGAGGTATGCGGATGCCCATTTTGAAGTTGATTACCTTCATGTAACCCAATAGGCGTAATGTAAAGATCCAATAATGTTGGGGAACCATGACACGTCCCTCGTTTCCCACTTTTGGCGTCCATTCATAAGTTCAGAGTTGCATACTAAAGATTACAGTTGGATAGAATGAGGACTTCAGGAAGAATCATGAATCTGGTACTGAAACATTGCTATTGTTTGACGACGAAAAAAAATGATTCTGAATTGTCATCACTTGTGTTAAGGTCAATTTTCATTCGAAACGGGTCTTCAGTTGGTATTGACAGACCACAAAGGCCTTGTTTTATTTTTATCATATTGTGACGTTTGATACAGAGCAACAATAGCGCCGTTATGTATTGATTAATGGTACGTGGCTGACCTAGTTATTTAATGTGATGTTATTACATTTCCAGGTAGAGTGGTCAATGGTCAGTCAAAGTGATTCTCTGTCGGTCAATAGAACTATCAAAATGCTGTTTGGACTCTTCAAACGACCGTAGTGGCGTTTGGGAAATTAAGTCGTTGTCGACTTCATCGCAGGCAAATGGCTTGCAACGACTGAGACCTTAGAACCTTAGATTAGCCCCCGACCTGTTACGACGTCCAATTTACAAAATGGTTCTGTTGGTTAACTACAAGCGTTCATTCATGGAAGTGTCTTTATTAAGTAAGTAAGTAAGTATTAAGTAGTCTTTTAGGAGTCCATAGGGCCGTATAGGGTTTAGCGATCGAGTATTGCTCTGTAGTCATACAGCTATCTCGAATTCCGGCTCCATTCCCTGACACCTTGTTAACAAAACGTTTCGGGAGTAGTTGTTGTTATGGGTCAAGCACCACATCCTTGTGGGACCAAGGCGCTAAATATCCTGTGTCTAGTTTTGAGTCGTCAGTTAGGCGTAACCAAGTCATCGTGACACGCGCAACATCCGCTGTCAGTGACGACTATGTCAAGCGCGTGCTCCGGAAGTCGCGTGCTATGAACGCCACCCACCTCATCCCTTGTCGCCTTTTATCACCAGCTTCCGATGAATCAATTACGGTTTTCCTCCTATATAAGCGCCAGTCGGCTCTGTCTTTGTCGCTTTCTAACACCAGCTTCTGATGTATTAATTATGGCGTTCCTCCTACTAAGTGAGCTGTCTGGCGGAATGGCGGGGGCTGGAGCGGGCGGGGTGGAATGTGTGTCCGGTATGTGCCCCGGGCGGGACTTAACGTGCACCCAGCCGTGCACCCCAGCCGTGCACCCCAGCCGTGCCGGTCACGACCAGGAGCAGGCAGCTTACTGTTGGTCGCCCCGGGCTGGACAGGCGTTTATAGCCATGTGTTGATCAACATGTCTTTTACACTGTGCAAGTACCGGCTGTTTCACCTATCGCAGTGGCAGTGCCCTATGATTTACATGCATATACGCGTAGGTCAAATACTCACCAATCATTTTGCCCCCAACTAAACCCATCCGGCTCCGACCGAGAGAAAAGTTGCCCCATCTCTCAACATAGGCGACGCACTAGCGCCCCCTAGGCGTATCCCACAAGCCTACACCTCCTTAAACCCATTAAGCCCGCACTATATTAAAACATGATGAAATGTATTTATTTTTAAAGCATCAGTATCATTAGTTAAAACTAAGATATTCTGACAGTTGGGTGTCTTTACCGCGTTGATCTTGAGATATTGACAAGGACAAAAAAGAGTAAAACCCGCTAGCTGGTTGGCCACCACGCCGGTCTGCCGGGCTCCCCCGCGCCGGTGTATCTGCCATCAGGGGTGTAGGTCCCTTACTCAATTGCGGGGGCATCAGCCCCCAACTTCGGACTTTTAGCCCCCCCACCCAACTTCGGCAAGAATGGTCAAGTCGTGGAGTAAATCTGTTATTTTGTAATTTGATTTACTTAAAGCAAATTTCCCCAGCTCAGCCCCCCTCCCCCAAACTTCTGAGAACCTACGCCCCTGTCTGCCTGCGTCCCCACTCACCGCACCGCCCTGCTAACTCATAAAACACGTTGTGCTCTCCTAGGTAGCTGGTTTAAGCACTGGCCTTTTCAAACAATCACTACATGCGCGGTTTCGACAATTACCATACATAGAACGGAATTAAATTGATAGACCACCAGACGCCCCGTCGTTACATTCAGAAGGGCGCCTTTGGGGGTTGTAGGAGGAGCCCTTGAGCCTCAGAAAACGCATTCAGATGGGCTAATTGGACATAGAGGAAGGGTGCCCTCGGAGATGTACATTTGTAGTCCAGGACGCCTTAGATGATGTATGTGGGCGCCTTCAGAGGTATCGGAGGACGCTTCGATGTTTAATTGAGCACCGCCTCAAAAATTGTTTCTAGTGTGTCTTATTTGGAGGCCCATCAGAGATGTATGTGAGGCCTTTGGAGCCTGTAGGTTGTTTGAGGCCTGCAAAATGCGCCCGCCTACTTTCCAGTTTGAAGGGCCACCTTTGGAGGTAATAGAGGCGCCCTTGAGCCTCGAAATACGCATCAGATGTGCTATTGGACTATGAGGAAGTGCCCTCGGAGATGATCCATACTCATGGACGCCTATGGATGTTTGTTGGCCCTCGAGTGTACGGAGGAGGACGTCATTCGTGGTGTTAATTGAGCACGCCTCCAAAAAGTGTATTCTAGTGGTCTTTGAGTATTGAGGCGCCATCAGAGATGGTATGAGAGGCGCCTTTGAGCCTGAAGATGTGGTGAAGCGCCTTCAAAAAAGCAATCGTAGGCACCCTTGGAGATATGTGGGGAGAGCGCCTCTATTATCGGAGGGGCACCATGGGATGGTATTTCATTTGAGGGGCTCCTTTGAGGTATGTTCGAGGCGTCTGCAGAATTTCATTCCAAATCGCTTTTCGAAGGCCATCTGGGAAGCGTTTCAGAAAGTGCATTGGAGTCGCCTTTGGAAACTATGTATGTTTACGAGATGGACGCTATCAGAGGATGATCGGAGGCGCCTCTGGAAGTTTTGGGGGCGCTTTGAAGGTATGCGAGGGTCTGCTTTTGGAATATGTGGAAGGTTCCTTTAGAGGTGTATCGAGGCACCTTTACATAATTGGGAGGGCGCCTTCTAGGTATTCTTTACGTCGCCTTACTCATTTGGAAACGCTCCTCATATTCAGCCGGGAGCGCGCATCACATTCCATGAACCGAAGCCTAGCCCTCTTCTGTCCTTGGTGCATGATGGCGCACTCGGTTTTCATGAGGCAGCATAAAACCGAGGGGAAAAAATGGTTGCCAGTCCCCCCTAATACGCCCATTCACTGTATCGCCGATTAGCAATTCCGACTTCCACCCGCCGGCGCAGCAAGTCCCCACTCACACGGCAGCCGGCGCTCACGGCGTCTAACGCCCAAACGGGGGATTTGGTTCCTTACTTGGCTCACGTTGAAGAAACCGCTTCGGCAAATAAATAATAAAAAATGTGGTTCTTACTCCTATAAACCAGTAGTAACTCCAGTCATACCCTAGTAACAGTTAACTCTAGTTCATACTCCTAGTATAACTCCTAGGCTTCTATAACAGCCAGCATCCGATGCACCGGGTAGTTAAAAAAACACGTCCCGAGCCGTGCAGCGCCGCGCCTGCAGTCTTCACAGTGCCGAAGCAGTGCAATCAGGGGGTCCGAACCTTCGTGCTGCCGACAATCCAAACTTTGCCGCCCGCACGACCACCTACGCTGATGGTGCGGACTGATCACTAACCGCGCTCACGATGGGCCTCAGGAACACAGAGCTCGATGGATCCGCACGCGCTGCTGGAGTGGGTCACTTCCCGGTGCACAGTTGCGTGAGCGGGACGGTGAAGGGACAGCGAGTGGCAGTGTCGGGGAAAGCAACACAGGTGGAGTCTGCAGCCGTCTCGGCCACCGTCAGCAGCTGTCGCCCGTCACGACTAAGAAATAATTTGCGAGGAGTCTTTGCTGGAATGTTTAGTAGCGAAGTCAGCCAGAATGATTACAGCTCTGAGCGCCCAACAACTCACCGAAGAGCATTGCAACTATTTCGCGTTCGTATCTGCCAGTGCACCTGTTTGCATTTATTTTCGTGCAATTTAAGTTTAATACGCTAAAGAGGAGATATCTGGACTTTTATACATTACGTGAAAAAGGGATATACAGAACGAAGATCCGGAAAAATACAAAAACGGTATTCATGATCTATCTGGATTTACTGAGCAACTTGCATCGAGGAAGAAATGACCGGAGTTCGGCGTTCACCGCTAGGGCTCTGACATCCTAGATATTAAAGATAGGGCGGAATTCTCTCGCCGGAGCCGGCATGGGATTGAAAGTTAACAGACAAGATATGCCCACGTTGTTCCATGCATTAAGAGCGATGATTTAAAACCATCAGGGCACCTGCATTATGAAAAGGTTAACCAGCAAACAGCTAAAGTGTGCATGTGTAACGGGTTAGCAAATCAGCGTTGGGGTCTTGGGAGCAAAAGATTAGAAGAATTTAGTTCATACATTCCAATTTACCTAGAAGAACAGCGGCGCGATTTAAGTGAGAACGGGTTTCAAAGAAAAACATTACTTCCCCATGGAAATACAACCATGCAGTTCACTATCAACGTGACGTATTCACGCCGCTGGGTTTTTTCAATGTCCTCCAAAAAGAACAAGGAAGCTGCCCATTATTATTTTTGTATACAATAGCTGTTGTATCAAATGTGTTTGACTCAGTTAGTGCTATTGCCAGTGGTACACAGCGATATTTTACATTAAAGAGATTATTGAACTTTTGATTTTTTCAGACCAATGGTATATAGCACATAATTCAGCGATGTCAACTTTTTTCGCATTTTTTTTATTTCAATGCTATAAACAAACTGCATGCACCAGGAAAAGAGGGACATCGGACAATATGTTGTTTCTACGAAATAACTTCATGGAGTATTTCGTATTAATAGGTGGCCAAAGCGGAGAGCAATTTTCAAAGACTTTCTATTAATTTATAAAAAAAATACAGCTTATCCAGTTGATCGGTAACATTACAAAATGAACAATTTAGAGATATTGAGGAATTATATTCAAATATAAAATAAACATGAGCAGGGAAAAAAATAGTACCAAAGATGTGTCAAGTAGGTACTTCCCGATACCGTTGTTTTCAGCGTGGAGCACTTAGCGTTTTCAAATTGAAATAACTTTGTTTAACTTTGCTTATAACTTTGTTTATAACTTTGCTTCATAACTCGTATAAATGCTTAGTGATTTATAAATTTGTTTCCTCTCACAATTTCAAGTGCTAACTAATTTTTGTGGAAAAGCTCATTATTCCCATTTAAGTGATAGGTTGGATGTAGTGATGAATAAATGTTATCTGCAAACTCGCATCGCTTATCCTCAGCCCTCAGGTACTATTTATATAAACTGTTGATTTAATTCATTTGTTTAACGTTATAGGGTTTGCTTCAAGCCGCAACGAAATGACTGGAGTCCCTTTCCATAAGTCCACGAAAAGGAATAAAGATCACTGTTGACTGGTGTTGACAATACTTAAGTCTCCCTTTCTCTTGTCTCGGAAATAGGTAATTAAGCAATCCCTTAAAAATCATTCCCGTTCAGTTAAGCCTCTTTGTTGATTAGTTCGTGCTCGACAACTTGAAACAGGTTCACCTCTCGCTTCGCTGCAATTACCATTAAACAAGCCATCAAATGCAATCAGTAGCCAGTGGTGCTCAGGCAGACTGAATTTCATGGACATTTACGACCGGCATAATGACCAGCGCCGTTAAGGCTCTGTAGCCGCCGCTATTAACGGGCGCGCTGCAAGTTGTGCGTAATCACAGTGCTTTGTCCATGGGTACTAATTAACAGCACTTTGCACGTGTCGCGTGTATTGTACACAAGCCTGCCGGCCTTTACGTTGAGTTTCATTATCAGCGAGAGACACTGTTGTCCGTCATATAAGTTAATGTGCATCGATCGCTGATGGACAATTGGCGCCGGGTCATCTGAGTGTGACCTGGCAGGCGCCAGAAGGTGCTTACGTCGCAGCTGTCTGCTGCTCTTCTAGTGATCAATACTGATTGGCTGATTCTAAGAAATTTGTTAGCACAAGTCATACTTAGCTGTCCGTTGTTCACTATAGTTTAAATTGAACAGGTTTATCGGGCTAATCGATCAAAAGTGGAGAGGTGGCTAGACAAAATATTTGCCAGCACTAAATATACCGAGCATCTTAACCAGATTCACACACAGCCATGCATTCTTCGGAATCGGAACAACTTTAGTTTAAGTCTTATTTCAGCACATAAAAACTCAATGCTTTGTTTTTCGTCCTTCAAGCTTATAAAGGACTTGTGGTGACATTCAGGAAATAAATACACAAGATGGTCAAAATCAGTGTTAGTTGACTCCGACAGGCAAACACTGATTTCGGGTACAAAATGTCAACAACTCTTGAAACTGCATGCTGCTTTGGTGTTAATTTTTCGCGCAATCTTGAGCTCAAAGGATGTATTGATTTAAACTGCTGGGTGCATGTGATTAATGATTAACCAACCAACAAAATATACATATATTGGTAAAATGCTTTGTTTTCTCTAAAAATATATGCATTTGCATTTTGTAACCACAATCATCTTATTGTAGGCGAGCTATGGCGTATTTGAGCATGATTAATATGAGTATGTGAAAAAATAACCTTTTGCTCATGTTTCTAAAAAAAAAAAAAAAAAAAAAAAACGGCGCAAGTCGAAATATATCAGTGTAATTTTTGATACTGATTTAAAGTGTAATTAACATATAACACGAGCAAAAGGTTATTTTTTAACATACACAATCATCTTAAAAAGCTGAGTTTGCTCATTCATAAATACTGAGGTGGAATCCGCATCTAATTTATATCTCTCAGCTTTTTCTTCCACTTCGGATTTACTGCACATACATATATTCCGACTCTGATTGTAAGCAGTTTCTTTTTTTTAAGAGCTGACATACGTAGTACCATCGGTTTTCTGCATAATAGTTTTTAGGGTATACCGGTTTTGTTTTACGGCTCCACAAAATAATTCAGTTCTGCCTTACTGAGTTTGTAATCGGATGTCCCAAGCCATGGACTCATTGAATAAGAGCACGGCGCTATAACTTCAAGTCTAGCAGGTGTAAAAAGAACAGCTTTTCAGAAGGCGAGAGCCGAGAGACCAATTAGAGAGTGCTAATTGATTGGTTAATAGCTGTGCCTCATAAACAATAGTGAGCGCTAACAGCTCCGGTAATATAGTTACGATTATTATTTTGATTATTTTCATGATAACGCAATTTGAACTTAATCGAATGATGGAAACAGATTGAAATAATCTCCCTCCCATCGTCTCTGAAGCACAGAAGCCATCCAGCAGGGGAGCTGGCCACGGCCCACGCCATGATAATCGGTAGAGCAAGTTTTATTGGGTGGTTGTGTAAAGAAGTTTTAGGTATCTGACAAGACCAGTGGTGCTCAGCATCATGGTCATGGTGACCTTTTGGGACGATATATCTACTTTTTTCGACTGAAATTTACTGTGTATTGTGCGTTGTCCAATGTGCAAGGCACCAAACAAGTGCTTTTTATATTTCCTTCGAAAAGATTGCGCAATCCGTTTACCTTAACACAAAGCTGGAGTGTTCTGCAGGTATTGGCTTCGATCTTCTTTATCAGCTTCAGCTTAAAAGTGCCAGTGGTTTGCGGCAGTGATGAAAGGGCTAGTAGATATATGGGTGTGCAATGTACATTGTGTGTAATCACCAAATTGGCCAGCTACGCTAATCACTAGCCTGCTTCAATCGTCATAAATGACGCACTACTCCACTGGAAGGCTCCATTACACAAATGAATTAGTTGCCCTCTTTTTGAAACCACGGCTCAAACTGAAATGACCACTGCACTGCTTCAACTGAAATAACACTGCTCTAACTGTCATGTCCAGAACACCTCCTTTGCATTAACCTTTTATGTTGCGCGGAACAACTCCCACATAGGTATGTTAAAGCTTAGTGCTGCCCTGATATATAACTGTAATTGGTCAAACACATCATTCTCATCACCTTCCACTGTTTTGTATTCAGCGGTGTTAACGAGCTAAGCACCGCGCAGGTGTCACTGACCGGGAGGGTGTCAATTATATGTCCATTCTTGGCGGACGTGACGTCAGATGGACGTGACATGAGATGGACGTGACGTCAGATGGACGTGACGTCAGATGGACGTGACATGAGATGGACGTGACGTCAGATGGACGTGAGTCAGATGGACGTGGACGTCAGATGGAACGTGACGTCAGTGGACGTGACGTCAGATGGACGTGCACGTCAGCATGGACGTGCATGAGATGGACGTGACGTCATATGGACGTGACGTCATAGGACGTGACGTCAGATGGACGGTGACCGTCAGTTGGACGTGGCATGAAAACCATTACAAGTCTTAAGACCCCAGAGAATGACTTCCTCAACCAAAGTTGCAATTTCGTCAAATAGTTCTTAAAGTGGTCTCCGCCGAAACAAAAGCTATCTCTCAAAATGCCATTGATCAGTGACGACGCAACCAACGCTGTTCAGCACAGGTGTTCCAAGCACCTGCGTTTATTCCGCTTTGAAATGAGACTGCTGGGCTGCATCCCCGTC
This sequence comes from Semibalanus balanoides, assembly GCA_014673585.1. Classification (NCBI taxonomy): domain Eukaryota; kingdom Metazoa; phylum Arthropoda; class Thecostraca; order Balanomorpha; family Balanidae; genus Semibalanus; species Semibalanus balanoides. Next base: position 3,255 of record VOPJ01012378.1, on the reverse strand, counting down.
CCCCGCGCGCGACCCACTAGTGGTGCCAATCGGTGCAAACATTTTTTCGGAATCCGAATTTTGTCCCCGAACCGATCGGTGTTCGGGGTCGGAATAAGGATATTTCTTTGGACATCTTGGACATCCAAGTGCCAGGATGGCTGTGTTGTGTATTTAATGGATATAATGCTTTGGCCTTTCTGATATTCTAACTGTTGGCGTTATTTGACTCATGCCTATATGTAATGTATATCTTGAGAATGATAACACCGGACGTTCTACATTCCAGTATCACATTTTGCTTTCTGCATGGTTCGGACAATTAAGGACAAACAATGATCTTCGGACAGTTTCGCGGACCGGACAGCTGACCACGGTCTGGATATCGATTGGACATTGGATAAATATTGTTAACTGGTCACCACTAGCTATTCCACACCTCCGTGTGACCGGCCGGAGACAGCCCGCGGGTCATGACCCGAGCGACGGGAGCAGCGCAGGGGCGGCTCCAGGGACCTCGCGGCGGGCGGGACCTTGCTGTCCGGCAGTCACGTAGGGGCGGCTTCAGGGACCTCGCGGCAGGCGGGACCTCGCTGTCCGGGCAGCCACGCAGGGACGGCTGCAGGTGGGACAGAGGATGGGACGCTCGAATCGAACAGGTGATTAACACATTTCCTCTAACATGTAAGCCCTACGTACAAAGCTGAACACTATCCCGTTTTTTATGATTCGATGATCTTTGCGTTAATGCAGTATTAGTCGTCCGGGGCAGTGGAACTCAGGTTTGCAACTATTGATATAAAGTGTGTAGGTCTGTAGGAACCTGCTCAGTTGAGAGGGGGGTCAGCACCTGCAACTTATAGCTCAGCCTCTCAACCTACAAGGAGATAGCATTTGACACGCGGCAACAATGCAAAGTAAAAAATTAATGAATACAAAGACAAATGCAAATAAAGCCGATCTATTTTGATGTATGTCGAACGAAACCGCTATTTCCTATGGAAAAGTCAGACAAGAAACAACTTCTTTTGGTATGCTAGGCTGGGCCCGAGTTCAGTCCCTCCATTGACTTCGAGAAACTACGCCCCTGATTGGTATGCATTGTGGGACATCACCAAATGCATCAGCCAGATTGTCCTAGTTAGCTGCTCAATCGCCATTACCGTCACCAGACAACTCCATTACCCTACCCCCGTCGGACGCTCTAATGAAGAGTCAGTGGACTAGACGCGGTCCTCTCAATGCAGTCATTTATGAAAGCATTGAAAGTTATGGTTTCCCTTGACATTTGACGAGATCGTGTCCCAGTCTCCACCGGATTTTTACTTACAAACAATTACACCTGCCACAAACCGTTGCAGATTTTTGTTGTATGTAGCGTTTGAAAGATAAGTAGGCAGTAGGCTGTCTTTTCTAATGCCAGAATTATATCAATCATAATATTAATCCTAAATATAAGCCTCCTCCTTCTCTCTCTGCTCTCTGCTCCCTGCTCCCTGCTCCCTGCTCCCTTGCTCCCTGCTCCCGGCTCCCGGCTCCCGGCTCCCCGCTCCCGGCTCCCGGCTCCCGGCTCCGGCTCTCGCGCTCTCCGGCTCTCGGCTCTCGGCTCTCGGCCTCGTCTCGGCTCTCGGCTCGGCTCCCGGCTCCCGGCTCTCAGCTCTCGGCTCTCGGCTCTCGGCTCTCGGCTCTCGGCTTTCGGCTCGGTCGGTTCTCGTTCTGGCTCTCGGCTCACCGGTCCCGGCTCTCAGAGACTCTCGGCTCGTCGGCTCTCGCCCTCTTCGCTCTCGGCTCTCGCTCTCGCTCTCGTGCTCTCGCCTCTCGGCTCTCGGCTCGGCTCCCGGCTCCCGGCTCCCGGCTCTCGGCTCTCGGCTCTCGGCTCTCGGCTCTCGCTCTCGGCTTATCGGGCTTCTCGGCTTCTCGGCACTCGCTTCCCGGCTCTCGGCTTTGGCTCTTCGGGCTCTTCGGCAGGGCCTCGGATAACATGTTAACTGGGGGGGCAATTGCCCCCCCCAGTGGAACTGATTTGCCCCCTCAGTGAAACTGAGTTAATTCGTGACGGGCAGGCACTAGAATACTATAGATGATGTATCACTAGCCTTTACACAAATTATTTCAGTCAACTGACGTTTTTTTTTTACTGTATATACCTTCTCCATATCCATGGATTGCATGTTAATTGGGGGAATCTCCTCCCCCACAGAGGCCTGCTGGCTCCCTCTCCCCAAGTGCCCAATTTTGCCCCTAGTGGGAAGCAAAACCTCGTAGGTGACATATACGATAAATTGTCGGTCTGTTCACAGGACCTTTTCCTGCGGGGGCAGATTCTCCCGGTAGTTTTTTCGTCGCCGCTTCTGAACATTCCGTCTATCGTTTGCAACTTTTTGGAATTATCCCTTACTTGATGACGTGTGTTGTGTATAAAATTAAAAAATCCGGTACCAGTAGGAAGGCGGTCCAAGCCCAGGCTTTGGGGTAGGTCGTTACGAATGCGGGTTGTGCGCCGCATGCTTTCCTTCGTAGTTTACGGTGAATAACAGCATCAGACACTATGTCACTGCTTAATACATCATAGCATACTTGGATTATACAACTATTGGGGCAGCGGCGCACGTCAGACGAACAATACAATTGGAGGCGATATCCTGGGCTGTCCAAATTAGGCCCCAACTTAAAAAATTAGTACGATGAAATAAAGAGGCGTTGTTCCGCCAGAGTCATGGTGCCCCCACGTTTTATCCCTGGATCCACCTACTATGCGCGATATATAATTACAATTACAGCATCACAACCCACATTGTGTACCGTTCCTATCGTCCCAACGGAAATTCTCGAACCAGCACATACTTGTTTTTGAAAATCTCCATTTTTCATCCTGAGTACGTCCAAGATTTTTGAATTTTGGTACTTGGCCCTTTTACACATTAAAGAACATGACATTGGAAGCTCAAAAACGTTTCGTGCATGAAAAGCGGTCGAGTCACGTGGCCGCAATAACATTTCAAAAACACACAAAAATTGCCCCTGGCCTCCATTTTTAAACAAAAAATAAATTCCGGTGTCCAAAAGTAAAGATTTTTCACGACGAATCGAATGGTTTCTGTCCCATCAAAATCGGCCGAGCGGTTCTCGAGATCTCTGGGGGGGAAAAATCTGCCCCCACAGGTTAACGTAATTCTGGCCGCCCGCAGGGAATAGGGCTAAGTAGATACAAGTGTCTCTAAAGCATGCTTTCAACTTAAAAACCAATAATACGCCGTTTACAGAACCTAGCGTAGC
>VOPJ01012377.1:22728-39543 GCA_014673585.1 Semibalanus balanoides | reverse complement strand
ATATGGGACTTGGGAGACGTGTCTCAAATAACCTTTTGACCTTTGATGGTCTCAGGAGCCTAAACTATTGACCTGAAATAGAATTGGGGGACACGTTGGCGATTGCATTTTTCAATCGCTTTCAATCGCTTTCCGTTTGTTCCTAGAGCTATAAAATTGGAGGACACGTTGGCGATTGCATTTTTTAAGAGCTTTCAATCGCTTTTCGTTTGTATCATAGTTCGCGAGATGTTTGGGGGATTCTGGAGCAAAGCCCTGAAAGTGGAAAATCTGACCTTTGATGACCTCTGGTGACCTCAAATATTGACAATTTTTAAATTGAAATACCGTAATAGTTTCCAAATAACTTTTTGACCGAGTTTTTTGAAATGGTGTTCCTTTCCCCTGGCACGGCAAAGTGGCGCCGAGCACCGGCACGGCGCGGGTAAACGCATAAGCACTCCAAAAAATCGGTAACCTATTGATTCATGTATCCGACACTTGTAAGTTATCATTCTTAGGACTTGTATAAGTATCACGCTAAGACTCAGATATGGATGATCCTAAATCAGGTCAAAGTCATCGAGGTCATAAGAGGTCAACCTGCTAATTACGGTCATTTAGGCGTTGTATTACATTGCTTATTGGCTATTTTTTGCGTCTAGAGGCGTTGAAAAAAGTTTAAAGCGATATCAGTTTCAAAATAAACTCCAAAGTAGGTATAAAGCAAAACGCAAATTGCATTTTATATCCACGGTAGGTAATGCCGTCGGAAAGTGATCGATCTTGGTCTTTGGAAGGTGCATAATTGTCCAGTCAGTTATTAATGTATCAACTTCAAAATTTTAACACGTCAAATCTCGTAAAGTTTCGTCATATTGCGTTATCTGACATGTTTCTATGACATATATTCATGTTTTAGCATCTGAGAATTTATAAAATATGAAAAAATGTATTTTTTTTTACATTTGTCATAAATTAAAAAAAAAAAATCCGGTATAGCAGTATGATAGCCGAGTTGTCAGTCAAATTAAGGTATCAAAATACCTGTACTGGACGAGTTAGTGGCGTAAATAGGTAATACCTACAACCAAAAGTGACAAGTGGTTCAAATGGGGCAGAATTCTGAGTGAGGCAGGATTTCCGGCTGAGGTATACTCGCTGGCAGTCTTAAAATCCTGCCCCCCCCCCAACTTGAACATATTCCTGCATCCCTGCGTTCAATGTCTTTGATTGAATCGAATGCATAACTTTGAATGTCTGATTGAGTCGTGATTGAATCAACTAAACGTAGATTTTGAGTCGTGAATTGAATCGTTCGAAAAATAATGAATCGGTATACAAAGTCTTGATTCGAGGACGCCTTTGAAGGTATGCTGGAGGGCGCCATTCGGGATCGGAGACCGTATCGGAGGGCGCCTTTTGGAGGCCTGCAGAGTGTATAATTTGGGAGAGCGTTTTCAAAGGTGCATGGGAGGGGCGCTTTGGGAGGTATGTAGGAGGGCGCCTTCATATTTGTATCGGATTGCACCTTGGGATATATATGGGAGGGCGCCTTTGGAGGCATGCTTGAGGGCGCCTCCAAAATTTTATCAAAGGGCGCCTTTGAAGGCGTAAGAGGTGTAATGGAGGTCGCCTTTGGAGCTATGTGGGAGGGCGCCTCTGGAAGCATTTGGGAGGGTGCTTTGAAGGTATGTGGGAGGGGCCTTCAGGTGTACCGGAGTGCGCCTTACATTCAGTGAAACGCGCCTTATATTCAGGCGGAGCGCGCGTCACACTCAGCGATGGGCGCCTTCGGCGCTCTTCGCTGAATGTGAGGCACATTTCATGAACCGAATGCGCCTTCGGTGCATGAGGGCGCCTTCGGCGCCCAAGGGGAGGCCATGGTGCGGTGACCCCCCCCCCCACCCTAAATACGCCCCTGTCAGTGCAGCCACGGATCACTGTGCTATCCATGGTGCAGCAAAATGGCTGAGCCGATTTGCTCGCAAGTCGCAACAGGCATCAATCAATGCAACGCATACGATATTAGCAGTCGTTCTGCAACTGGTGGGGAGGGTTTAAAAAGCCGACCAGATTAGCAGACGAGTCCATGCTCCGAAACCACTGGACTGAACTGGTTTATTTTTTAACCATTCGATCTGGCTTGGTCCAAAACGGTACCGTTGTGGATTTTATACAGATTGGTCCACTCTAAATAGACCAAAACCATACAAACCCGTTGCAGGCGAGCGCATGCTCTGAGACCATTGGACCGATCTGCGTGATCTCCACCATTCGATCCGGCGTGGTCCAAAACGGTGCCGATTAAGGATTTTATACAGATTGGTTCAATTTAAGTGGACCAAATTGGACCAACCGTTTTAGTACAACTTTGCAGACGAGCCCATGCTCCAAAGCTATGGGGCCGATCTGGCTGATTTTTTCACCATTCGAACCGGCGTGGTCCAAAATTATGTTGTTTTGGGTTGTATATGCATTGGTTCACATTATTAGAACAAATTGGACCAACCGTTTTTGTACCAACTTGCAGACGAGCCCATGCTCCGAAACTATGAAACTGATCTGACTGATTTCTTCATCATTTGATCGTGCGTGGTCCAAAACGGTGCTGTTATGGATTTTATTCAGATTGGTCTACTCATGTAAACCAAATTGGTCAAAAACCGTCAAAAGCTGTTGCAGACGAGCCCATGCTCCGAGACTATTGGATCCGATCTATCTGATTTCTTCACCATTCGATCCGGCGTGGTTCAAAACGGTGTCGTATTTGATTGTATACAGATTGGTCCACTTTAAGTGGACCTAATTGGACCAACCCTTTTTTAGTACAAATTTGGAGACGAGCCCATGCTCCGAGACTATGGGACTAATCTAGCTGATTTCTTCACTACTCGATCCGGCTTGGTCCACAACGACACACGCTGGATCGAATGATGAAGAAATCAGCCAGATCGGTCCCATAGCTCGAAGCATGGGATCGTCTGCAAATTTGTACCAAAACGGTTGGTTCAATTTGGTCCACTTAAAGTGGACCAATCCGTAACAAGATCCATTAGGGCACCGTTGTGGACCACGCCGGATCGAATGGTGAATAAATCACCCAGACCGGTCCAATAGTCTCGGAGCATGGGCTCATTTTGAACGGTTTTTGATGGTTTTAGTCCGAATTGGATTACTTCAAGTGGACCGATCGGTAAAAATGTTCTCAACGGCACCGTTTTGGACCACGCTGGATCAAATGGTAGATAAATCAGCCAGATCAGTCCCATAGTCTCGGAGCATGGGCTCGTCTGTAAATTAGTACTAAAACAGTTGGTCCAATTTGGTCCTCTTAAAGTAGACCAATCTGTATAAAGCTCAATACGGCACCTTATTGTTGCAAGCCGGATCGAATTGGGAAGAAATCAGCCAGATCGGTGTCATAGTCTCGGAGCGTGGGCTCGTCTGCAACGGATTTAGATGGTTTTGGTCTAATTTGGTCCACTTAAAGTGGATCAATCTGTATAAAATATAAAACGGCACCGTTTTAAATCACTTTGGTGAATCACTTCACTTTGGTTAAATCGATTGGTGAATAAATCAGCCAGATCGCCGATCGGTCCCATAGTCTCGGAGTGTGGGCTCGTCTGACAATTTGTACTAAAACGATTTGTCCGTCCATATAAAGTGGACTACACTGTATAAAATCCAAATTGGCCTCGTATTGGACCACGCCAGATCGAATGATGAATAAATCAGACAGATTGGTGCCAAATTCTCAGAGCATGGGATCGTCTGCAACGTTTTTTGATGGTTTGGTTCAATTTGGTCCACATAGAGTGAACAAATCTGTTTAAAATCCAAAATGGCACCGTTTTGAAACGGCACCGTTTTGGACCAAGCCGGATCGAATGGTAAATAAATCCGCCAGATCGGATCATAGTCTCGGAGCATGGACTCGTCTGCAAATTCGTACTAAAACGGTTGATCTAATTTGGTCCATTTAAAGTGAACCAATCTGTAAAAAAAATCCCTAACGGCACCGTTTTTGACCACGCCGGATCTATTGGTGGAAAATCAGCCAGATCGGTCCAGTAGTTTCGGAGCATGGGCTTGGTTCTTAATCAGGTCGTTTTTTTAGACCCTCCCAACTGGTGACCTCAGGCCATCACTCATTACCGTAACCATGGATACAATAAATTGGTATCCATGGCTTTGGAAATGACAAAAAGTCATTTGGCATTATAGCAAAATGAAATGTCAGTCCAGATTCTAGAAACGGCTTAACCGATTTACTTGTAATAAGCATCAATTAATTAAGCGCATTCCTACCATTTCACGAGTCGTTTTAAAATTGGTGACCTCAGGTCATCGCTGTGACCTTGTAAGTGCAAAAAGCCCACATGGGACATTGCAGCAAAATGGAATATCAGCAAGTAGCTACGGCTGTTTCGATTTTCTCGCAACAAGCACCAATCGATTCAGCGCATACGATTTCATCAGCATGTCTGAAACTAGTGACCTCTGCACTGCAGGCTATCACAGTGACCTTGTAAATGCAAAACATATGTGACATTGATTTTGTCGGCATTAGGTACCGGACAACTGTTGATTGTCACTCGTCAGCAAATATGCCTTAATAATAAAACCATAGAAACAAGAAAAGCAACACTCATGTTTGTATGACATTTCCGTCGTTTTCGTCGTCGTTTTGACTTTGTGTCATGACTATCCCACTACCATTCTTTCCTAGTTTCCTTTCGCTATTTATTCTATCAACGCCGAAAAACTTGGTCACCTGGTACCTAGTTTCCTTTCGCTATTTATTCTATCAACGCCGACAAACTTGGTCACCTGGTATACACCAACAGACAACCAGGGACGTCGCCATGAACTGACAGTTGGCGGGCGTCGATTCTGTCCATGTAATCCGCCCATAGGCGTAATGTTAAAATCCGGAAATTTCAGGGGGTATCGCCCTGTTGCTGTGGTTGGGGAGACGCGTCCCCCGTCCCTCACTTCCGACAGCCATGACACCAGCCGTTTCCTTCCTCCTCGGCAGGATGCTGGCGTCCAGCGCGGGTCGACTGCTGCGGGGGCTGACCGTAGCCGCCCGTCCTTCACGGCTGCTGAGTCGCGCCGCGCCGCTGCTCGCGCCGCGCGTGCAGCAGCCGGCGCCCGACTTTCGCGGCCAGGCCGTGGTCGACGGCGACTTCCGCAGCGTGCAGCTCTCCGACTTCGCCGGCCAGTACCTGGTGCTCTTCTTCTACCCGCTCGACTTCACGTTCGTCTGCCCGACCGAGCTGACCGCCTTCAGTGACCGCATGGACGACTTCCGCGCGCTCAACACGGCCGTGGTCGGCGTGTCGACCGACTCGCAGTTCTCGCACCTCGCCTGGATCGGCACGCCGCGGCGCAGCGGCGGCCTCGGCGGCCTCAGCTACCCGCTGCTCTCCGACTTCAGCAAGACGATCGCGCGCGACTACGGCGTTCTGCTGGAGGAGGAGGGCGTGGCACTGCGGGGTCTGTTCCTGATCGACCCGAAAGGTGTGCTGCGTCAGATGTCCGTCAATGACCTGCCCGTCGGCAGGTCGGTGGACGAGACGCTGCGGCTGGTGCGCGCCTTCCAGTTTGTGGAGGAGCACGGCGAGGTCTGCCCCGCCAACTGGCAGCCAGGTGGCGCCACCATCAAGCCCACCCCGAGCGAGTCGAAGGAGTATTTTGATAAAGTGGAGTGAATACCTGGTGAGCGGTGAGTTGAGCCGTTTCAGTGGCTGTTAAGGAATGGGAGAACTTTTGAGAAGTGTATTGAGCTATGGTGAGCTAGAAGGGCGATTATGTTTGGGTTGGGGATATGTCGCTGTCGAATAGTCATCAACATACGGGTCCTGTAAAGAAACTTGTCATGAATGCGATATCGTTTGCTGTAAAACCTGGTGATATGCCCTGGTGCAAATATCAAAATGCATGGAGTGAAATACATGGATGGAAAATAGATACATTGGTGCCTCTGGATCAATTTCTTTGCAGCGACTCTTTTCTGAAGACCTACTTCCCGCAGCTGACGAATGCTGCTCTTGCTGTATGCTTGAAATCGAGCATTTTTGAACCCATGCAATAAGTGAAAGTGGAGGATAACATATGATATTAATGTATCGATGCCGAGCGGTCTGGACATATTACCTAAGAGGTGTATGAAGTTATGGTGAGTTATAGAAGGGCGATTGTGTTTGGGTTGTCGTCGCCGTTGTTTGGGTTTTCGTCGTTTTCAATCATATAATTTGAACCTCAATTATAATCAAATCTGGAAATTATAAACTTAACGTTGACGGTAGGTCACTGCCAGATTATATTAGCTCACTTAGCGATTTGCATCTTAAAGCACCTTGGTTCGGATAAAGCAAAATGATTATAAAACGAATGCGATGGTATACAGATTACAGTGGTGGATCTACGGTTGGGAAAAATGGGCAATTGACCCCTCCCCCCCAACCGCCCGAAATCGGCAAAAAATGACACGTTTCATGATATAGAAGGAAATCTAAGCAAATTTAACTAAAGCAAGTTTGCTTTAAATCGTCTACCAATGCATAAGCAAGCGAAATCCGATAAGTTTTTCAGAATTGTGCGAGACTTTGAAATTTTGCCCTCACCCCAAACTCCCGTTCTGTATCCGCAGCCAGGGGCGTCGCCACGAAATTTTGAGTGGGGCGGGACGGACACTGGTGGCTCCAGCCGCGGTTTGGGGGCAACTTTTTGGCAAAAAGGCACCTCATTTTTTGTCTCCCAGATTTGGGCCGGTCACCTTTTTTGGTATTAGAGCTTAAAACATTAAAAAAACGCAAAGCACAATACTTTGGTAGCATACATGCACGGAAATACAGATATTCCGTAAGCAATCCTTGTATACCATTGTATCCTCAAAAAATTGAGTCTTAAGCTGTGGCGCCAGGGACGGCGGTCGGCGCCGGAAGGCGTGGCTGCCTTTGGGGAGGTGGTGGGGGCGATGCCTCCTTGACGGCGGTCGTTTTTGTTTGTTTGATTTATGTCTAGTCTGCGAGAGGGGGCCAGTTTATGCAGCGTGCCATTTTTGCCAATCGTATTTGGTATGTTGATTAAATGCTTGCGTTCAAAATATATTTTGTTGATTAATTGATTAAGTTGAAGTAATAACGTTTAATCTCAAACCGGACTCGTGGGGGCGCCGCCGACGTTTTAAAGTGGGAATCAGCTGAAATGACGAAAAAAACTTTTTCGCAATCAAATTCAATATGACATGTTATCAGTAGGTACCTACTTAAATTATTTAGCACCGCGAAGCGGCGCGAAATTTTTACGGGTTTGCCTGATAAAACCCATGAAAAATAAGACGGTGGGCCTCCGGACTTGTGAGGATATAGTGGTCTAAAGACAATTTATATGAGCAATTGCGAATTTGCCGCAAAGCCAAGTAGCGTGAAATTTTCCAGTTTGTTTTACTGCGATAGCTGGATTTTGACTGTACAAAGGCATTATGCACGATAAATTGTTAACTTGTACAGTTTTCTCCCTAAGGCAAAGCCACTATACATATAACCGATGCTTTTATTGTGAGGCTTGATCGTTTTGGGGGGGCAAACAGACCACTTTATGCCTGGGGGCACGGCTCTAAAATGCGCCTGGGATCCGCCAGTGGGCGGTAAAAGTGTAAATAATTTGAAAGCAAGCGGAGAGCCCAGACACGACTTTACGCGCAATAAATGGTCCCCTGTGAATTGAAGGAGCTTAGGGGAGATGCTCGGGGAGAATAGCCTGGGCCTGGTTCCCACTATTAATAAGAACTTCGGTCCGCAAGCCTGGGCACCATAAGCAGGTTTCCGGGTGCCGATGATCGCGTTCGCGTTGCCTTTTTCGGAGCTGGGCAGGGCAGACTAGCTAACATGTCGCCTAAAAGTTTTTATGAAGGGAACGCACCCTGGGGCAAGCAATTACTGCCAAGGAAAGGCTCTGCCATACACTTAATGGATTTAAATTTCTCATTTTCAATTTGGTGTAAGCCAATAACAAACTTGTGTCCTGCCGTGAAAGCGGGCGCAATTTTTTTCAATTTGGCATGTAGATAGCTGGATTTTAACTGCTGCAAAGGCAATTTTTACGATAAATGTTTGATGTTTTGGGGGGCCAAAAGACATGTAGTCCCCCCTTCCAGGCCGTTTGAGGAAGGGGGCCATGGCCTGGTTCCCTCTGGATTCCCCAGTGGGGAATGGACCATAGTCATATTTTTGAAGTCAATCTGTCGCTGGCGAACCTCTACTGGCGGCCTAAAAAGACACCAACTATCATACTGCAGGATGAAAACGGATTTCACGGGGTTAATTTACACTTGAACCTAAATGACATCGTTTTTCATGGGAAATCTACATGGGCGTAGGAAGCGGGGGCAGGGGGGCAACCTGCCCCAACATTTCGGATTTTAACATTAACGCCTATGGACGTTGCCATGGAAAGAATCGACTCAAAAAAAATGCCGTTTTGCCCCCCCAACTTCTAATGAGTTCCTAACGCCCCTGGGAAATCTAAGAGGTTCGCCAGATCTCCAATCTGTCGCCTGAGTCTAGACGCTAAACTATCAATTGAAAGGTCAGACGGATTTCACATGTTAATCTACGCCTTAATCTGGATACCGTTTTTAGGAAATACTAAGGGGTTTGCCAAATATCCGAATGACGAATCTGTCGTACGAACTCTGTTAGCGGCTAAACGCACCACTAATCATATGTAGGGTGAGTCCAGATTTCACCATGTAGTTTCGCCATGTTCTATCTGGACACCGATTTTCAAGGCAATTTAAGGGGTACGCCAAATCTCTAATCTGTCGGTGGCGAACTCTATTGGCGTCTAGACAACAAACTATCATATTTAGGGTGAAATAGATTTATCAATGCTAATCTACACCTGAAACTCTATTTGGACACCAAATTTCATGGAAATCTAATTGGGTACGCCATTCTGTTGCTTCTTTTTGTTCTATAAAGCTAAATCACAGAATGTATCGAATTTGAGTCGTCCCAAAACTTCTGCCCCGCATCGTTTTGAGCAATGACAAAAATATTTGGCAAAATAATATAGATTCTTAGCCTAAATTCCCTAATCGCAGTTCTAGCGGGGGCAGCCCCTACACTTTTTATGAGGTGAGGGGGCCGAGTCCCTGCTGCCCCCCCCCCCCCACCAGTGGCGACGACTCCTTGGCCCTTCATCTCCGTTTGTGACCTGGCTCTCAGCGTCCAAGGGTTCTATAGAGAATAGAATCAAGTCCTTGGCCAAATCCTGATTAAGCCATTGAGCTGATCCAAAGCCCTTTCACACAAGACATTACAAGGACCCTCCTAATCTATCAGAGAGCCCTAAAGGGAAGGAGGAAGAGCCCTTTCAAGGTCTCTATCAGGCCTGGAATGCCGAATGAGCTCTCTCAGGCCTGGCTGAAGACTGGAAATGGTTTGAATTATAAAAAGTATGTACAGTCGTCTAATTATGTATCTTCCATTTTTAGTTTCCCTAAAACTCATCTGATTTATTTCTGCGTACATGAATGGACTGATTCTAAAGGGAGCATCGGGTATCTTACCAGGTAGGTACGCAATGATCCCTTGTATCAGTCCTTCATGTAGGTTCACAGAAATGAAAAATAGAATGAGTTTTTATCAACAAAAAAAGCAAGGAATGAAGTCATAATAGACCGACTGTTCATACCAATACCGAGAAGGAACTTTGAAATCGACTATTGAAATAACGCCATGCGTCCGGATAGTTATGGGGACTGGGCCCCCCTGTGATGACCTCCCCCCGACCGGATGCACCTGTCTCGAAAAATGCTGGCTTCACCCCTGGTAGGGTGAAAACTAAAGCGATCTCTCATTTGACCGGGAAATAAATAATGTTCAATTTCCTTTGGCACGAATTCAGAAAAAAAGGTCATTCAACTTTCCTGGGGGGACGTCCCCCTTCAATTTTTTAACTGGGGGGACGCGTCCCCCCCGTCCCCCCGTCTCCGACGCCCATGTCCGCAGCTGATAATATACACTATACACTATACGCGTGAGAATCCGAGCAAAATCCAGCAACGCGGAACTACTAGCGCCTCTATCGGCATAATTTTCCCTGCCACCTGGTGGAATAGTTGAAAACTGGTGACTTGCTCCCAGGGGCGCAGCCAGATTAAGAAGGGGGACAAGCCAGTTTATGGTGACCCCTCATAACACCCCTGGATATGAAAAACTACGGATTTCGACCACTTTACTTTGAGAGGTCCCTCTTTTTTTTCTTCAGCTTTTGATGAGCTGAATTGGACCAGGACCATCCAGTGGCGGCTCGTGGTCATCCAAGTACCTGAGGCCCAAACCCCAAGTTCAGAAGTTGCAACGGATAGGAGAGGGCGTCATTTTCTGAAAATTGTTGGGGTGCCCAATGCTAACTTTATAGATACTATGTAGAAATAGCGCTTCTTTGAGGCTCATATGTAAAAAATAGAAAAAATACAACATAGCCTCATAATATTAAATATATTGATGAAATGATCAAAAGAATAAATGACCAACGAAGTCGGGCGTAGCCCCATCATCGGGTCTGGACAATTATGACACTTGTTTTTGAAAGACATCATTTTCAAAAAAACCGCAAACACTCAATACATCTCCTCCTGAGAAACAATAAAAGCAAACAAAAAATGTACCTGATAATCACCTATATTGAACTATGCCATAATCACAACAATAATAACAACATCGCAACATGAAAAGTGTTGTGTGTGGTGTGTGTGTGTGTGGTTGTGTGTGGTGTGTGTGTGTGTGTGTGTGGTGTGAGTGTGTGAGTGTGTTTGTGTGTGTGTGTCGTGTGTGTGTTGTGTGCCTGTGTGCCTGTGTGCTTGTGTGCTTGTGTGCTTGTGTGCTTGTGTGCTTGTGTGCCTGTGTGCTTGTGTGCTTGTGTGCTTTTGTGCTTGTGTGCTTGTGTGCTTGTGTGCTTGTGTGCTTGTGTACTTGTGTGCTTGTGTGCTGTGTGCTTGTGTGCGTGTGTGTGTGTGTGTGTGTGTGCGTGCGTGTGTGTGTGTGTGTGTGTGTGTGTGTGTGTGTNTCATTATTTGCCCCTTCCCCGGTCAATGGTGGATTACCGCCAGCTCCCTCGTGCTATTATGTTTTGTAGTGTAACGAAAAATAAGCGTATATTATAAAAACGCATTTAATTAATATGTATAGACGTATGAAATGAACGTTTTCTTACGTCGTACGCCGTGCGCTGCCGGCATACACCGGTTGGGCTGGATTTGGTACAGGTCTTCTTTAGGTTGGGTTTCACTTCCTATCAACCACTGGCAAGCCTTACCACGTATTCGGGGATAATGAGACGAAAGTTTTAAGACACCTAATAAACGATCCAATTACCATAATATGTCACCAAACATTACAAAACAAGTGTACCAAAAAGGTCGTTTCTGTTTTCTCCAGGACCAACAATCTTGAAGTGGCTGTCAGCCAATCAGCAGCGGAACTTGCATTAACTCTTTTTGCAAATTTAAAATTCAATTGTTTAAAAACGGGAAAGTGCTGTTTTTTGTAATTTATTCTCTTCAATAACGGCCAAAGACAATGACTATCTTAATACAAAACCAATATGAAAGTGAAACACTCCCTTTAAAGCAGCCTGGCCACCAGACTATCTATATTTGCATTTATCTAATCAAATAAAACGTTACCTTTGAGGTGGCTTAAAACAATAATTGCGTCAGGCATGCATTGTGGACTGTTGGTGACAGTCACTTTGCCCCGGCCCCCAGTGGCCGAAATTCAGCTCAACTGAGGGGGCTGGATCTGTGACTGGAGGGAGTTTGCCTCCCCAAGTTAACATGCTAGACGAGTTCCCGGTGATAACTTTGACAGGAGGCTATACCAGCGCATATGCTTGGTCATTTTTGACTAATAATCTTGGCTCGCGTCTACTACCGACAATTTGCCGTTAAAGAAAAGCCATCATTTGCGTGACATATTCCTTGCTGATTGTTGACGATATGCGAGATATATTTTCCATAAGCGTTGGGTAAGTGCAAAAGTGGTACCATTTAAATGATGTTAATGAACCTTATTGCACTACCGTGTACTAGAGAAGGAGAAAATAACACATGCCCGACATTAAATGGATCGGAATAGACCCGTTGCTTCACTGTTTGCTTCACCGTTTGCTTCACTGCCACAAGGCTTTCTCTAAATAATTTGCACTGGGGGGATTTCCACTAGCGGATCTATGCTTCGCGATTTTGTTTAGAGGCGGTTTCGCTCAGATTCGTCACCGAAAAGTTGTTGACCGGGGGAAGGGGTGGCGTCGGGTCGTCAGCGCGAAAGATTCTTTCCGTTTTTGTGACTTAGCTGGGGACAGAACAACACATTTTTATTTTAGTCATCTGCGGGAGATCTTGATGTCCACTGGCTTTAAGGCACTGCGGGGATAAATCGCCAAGCTAACATGTTAAAATAGGCCCTGCACTACAAGTGAAAGGAGTGCGGAAATAGGCCACAACTATTAACAACTATGACGCAGCTTATGAGTGGTCAGCACTACGATATTTTGTGACGAGGCTGTCTCATACATCCAGCCTCCTCCCTCAATGCTCCATGCCTACAGAGATCCGACCCTGGTCAGCTCGGCGCACCGTCTGTCCGCCACCAACTGATCGAATTCCCGATCCACCGCCGCCGGTCGGCTGATCGGATTTACAGACGTTCACAACGTCAACAAACTCACCGACAACTAATGGCCTCGGCTGGGGCCGGCCACTGCACGTTGGACGCGGCAGGGAACACAGGACACCACGCTGGACGCGGCAGGGAAAACAGGACACCACGCTGGACGCGGCAGGGAAAACAGGACACCACGCTGGACGGCAGGGAAACAGGACAACGCTGGACGCGGCAGGGCAAAACACAGGACACCACTGGACGCGGCAGGGAAACAGGGCACCACGCTTGGACGCGGGACAGGGAAACAGACACACGCTGGACGCGGCAGGGAAAACAGGCAACACGCTGGCACCGCGAGCAGGGAAAAACAGGAACACCAAGTCTGGACGCGGCAAGGGAAAAACATATACAAGATAGAAGACGCGCAGGGAAACATGGACACTACGCACGGAACGCGGCAGGGGTAAAACAGGATCACACGCTGGAGCGCAGGGAAACACAACCCGAATGTACGTGAAGGGAAAAACGGACATTTACGCTGTACGCGCGTGGCAAAACGGAACACACACGCTTGGACGACCGGCAGGGAAAACATGAACACACGCCTGGACGCGGCAGGGAAACAGGACACCATGAAACTGGCGCCGGCAGGGAAAACAGGACCCACGCCGGACGGGCAGGGAAAAGGAACACACGCTGACGCGGCAGGCGAAAACAGGAACACGCACTGGAGCGGCCAGGTGAAACACAGGACATCACGCCGGACGCGGCAGGGAAAACAGGACACCACGCTGGACGCGGCAGGGAAAACAGGACACCACGCGGGACGCGGCAGGGAAAACGGAGTACCTTGATTGTTTACGATACTGTGTCCTCAAAAATAAACCATTGCAATCGTTATCTTGAGCCATGTAACAACTATATCACATATATACCTACTACATGCAAGGCTATAAAGAATAGACTACATGTTAGTCATGACAACACGGTGATTGACAAGGTTTGCACTGCGAGTCGTCGTGACTTAATCATTGGCAGCCCGGAAACTTGGCTGTAGATCTGCTTAGATGATACGAAACGCAACTTCGCTGTCATCACCGACCATATGACCGCTGACCGGGAGATTATTTACTTGTCAGTATCACTTCCCTTGAAATGCACCAATGACTGTTTAGTAACGAGAGGAAACGACAGAAATGGTGGTGATCTTGGGGCCTGATGACGTCACAACTGTCGTTATTTATTGTCCGGGTCTCTCACGTCGATCCGAGGGAGACGGACCAAAAGACGATCACTTCTAACAGAAGACCTGTGGCAGCTTAGGTATCAACCTAGTAGAAAATACTTGTCCGGAATAACCATCGCTCCGCTGGGCTTCTTGTTTTGCCACGCCCTACTGCGGGGGGTTGTGTTTGGACACCCCCTTCCTCGATCTCAGCTCTTATTGGTCGTAGTGAAAGAAAAAAAAAGTTCAAAAGCTAGTCGAAAATAAGTTCGAAATGACATTGTCGATTTTAGGCTCAGATCAATATAGAGGTCACCAGAGGTCATCGAATACAAAATAGTCATTTTCAATGAAAATGGGTTCGATAATAACTTTTTAATTAATGAAGTCACGATGATGTTTTTGACATCGTGTTTTTTTGTCAAGCCGTATCGAAATATTTATATATGGTGGCGTGTTATGGCCAACTTAAATTTTACCTCAGCTCAAGGTCAAGTGGTGACCTTATTAGGTCATGTTTCATATTGGGAGACGTGTCTCGACGAGAAAAAACACATCGGTGCCAGTTTCACTATCTATCTGCATTATATCCCGAGTTATTGACAAAGAAGTGTTAATGACATTGGATGACCTCAGATGACCCCGTAGAAGTTACTAAACCAAATCTGCGCATAGATCATCAAGAACATCATATGATAGCATTATCTTGAAGGAATTGGACTGATATCATGCATATCCTCGAAATTTAAATGTTTATCCATTGACTTATCATGGGGAAGTCACGAAATGACCCGACCTCAGGTCACCGATATAAAAATTGCGAGATAGAAATTCTGTAGATACTGATGACTTCACGCAAATCTGAAAGTTTGATATCGATCCTTTAGAAGCTGTGGCCATCGCACGACCACAAACTGGAGGTGGGTCACTTGATCCAACCTGGTTACCTGACCTGATCCGAAACGAAACTCAAATTTTAACACAACGTGTAGAAAGGATTTGTAAAAAGGTGACCAAAATTTAATGACGATATGCGCCACCGTTTTTTTTAGTCGGCAATGATCTGACAAATGACAGGGTGGATGGGCGTTGGGCACTGGGCAACAACGAAGCTCGAGCTTCAGGCCTGCCGAGCTTGTTAATCGAACGTGTGGCTGCAGAGATATGAGCTTCTAAAAAGCGTCGTCACGGTTCGGGCCGGACCGGGTTGGGCTGCTCATATTCATATTTTTCCCCTAATCCACGGAATGACGAGCAAGCCTCAGAGCGCTCTGAAATAGCCATTTACTTCATCGAGATATCAATCGTTGCCGATATATTAACCTGCGCCGTGCCAGCTTCGTCATCCTGGCACGGTGCGGGTTAACAAATTGGCAACGATTGATTTCTCAATTGAGTAAATTAATATTTCACAGCGCTCTGAGGCTCGCTCGTCATCGAAGACAAAAACGATCGAAAGCTCGTCGATTTCTGCTCTGGAGCTCGCTCGAGTTCAGATATTTCGGGGATAGCGAAAAAAACAGTGGACGCAACGCCATTTATGGCACAATTGTTCTGCCATCAGTTATACACATTGTGTGAAATCCTTGACATTGAATCATCTTATGTCAGTTCATCAGGTCAGGTCACCACCCCACCTCCCCAAAAACAAGTTTGCGGTCGTGTCACAGCCATGGTTTTTGGCCGAATGGCTCAAACTTAACGGGATTTCATAAGGCCACATGCACCTACCAACATTTTTTATATCTCAGATTTAGCAATGAAAGTGGTCATGAAAGTGACCTATAAAGCCGGCCGCACACTGTGCCACGGTTGCGATATCGTAAGTGACTCCACCAGCGACACGACGAAAACACAATCACGGCTAAACAAATCGTGTTGCCTAATGCAATAAACTTAGTTGTGAGTTGCAGTACGACACCCAGATGACTAAATTTTGAGGAGTGGTCCAATCCCTAGGATGTGTCCGCGAAAGAATCGCGGCGATATCGCGGCCGAATGGCCTAGTGTGCGGCCGGCTTAACCCTTGCCCTACGGGAGCGTTTTTCACCTTCGCCCTACGGGAGGAGGGCCTGACAGCAGGGCCTCCTGTAAGGAATTTTCACTGGGGGGGGGGGCACGCAGATTTTCAATGATGGGCAGCGACAAGTGCAAAATGCTGTAGATAAAACCCGAGACAAGCTTCTCAGAGTATATTTGCTGTGTATTTTTTGGGGGGTCAAGGTAAATTTATTGAGGTCACAGAAGGGTCATTTCGACTATATATGAATGCTTCCTAAAAACGCTCTATCACGATTACTAAAAGAGTTAGCGACCGATCAAAACCGGTCGAAAATAATATAATTTTCTGTTGCTAAAATGCAGTCAGATTTACCTCAGGTCAATAATTGGTCAAGCTTAATCCATTAGTTTGAAATATTTTCACAAATAGACGAATTAAACTTTAAGGGATAACTTGTGATGGAAGCATCGTAGAGTAAACCGATTTATCTAATGTGTTTGTCCTCATCGATACGCATTGAGTGATACTATCATTGAATATTGCAAATAAATGACACAGTTAAAGCATACTTAATGCTTCAAAAAGTCACGCATTTTTTAATTGGAACTCATAAGCCGGTCGGTTTTAACCATAGCCCTGGTGGGGGTCAATTTTACCTTCCTGAGGTTTTTCCGGAATAGTGGAAAAACGGCGGCACGCAGCGCCACTATACTTTGTAAAGCTGTTTGAACATCAATTTCCCACACTTTGTCAAAAATTTGACTTCAGTTCTTCATAGGTCAGGTCACAAGGTCACGTCAAGTGACCTTACCTTTCAAAATATTTGTGATCGTGCCAAAGCAACAGTTTTTGTCTGAAAGATTTGAAACTTGCAGGATTTCATAAGATCATAAATACCTACAATTAGTTTATCTCGGATTTTT
>VOPJ01012377.1:0-22702 GCA_014673585.1 Semibalanus balanoides | reverse complement strand
CAAATTTAGCACAGCTGTTTGGGTATCAATTACTCACACTTTGTGAAAGTTTTGACTTCAGATCATCTCAGGTCAGGTCTCAAGGTCACGTCAAGTGACCTTACCTTCTCAAATGTTTGTTGTCGTGCTAAAGCCACAGTCTTTTTCTGAAATGTTTCAAACTTGCAGAATTTTATAATGAATTTTAATTTTATTTAATTAACATAGTTTTATACCTATAATTCGTTATCAGTACCTATAATTCGTATATCTAGGGATTTTTCGTATCGATGACCTAAGGTCATGTCAATTTCCTGACCTCCCCGTTATAAGTGAACGGGACAATATACAAATGCTTCCTATTCAGAGAATTTTCATTGGATCAGGTCAATTATTTAATGATTATGGTATTTTAGCTCATTATTGATGACCCGGGTGCAATTGCTGCACAGGAAAAACGGCAAAAACGGCGGCGCCAAATTTAGCACAGCTGTTTGGGCATCAATTACTCACACTTTGTGAAAGTTTTGACTTTAGATTATCTCAGGTCAGGTCACAATGCTGATGCCCTCAGATGACCTCGGCAAGGTCATCTGAGGGCATCAGCATTGTTTTGCTAATAACTCTTGATGGAATAAAGATAGAGACTATCAGATGTCACCAATAGGTTTGTCTCGTCGAGCCGCGTCGCCCCATATGCAGCATGACCTACCTGGGTCACCAAATGACCTTGACGTGAGGTCAAATTTATCAGTTGACTTAAACAGGTCACCATTAATATGTTTTTAAGCGCCTTGAGACAAACACGATGGCGTCAAAATTATTTCCCTATCTTTGTTGGTGAAATGTTATTTACGAAAAACAACTTTGCTAAATATAACCTTTTTTAGCTTTAATGTCCTCTTGAGCCTAAACTATTGAGTACTTGCCTTATCTAAAATCGGGTTTTTCCTAGATCTTAGTAGCACGCATAGATGATAGATGCTTTGTGTGTAATTACTCAATGGAGTATATGCAGGTCACACAAAAATAATTGACAATTTTATGTGTCCGGGAAAACAGTATGATTTTTTTGATCATGTTGATAACTTTAAAGTGTTTTATCCGAGGCCTACAACATGCTTAAAACATTAATTTAAGTGTGGCTATTGGCGATATGCCATCTTGCGTAAAACCGAGTACTACGCTTCAGGCGGTGTGACGTCACAGGCTACCATTTTAAGATCACTCGTCATGGCTTTCAATAGAGAATGCTATTTTCTCATATAGATTCTAAAAATACAAATATGCTCTTTCTTGCTTTTCATTTTTTTTGTTTATTTGGTCGCAAAAATTTTGTGTGTAAAATGCTTATTTTATTTGTAGTAACAAGTTTTTCGCTTTTTCCTATAGCTCCTTCACATTAATGCAGCCAAAAGTGAAACCAATGAAAATATGCATATAAGTTTTACTTAACACATGTTTTTTTTGATTGTCGAAAACTATCGCATTCCACAATCGAGCTAAAATGATTCTCTATCTCTTAGCATATAGCGAAGTCAGCTACTAATAGGCTGTGAGTACCGAACTAAGTAGGTAAACGCTCTTCTTGCTTTTTCTTGCTATTGTAAGAAAGAAGGGAGTTAGGTTATGAAAATATTATTATTTTACAGAATATATATTTCTCTTTCGTTTGGTGTATTTTTCTCACAACGTGCATATACTCCATTGTATTGGTATTTTGTACCAACATGGCTCATTCTTACAACATTTCGTTGCACCTTATGTTCATTTATATTCCGGTCAACGATAGTGGCACGTACGGAGACCGCGTTTGGTTTATCTCCTCCCAGCTCCCTGGCAAAACATCCGACGCCAGCTGGGGTAGAAATAGTGGAAATGGTGCCGCCCGCGCTGCAAATCTAAGCGAGCATCAGTATGGGGTCTGCGTTTGGTGGTGCGAACCTGGGACTGTCTAATTGTTTTTAAGGGAAAGGAGCGGGTTCATTGGTACGGTGATCGACCCACGAAGTCTCGAATCTAGACAAAAGCGGAGACCAGTTTGTGGTATGTCGTTGTCGGGGAACTGTACTTACGGTTTGTGCAACCTTCAGATATTCTGTCGGAACTAAGTGTTGCAGAAATGGAGGCTTGTAAACTGTGTTTGCTCTGCTAAGCAAACTGGAATTACGAATGCGGTTTCAACTGCGTGTAAATTGATTTACTGCGCATGTGTTCGTTGCTGTTGTGCTGCTTCTGGCAGTTTGATAAGTTTGTTGGAGTCTGATCAGAGGCAAGCTGTTAACCCGGCATTGACTGGGGGGGAGGACGTTTAACGCCCCCTGAATAATTTTCGTAATAACTCTAAAAGGTAAACGGCTAAGCGCTATCAATGTGAAACTTCGGGTACCTTCTTTTACATCAATTTTACGTCTTCTGTGCGAAAATGGAGCAATTTCATAGTGATTTTTTTTTTATAAATTGCGAAGTTAGTGACGTCACTACACACGATTTTGACACCCAAAATCAGCAAAAATTAAACAGATCGTACGTATTTAGGCCATATGTTAGGCAAAATGCAATCCAAATAGTGTTCAATTTAGCAAATGACAAGGTCTAAAATATGGCTATTTTGGATTCTGATTTTTACTCCTTTTTTAACGACCACAAAATACAAATTTCGAAAATATGGAGAAAAAGGAAGATATGCAAGAGAACCATATGCGAACAACTACCATACCAAATTTCGAAATGTGTCATCATTTTTGACTGAGTGACGGCATCTAAAGTACTGGTAACTCGTGACGCCATAGTTTGAAATCGCGTTTGTCGGCTTTTGTCGACCAGATACAGACAAATAAATGACAGCGGTGTCTTTCTGAGACAAAAAATGGTCCAGAAACATACATTTTTATTTATGTTTATCAATGTCAAATTTTGACATTTTGTGACTTTACTTTGACCTTAGCTTGACAATAGTATCATTTACATGAAGTCAAACGGTAAAATGAGTATCACTATCAAATTATACCCGCAAAAAGATCAATTAATCATGTGTTGCATGACTTTCGTAGATATGTTGTTTATAGTGACCTGGCCTTGACATGAACTTTGCCAACAATCTCACTTTAGGTCATGTGGAATATGTATCATACCTTTGAGAGACCTTTGGGTGATCATGGTTGTAATCGATGGCTTGTGATGAATAGTATGACCCATAAGCTAAAATACCGCGTTTTTTACCTTTGACCTGACTGTTACCTGAGATGTGACCTCAATTTTAAATTTTAGTGTGTTTTCTTTAAATTTGTATCCTTGAGCTTTTTCGAATGCCGCCTTGCGCATCTCGCTGCGATCATTGGTTCGAAAGATAACCAGGGGCCGTTTTACGCCCCCCCCCCTTAGAGGCGATGTGTTCTGAAAATGATTGGTAGGGCTTTAATGCTAACTTTGGATATTGTAAAGTTATTCTCACCATGCAACGCCATGTATTTATTGTTAGGCCTAATCTTACAATGTCACATTATTTGTAGGGCTTTGGCCCTACCAGGCTATGAAAACGACGCCATGCCCTGCCTTTTTCAAATTTTTTTCGATATCAGGATCGACCCAGTCAATCCGGTGTAACCTCGCGCAGAGTAAATAGTTGATGGTCCACTGTTGGGACACTGTATTTGAGGCTTTGAGTCGCTACTTTGTTAATGGAATAAATCCATATATTTTGCTTACACCATGTATGGTTACTAGAATATATTTAGCATCATGTATATTTGTGTCTGGATGATATGGACGGATAACACAAAGTGGCATTTTTGCATCTTCTCTGGTGATGATAATTGATAAAGAGT
Source organism: Semibalanus balanoides (assembly GCA_014673585.1). NCBI lineage: Eukaryota > Metazoa > Arthropoda > Thecostraca > Balanomorpha > Balanidae > Semibalanus > Semibalanus balanoides. Next base: position 18,896 of record VOPJ01012377.1, on the reverse strand, counting down.
TGCTGAGAGCTCATATCTGTCCTATACCAGATACTATTTCGACATTATTGTATTAATATCACTCACCTCGCGAACGGTTTGGTTTTATATTAACTAACGTGGTACGTTTTTTTACTAGACCCGAAACCCACTAAATCAGTATACGACTCATTATATGTGACTTATCTTGTGATGACAGCGATTCTGTCTTTTTGCCACTTATCAGATCTGAATGGCCTTATTAATCGTTGTGTTTTGCCTCGGGTACGTTATCATATGGTGCCTTCATACTTTTATCGCCTGTTGATGTACATCCAACGAAAACAATCTCGCGCAAAAGACTCATAAATAAACATTGGTCTCTTGAAGAGTGTCATTACGGGCCGGGTTTCCGTCCGACTGGGACGCTTGTCCGGCCTTGGTTCACTACAGAGGCTGTCGGGCGATCAGCTCGCTCCCCAGGGACAGACGGCTGATGTCGGGCCGCCGCCGCCGCCGCCGCCGCCGCCGCCGCCGCCGTCCTGGTAAAACAGCCAACCTCCGACACCGGCAGGACACTGCTGTACTCACATACACGGAGTGTCCGGAGAGTCACCCACTCCAGTGGTGTGACTCAGAGGGTGGCCCTCCAGTGGTGCCGACTGTCCTCCCGTGGTGTTCCGTGTCGGGAGCGCCGCTCCGGCCCTCTGCCTGCCGCCTGGTGGTGTCTCCCGGCGGCGCCCACTCGAGTCACGTCTCCCGTGGCGAGATATCGAGCAGGAGCGGCCCGGGAGCCCCCCCCCCTCGTCCTCCCGGCCTACCCCTACCCCCTCCTGGCGTCCGTCGCCTCCGTCATAAGCGTGACGGTTTCAGACGGCCTACTGCTGCCGTGGCTGCAGCTACCAGACGGCCTACTGCTGCCGTGGCTGCAGCTACCGCGCGGCTCTGCTTGCGACCGGCTGCAGTACCGACGGCCTTTCTGCGTGCTGCAGTGCTACGCACGCCTAAGCTGCCGCCGGGCTGCAGCTTGATAGCCGACGGCCTAAGCTGCATGACCGCGGCGTGCAGCTTACAGACGGCCCTGTTGCCGTGGCTGAAGCGCTCAGCCAGGCCTACTCATGAACCGCCGGCTTCCACGCTACCTCAGACGCGGCCTATACATCTGCACACGCGGCTGCAAGCTAGCCGACGGTCCCTACTGTGCCGTGGATGCAGCTTCTCGGGTCCAACCTTAAATGGCTTGCCCGCGGCCTGCCCAGTAGCCGCCGGCTGCCATATAGTGCCGAGTGTGGTCTGCCGGCTATCCCAAAGACAACGACCAAGGACCCGGCATTGTGAGGGACGACGGCTGTGTTGTAGTAGTGGCGTGAGTCCAAAAGGGAGGCACGTATGGTTTGCCCCACCCAAAAAAGGGTAAGAGAAAGCCTACTGCGATATGCCGCGAAGGTTTGGCTACCAGACGGCTTACTGCTGCCTTTGGCTGCCAAGCTAAACCAAGCGGCCCTACTGCTGCCCGCCGCGGGACTGCCATTGCTAAAATCACAGGCGGCCTAACTTGCTGCCCGCGCGCGCATGTAGCTCAGCCACGCGGGGGTGCTAACTGCCTCCCGTGCGCTGCAGCCTAACAAGAAGGCCTACGCTGGCGTTGCTGTCTCCAATCAGACCGGGCCTACTGCTGCCCCGTGCTGCCGAGCGTGAACAGACGGGCCTGGTCCTGTAGAGAGCTAGGCAAAGCTACCCCACGCCCTCAGGGGTTTCTTTCTCCCTGGACCACTCCCGGCAAAAGCCAAGCGCAAGGCGGCCGAGGCGCCCGGGCCCTAGCGCTCCGCCCGATAGACTTTGTCCAGCAGTAACCTGATCGGATCATCTTATCTGTCGCAGTTGTTTACGGAAACACTAGGCATGCTACTACCTCTCCTGACGCAATACCTGGTGCGTGTCAAGGTGTCAGAGCTGCGCTGTCAGCCCATGGCCAGCTAGTGTTAACAACGCATACGGCCCACCTTCCTCTGAAAGACTCTTCGCTCGGCTCTCGAGCCAATGGCAGCAGCTAGTTCCTTAATAAGAACGGCGGCTAATATGGCTTCGTGCTCCTGGCCGGTGTACCTACAGTGTCTCTCAATGAAGCATAATCCAGTGCTACTGCTAAAGTTTGGTATCATCTCGTGTGATTTTCGATGTCTCGGGTGGCATGCCCTAAAGCTACGCCAGGTCAAATGTGTCCTGACCTTCCCTCAAATTCATATAAGCCCTGAGATCGCGAGGCATAGCCATAGAACATAACCGATGCCGTGTCCTAACCTCCTAGTCCTGTAGACAGGAGCATTGGATCAGGCTAAGTTCTAGAGACCTAGCAATCCGTTAGTATTCTTCACGCGCTCTTTAATCTGAGATGCCCAGTGAGTCGGCTATGGTGCGGCTAAAATTAGTATTCGACCATAAATGAGACCTGTCGTCCGTAAGCATCCATGGTAATCGTGCTGAAGAAAGGTCCAGTCCTTGATGGCGTGCACAGTCAGTGCAATGAGTTTGCTCCTAATTCACGGTTACTGAGCTACTGCTCTGACCAATACGAGTCGAGTAGACTTAGCAGAGGACTGAGCAAGAGCAGGTGCTCCTACAACCACTGCCCTGTCATGTTGTGTATTCGCTAAACGTGGTAACTCAACGCGTCGGGCCCCTTCCTGGCATGACGGCGATGTACCCAAGCCTAACCATCACCTGCGGTCACCTACTCGCTGCCCGAGGACTGGTAAGCCAATTACCGCTGTGAGGGTCAAATTGTTCCGGTAAGTGACCCGTACCGTGAGGCCGTGCTACAAATCATGTGATCTGTTTCTCCAAGGAGAACGTCGGTGGCCCACGCATGTGATTAGCGGTGCACGTGACGACGACTTAGCTGGTCTTAGAATATTCGAGACTCTAGCGTTTCACTTTTTAGAGTAACTATAGAGACCGAATGGCAGGACGTGAGACACAACATATTACAGAGAAACTGGGGCTTTTTGACATATTGGATGACCTCTGGATCCCATACATAGCCTTGACCTTGACGCGCTGGAGCACTAGCATAGCAATATGTGAAGCCGGGCATATATCATGCAAGATTTGTGCACAAGTTTTTACATAGTGAGCTATTCTTAATGCCTAGTGCTAATTACGGCCCTAATGCATTTTGACTCGTGCCCTCCAGTCGGAGCTTACGAGTGCCCAGTTGTTATCCCGCACGGACTAATACTGTTTGGGACCTACCCTGGTGAGACCCTGAGAACCTGTCTCTTAAACTCCTGGACGAGATTTTGAGCAACCTAATGGTTGTACCTGTTGCTGCTGAAGAGCTACCACAACAATGCTAGTGTGGAACCTTCAACTTTGCAAATTGACTCTGAACCCGGCGAGCGAAACAGTAAAGACCGGATTCTTCAATGAAACAGTTCCACACATTCCCGTTCCTGACGCAGGCTCTCGGTTAACGGCAATGCAGTTTATCGCGTTAAGATATCGCGGCTAGCTTAACACCATAGGTCTAGCCGAGTTTAGAAGGGGGGCCGTGGTGTCAAAGCCACCCAGCCCCCCCCCGGCCCGACGTGACATAAGCGTGTGCGCGCCGAGGCACGCTGTGCAAGCTCCCGGCCGGACCGGCGGTAGCCTGCTTGTCCGTTATATTCGGCCCCGGCTGGCCCGCCCTGCATGGGGCCTCGTTATGCTGCGCAGGGTGAGTCCGTGGAAAACGCGCTCCGCCCGGTACTATGGGGGGTGGTGGAAACAAGATTTACGTGCCCCCTCTATTAGCTTCTGATAGAGCCAATAACCGTAAGCGAGACCGGGTGGTATCACACTGGCACCCAGGCACCAATGGCCGAATATGGTGGGCTGGTCCCATCCTGATACGCACCCAAAGCTGATAACTGTGCTTGAGAATATTAATGTCGGGAACTAATGTGCCAATGGTATGCAAAGCTAGTGTGCGAGGCAAGTCAGGTAATGAGCAAAGTGTGCAGAACAATGCGACTGGATTATTTTTAGATTAATATATTGGCTATATTATAATATACTCTAATTCGATTAAAAACCTATAGCTATTGAATACGTTAGTCTCTCGAGCAAACTAAAACAGTGTGCTCACAGTATAATAATGAAAACTCCATACAACTATTGCAATGCTTAAAGTTTGACAAATTTTAAGAATACACTAACGGTGCTCGACAAGTCAAGGCCATCGGCGCTCGACTATAAAGGTCTCTTAGCGTGTTGGCTAGACCGAGGTGTGTACGACTGGCTAAGTCATGTCGAAGACATGTTATAGATTTCCATGCTGTGGGTTAGCGTCGATGTGGATATTATAAGGATTGCAGCCGATTCAACATCTTTGATTGTAAAGAAAGGGCCATGTGTATAGGACGGTGTTGATTGGCTGCGATGCGTGCTGCACCCACGCTCTGCATGACGGCTGTTATGGCTGATGTGGCTGACGGCTGCCTGCGGCTGCTGCGGCTTGTCTGCGGTGATGTGGCTGACGGCCGGTGGCTGTTCGGCCGGTCTGTTAGCCGGTGACAGTTTGGGTTGCGTTACCGCGAGACATGCTCCGCTGCGTTTACTGACAGCTGATGCCGGGCGGGCCGCCACCGGTGTCCGGCTGGTGACAGGCCGGCGGTGGCCGCCACCGGTGTGTCAGGCTGGCTGACGGCGGCCGGGCCGCCACCGCTGGTTTTGTCCAGGCTGGCTGACGGTCCGGCGGGCCGCCACCGTGTTGTCCGCGTGGCTGACGGCCGGCGGGCCGCCACCGTGTGTCCAGGCTGGCTGACGGCCGGCCCGCGGCGGGTGGTGCCGTCAGTGGCGGCGGGTGGTGCCGTCAGTGGCGGTGGAAGGTATTTTTGGATTGGGGTAAAAGAAATCCAGGGTGCCAGCCCCTCGGCCAAAGACAAAAAAATGAAAAAGAAAGAAAAAAAGGAAAAAAAGAGAAAAAAATGAAAAAAATGTAGCTCCTCAAATTTAGGACACTATATTTTGCAGGGCCTCTAAATGGTCTGGAAAACGTGGAGCAGGCCCATGTTAAAGTCTTAGGCCTCCCAAGGGCCCCTCAGTCCTACCGAGTGCTTAAGAGGGCCTTAGGACTGACTGGGGGCCTTAGGGCTGACTCAGGCCTTAGTGCCTGAAGGCCTTAGGCTGACTGGGGCACCTCGGGGCCCTCAGATAATTTTTAACTTGGTTCTAGGAGGGCCCATCTTACAAATGTATGGGGTGCAATATTATATGTTTGCAACTTCTTGATTGGTGGGAGCAGCTTTGCCCCCCCCCCTGTCCTATTCCGCCGTCCGTGGGTACGGTAGCGGGAGCGGCGTTCGTCTGGCGGGCAAGTGACGCTGATGGCTGGGCTCGTATCGGGGCCGGTGACGGTAACTTGTCACACCGTCAGTCGGCCCGCCGCGGCTGGGTTCAGGTGTTACGTGACCAGCGGCCGCCCAGCCCACGCCCGGTCCCGGCGGCACCAGTCGGCCGTGCACAGCGCCCATCGCTCCGTCTGTCCGTCTGTCCGTCTGTCCGTCTGTCCGTCTGTCCGTCTGTCCGTCTGTCCGTCTGTCCGTCTGTCTCATGTTGTCTGTTCTCTGTCTGTCTGTCTATCTGTCTGTCTCTGCTGTCTAACTGATGCTTTGGTCTCTGTCGTCTCTGGATACTGTCTCTGTCTAGTCTCTGTCGATTCATCTGTCTTGTATTCTGTTGTCTTGGTCTGTCTTTGTGTCTCTGTCTGATCTCTGTCTGTCTTGTCTGTCTCTGTTCTGTCTCTGTCTGTTCTCTGTCTGTCTCTGTCTGTTCTCTGTCTGTCTCTGTCTGTTTTGTCTGTCTCTGTCTGTCTCTTGTCTGTCTCTGTTCTGTCTCTGTTGTCTCTGTCTGTCTCTGTCTGTCTCTGTCTGTCTCTTTCTGTCTCTGTCTGTCTTGTTCTGTCTGTCTTGTCTGTCTCTGTCCTGGTCTTGTCTGTCTCTGTCTGTCTCTGTCTGTCTCTGTCTGTCTCTGTCTGTCTCTGTCTGTCTCTGTCTGTCTCTGTCCGTCTCTCTCTGTCTCTGTATCTCTCTGTGCCTGTGTGCGTGTGGCGGTGGTCTGCGATATCGGCGGTGGCGTGCGGCAGCTCGTAGGAGCGGCTGTGATCAGCCGGCCGGCCGGCTGTGATCGGTGTCTGTATCCGACGGACGCCGGCACGCCAGCCAGCCATCACAGCACGGACGGCGGGGGCGGCCCGGCAGCACCAGCTTCCGGTCTGTCTCGTCGCTCCACCCGACCCCGTCTCCTGTCTCCGCCCGGCGACGGACGGCCGCCGGGACGCCGATCCCGCTGCCGGCGCAATATCGCCACATCCACGGCGACTGAGATGTGCTGCAGATAGGGCCCCAAGTATCGGCCGGCGCTATATCCTACACGAGATCGGCTGGGGTCACGTGGGGCGCATAACTCTCGCTCCGAATGTGTGGCTGTCGGCGCCCTCGGACCGTCTGAGATCGTGTTGTGGATTCCGATAGTCACCGGCCACCAGGTCGCGGTCGTCCCACCGGGCCACCCGACATGGCCGTGTCGCGGACGGGTTAGTCATAAGACAGCCGCTCGGGCCATGTCCTGTGCCGGTTTTCTTGGACCGGAGTGGCGGGGCTTGTCTACCGCTGGTCCACCCTAGGAGCGAGCCGTCTGCTCGGTGTGATTCGATGGACTTGATGTGCCTCCGGCCCAGTCGTCTCTGCCTCAGTGGATCAGTTTGTGTGGCAGCTCTACCGGGTCAGCTGTGGGTCTCACGCCGCTCTCTCGGGATCCCGGCTCTACCGGGTCAGCTGCGGATCTCACGCTGGTCTGTCGGGATCCGCCCGGACGTCTGTGCCGCTGAAAACACACTGGTTTGTCGGCAGCGTCCCAAAATGTTTCCGTTTTGGGTGGAAATGGCACCCAAATATGAATAATTTCCCACTCTTGCTCTCCACTTTAGGAGGGAATTTTCCACTTCAATATTGACTTCAAGTAGTTACATGCCTTCAACACAATCTACTACTTTTCTGCAAAATGAAAACAGTATTTTACTATATTATTCATGATTTTCCACTTTCATATCTTTTTTTGTTTGAATTTTACATTCTGACTCCCAAGCAAAGAGGACAATTTGTGACACTGTTTGTCGGCGGGACGCCGTATAACCCGGCCACCTCCACCGCTCCTCAGTCTACATCACTCTCTGAGTGTGGGACGCCGTATAACCCGGCCACCGCCACCCTCCTCATCTACATCACAGCTCTGAGTGTGGCGCCGTATACCGGCCACCTCCACCGACTCGTCCACATCAACGCCTCTCGAGTGTGGACGCGGTTAACCCTCCACGCTCCTCAGTCTACATCACTCTCTGAGTGTGGGGACGCCGTATTAACCGGCCACCTGCCCGCTTCCTCGTCTAACAGCATCTCTGAGTGTGGGACGCCGATAACCTCCACCCGTCCTCGTCTACATACTCTCTGGAGTGGGGGACGCCGTAGTAACCGGCCCCTCCACCGTCCTCAGTCACATCACTCACTGAGTGTGGGACGTTAACCCTCCAACGCTCCTCAGTCGACATCCTCCTGAGATGTGGACGCCGTTATAAACCGTCCACCGCTCCCTCAGTCTAATCACTCTATGAAGATGTGGGACAGCCGTATAACCCTCCCCGCTCCTTCAGTAATCACTTTTGATGGACGCCGTATAACCTCCACCGCTCTCAGTCCACATCACTCTCTGTGTGGGACGCATGTTATAACCCGGTCCCGCCACCGCTCTCCAGTCTAACATCACTCTCTGAGTGTGGACGCCGTATAACCTGCCATCGCTCCTTCATTCACCATCACTCTTGAGTGTTGGGACGCCGGTATGAACCTCCGACCGCCCTCAGTCCACATCCATCTCTTGGTGTGGGACGCGTATAACCCGGGTCCCTCACCGCTCCTCGTCATCTCACTCTGAGTGTGGGACGCCGTGTAACCCGCCACCGCTCCGCCAGTCTACATCACTCTACTGAATGTTGGGACGCCGATATAACCTCCACCGCTCCTCAGTTCTACATCACTCTGCTGGGTGGGACGCCGTTTAACCTCCAGTCGCTCCTCAGTTACATCACTCCTCTGAGTGTGGGCCGTATAACCACTCCACCGCTCCTCAGTCCAATCACTCTATGGTGGGGGACGCCGTGATACCTCCCGTCCTCAGGTCTACATCACTCTCGGGTGTGGGACGCCGATATAACCTCCACCGCCCTCAGTCCCATCATCTTGAGTGTGGCGCCGTATAACCCGGCCACCTCCACCGCTCCTCAGTCTACATCACTCTCTCAGTTTGGAGCCGGCAGAATCTCGGTCTTGCGCTCGGCTGCCTGAAAATCCATGCAGCCACCGGCAGACGTCCTCCATCATCGTCGGTCGGCCGGGCGGACCAAAAACTGACACGTCACGGCGGCCGCCCCCGCTCTGCGGACCGGCTCGGTCTCTCCTCCTCCCGCTGGTGACGTCACAGCAGGGGCTGTCTCCCTGACGACAAGTCCGGCTGGCCGACTGACGCGGTCTAGCGCTCCTAGCCGGCTAAAAATACAGTATTTCTATAAATTTTGTGTCGATATGCTCTTGGATATAAATTGCCGACGTGCCATTGAGTGGATAAGCTTCGTTCGTGAGTAGAATTGTCGAATGTCGTCATGATCGTCGTGGCTTGAAATAGATGTCGATATCCACGCGAAGCGTAAGCAATTACTGGCTAGATAAATATTTGGACAGACACGATGCGCTCGGACGCCTCAAAGAGGCAGAGTATTGCCGAGTTCCGAAGATTGGCGCGTGTCAACCTGACTGCCTGTCCGTCAGAGGCTGGTCAGCTGTGTCAGCTGCCCGTCAGAAGCTGATCAGCTGGGTCAGCTGTCCGTCACAGGCTGATCAGCTGGGTCAGCTGTCCGTCAGAAGCTGATCAGTGGGTCAGCTGTCCTCACAGGCAGATCCGCTGGGTCAGCTGTCACGTCAGAGGCGACAGGGTCAGTTGTCCGTAGAGGCTGATCAGCGGGTCAGCTGTCCGTTTCCAGGCTGATCACTGGTCCAGCTTGTCCGTCAGAAGCTGATCAGCTGGGTCAGCTGTCCGTCACAGGCTGATCAGCTGGGTCAGCTGTCCGTCAGAGGCCGATCAGCTGGGTCAGTTGTCCGTCAGAGGCTGATCAGCTGGGTCAGTTGTCCGTCACAGGCTGATCAGCTGGGTCAGCTGTCCGTCAGAAGCTGATCAGCTGTGTCAGCTGTCCGTCAGAAGCTGATCAGCTGGGTCAGCTGTCCGTCAGAGGCTGATCAGCTGGGTCAGCTGTCCGTCACAGGCTGATCAGCTGGGTCAGCTGTCCGTCACAGGCTGATCAGCTGTCCGTCAGAAGCTGATCAGCTGTGTCAGGAGCTGCGGGGGTCACATGGTCGTCCTCCCTTTCTGAGTCATTTGTGTAAGCTCTGTTATGCCCTTCCTGAACTCATTAGTTGCGCATGCTCAGTGTAGTCTGTTTTATCTTGTCATGAATACTAAAAAGCCGCGTCATTTGTCAGCTTCAGGCTCGTCCATGTATGAAGCCGGGCGGTGAGACTGCCTTCTTGTTGCAGCCTCAGCCCCATCGGATCACACACCCGATGCTTCCTTTATCGAATTATCGACTGAGTTGCGCGCCCCAATATCTATGGATTTCTGTTAAGTGATTGATTAATTTGATTTCTTGTGATTGATCGAGTTGAGTGACTGATCTCATTCGGGTGGCCCGGCCGCGCTGATTGGCCATCTGCCGTTAATTAATGGTCTGTTGTATGTCGTAGTGGCGTCCGAGTCCCGGATATGTCGTGTTCAGCTCGGGCAAAACTCGACCACCTTGCCCCCGTACAATACTCTTGAAACGTCATCTTTTGGTGCAAAGCGAGCTGTAGCGAAACACGAACGGAGCTTGACACTAACTTCACTTAATGAGCTTAGATGATAAAATGAGTATCACTATCGGATTCTATGTATAAACCAGCATTCTCCTTAACTTGGTTGCGATTCCAAAACACGTCTTCGCTAAGACTGTTATGTTACCAAATAAAGGTAAAAATGTCTGGCAAACAAATAAAAATTGTAAAAAAACGTTTTGGTTGTTCGGGCTGCCAACGGTAATTATAATGCACTATTTCAAATACAAATGAGCCAATATCACTCATACACCGTGTTTGAGCAAATTGAAACCGATCTCAGTCTGGTGTAGCGGCGACATCTACTGAAACGAGATAATGGAAGATATTCCACTATTAGTGGAAAATTTCCCACTATTTTGAAATTGCTATGTAAACGCGGCAGATTCTGTCCCCGGTGTTTTGCCGTGTTTTGTCTGGTTTTGTCATGAAAAATGAATGTCTCGCGACAAATTGGAACTCCTCTCAGAAGTGTGGCAGTGGCCGTGTTAAAACCCACCGGCCCATTTGACAGCAGCTGAATCGAAATGACTCTCTCAGCTTCCGAGAACGCATCGGTTCTCAATATGGCCGCGGACCCGGGTCTGTTGCCCGGCGCCCACCATGGCATGGTGATAACACCGGCGGTGGCCGCGGACCCGGGTCTGTTGCCCGGCGCCCACCATGGCATGGTGATAACACTGGCGGTGGCCGCGGACCCGGGTCTGTTGCCCGACGCCCACCATGGCATGGTGATAACACCGGCGGTGGAACTGATACGACCAGATATCGTCGCTAAGCCTCGGAAGCTTTTTAATACTTTCTATAAAAATATTAAAAAAGAGAGATAAATGTTGATCTATTGAGTCTTGTGTTTACCGGGAGCTTTTGATTAACCCTATTCCTTGCGGGGGCAGATTCTGCCCCCGGTAGTTTTTTGCTTGCTGCTTCTAAACCGTTAGTTCTAGCGTCTTGAAACTTTGTGACTTTTCCTAACTTTGAATTACGCGTCTTGTGTCAATTTTTTTAGAAAAAAATCGGTTCTGAAGAGGCGGTGCCAGGCTGATGTTTTGGGGAGGCAGTTACGAATGCGGTTGAGCGGTGCTTACTTCCTTTGTAGTTCGCGGTGCAATAAGTGGGTCAGGAACGATGCCACTGGAATATACATCATACATACTTGCATTTTACATATTTTTGGGCAGAGGCGCACTCAGGTACTTAAAATGGGAGGCGATACCCACCGTCAAATTAGATCCAACTTAAAATTAGTAAGATGATCAAAGGCATTACGCAAATGGCGCCTCATGATCTTTACCTAAATCCGCCTATGCGCAATATATTATATTTAACAAATTACAGCAAAAAAGAACATATGTGACTTTCATATTGTTCCAAACAACGACGAACAGCGCATATTTTCAGAAAATCCCCACATTTTACATAACATCCCCTGATTACGCCTATGATTTTTGATTGTAGTACTTTTCCTTTTTTGACATGTAAAATCCCAGTGCACCGGAATCTCAAAAACGTTTTGGATATGAAAATCGGTTGAACCACATTACCGTAATGACCTTTCAAAAACAAAAACAAAATCGTATTTTTTGCCCCCTGGCCCCCCATTATTGAACAAAAACGATATCCGGTGTCCAAGAAGATTATATTTTGACGGCGCATCGATTAGTGTGGTTCCATCGAAATCGACCGAGTGGTTCTCGAGATCTCTGGGGGGGGGAGGGCAGAATCCCCCCTGCACGTTAACATAATTCTAGCCGCCCGCAAGGAATAGGGTTAATAGACGGTGTATTTGTCACTCGCGTTGTTTTCGTCATTGACGCCGGATGTTGCGCGTGTCACAACCACCCGACAAACTGGCGACCCAAGACTTCTACACTAAACACAAGGTAACGACGACTCGGCAAACTGACGACCTAATACTACTAGACACAAGTCAATGAGCGCCCTGGTCCCTGGAGGATATGGTGCTTGACCCATAACAATAGTTTTATTTCTGTTTGATAATGCTTGGCATAACTTCAAGACTACAATTTGTGAACCTTGCGCTGCTGCTAGTACTTGTGCGGCCTGTTTGTCGCTGTATATATAATACAGTGTCGGCCGTCTGTCTGAGTCGTTTGGCCGCTGCCGGCGGCGGCTGCCGTGCTCCTGCCGAGACCCATCATCGGCTTGTTGTCTCGACTGGAGGCGGCCGCACTGGATCTGTTTTTCTGCCGGCGGCGAAAAACGACCGCCGGCAATGTCGTGAAGCCGGCTTATCTTTGCGGCCAGATGGCTCTGCGTGCTCTGTGTGTTCCGACGTCTGTGGCGTGGCCGGCCAGCCAGCCAGCGCACTGTGGGCCAGAATCCCGATCTAGCCCGCCATAACTGATTATTGACCTCATATGACCTTTTTTCAGTCTCCGGTCATTGGTATTGCGAACTTTGACAAGTTGTATTAAGTTTGGGAAGCATTTCGACTTAATTCCAATCGATTTTAACTCATCTTTTGGGTTCACCAGATGGTCTTGATTTCCGGTGGCGTTGGCGCGGCCACTATTTCGGTTTGCCACATATTCTGCTATTGCCAACGACTAAAGTACTTAGGGAGGCACAAGTCAGTTCAAAAATGAAGATATGCTTTGGAAATTCGTTTAGGTATCGTCCATACTTGTTTCTTCCAATATTACATCCGTGTTTTTTTTTCGTGTTTTTTTAACCCTCGCCGTACGGGGGTTCTTAAAGCGACCTTCCCTGAGTTTCTTACATAAACTCACTACGCCTCTTATGGTATCTTGTGAAATTTGCAGTTAACCAAGTGAAAAACAATTATACATATTGGCTGTCAGATTTGCATTGAAATTGGTTTGGAGAAGTTTTGAAAAGATAATTGGACGTTTTAGTGACGTCATGTTGGTGGTAAAGGACGATAAATGTGGAAAAATCTTGAAAATAGGAGTTTTGTAGCCAATTGCAAACCTTAAAACGACCGCAGATAGAAAACTACATTTGGTGATCTCGAGATTTTTTTACAAATTTTTATTTTTTTGACCCCCAAAATAAAATAAAATTATATTTTTTAGGAAAAATTCACTACCAAAATCCAAAATTTCCAAAAATATTAAAAAAGAAAATATGTTAAAAGCAATGTGATTGAAAAATAGCTAAACCCAAATTTCAGGCAATTTTCATTTATTTTTGACTGAGTAATGCTCCCTAAGTTGTAAGAAACTCATAACGTCATTTTGTGAAAATAATCTTTTATGAATTTTTTGACCAGATACGAAAAAAATAGTATTTTTGGTGCACAACTTGACTAGGATTATGACTTTGATTCACATTTATCAATTTATAATTGCGATGTTTCCTCACAGAGCAAAATCGCTATTCTGGAAGTTGGTCGAGTTGAGGTCATTTCACTTGACCTGGAAGGTCAACTGTTAGCCTTAAACCTAAACATTGCATACCGTTAGATTCCTCACATGACAGGCAACATGCCGGTTCTTACCGTGTTGCTCTATGTTGCTTGGTTTGGAAGTTAACAGGGGGTCCCACCTTCCCCACCTTCTCGCAGCACGGCAGCGGCTGCGCGCGCGGCGGGCGGCAGAAATAATACAATCACCCCGCTTGGGATGCGGGGGGCAGTTGGGGCAGGACGTTGACTTGCCTCAGCAAGCCCAAACCATGGAGGTTCACTTACCATGCTCGTACTTCGTGTTATCGTTTGTTATCTTAGATCGCTTATATTGAGTTTAAAAAACTTCATATCAAGTTTTGCTGACATTTGTGTTGTGTCAACACAAAAATGTCATTTAAAGCAGGGAAAAACCTCTACTTTTAGTTTACATTTGATTTCACAGTAATAGCCAAGTTTCCATTTTAACATTTAAAACATGCACATTTTTTAATATTTTGTTTTCTATCTTCATCGTTCATTACAATCGTAAACATACGGTTCGTTTCGGAGCCGCGGACTCCCTGGCTGGTATGGGCTTCGTACAAAGTTCCGTGTTTTCGTACCGTTTATACCTTCATGTGTGATTGGCACTAAAACAAAATATTATCATATTCTTAGTCCATGGTCAATTCTGAACATTTTCATGTATGTTTCATATCGAAATGAAAGAAATCACTCCGATCGATTATGGCGGGCTAGATCGGGCTTGTGGCCCATAGTGCAGCGGCTGGAGCGGCCAGCCTGGGCGGACTGGCGGGCGGCCGCCGGCCCCGGACTGCGCCCGATTTGGCCGGATCTGGCCGGCTGGGCTGAGAGGTGGATGCCGGCCGGTCCCCCACACCGCTGAAATAACACCGGTCAAATGCCGATGGGGCGAACGACTCTTACCGCAAGATGCAATATAAATATCGTGTATTTGTAAAAGATCGTTATGAACAACATCATTGGCTTTGGTGACTGTTGAAAGAAGGAGGAAAGGGCCGGAACAGAACGAGAGGAAGGAAGCGAGATAGATATATTTAATATTGATAGAACGATAGTGAATTTCTCAGCGCCTTCCAGCGTCGCTATTGAGACCGGATACCTTTTATAAAGTGCGAGCTAGATACATTTAGACTGTCTACTGGCGTCTGATACAGGGGCGGCGCCACCAGATTTTACCTGGTTGGGGGGGGGCAAAGTCGAAGGGGCCGGGTGCACTTGCCTTGATCTGTAATTCCAACACTGGACTGTCAGTATCCGTTCTCGGCACTCGGGCACTGCGTATTAGTCGTTATAGATATGATTGGGACAATACAGCTGGACTGTCTGGGGACTGCGCGGCGGCCCGGCGGGCGCCGCTGCCGCAGCGTCGGATTCGTCCCGTACCGCCGAGTGCGTTTCCGTGTCGTGTATCCGCTGCTCGGTCTAAGAAGACGCTGGCGTCGGCCGGCCGATTTCGCTGCCGGCTGCCGGCAGCGTATTGGGTTATTCAGCGCGCAGCGGTGGCTGCCGGGCGTCTCTCTAATGGAGCGCTGGTGGTGCATCGGTGACGGTCGGCGGCCCGGCCGGCCGGCTGTCCCAGGCTCCCCTGGCGCCGCGTCCGCCGCGCACAGCCCATCTGTTCCAAGCCGTGCCGCAACATAATGAAGTGACTGGCGTCGGACTTGTGCTCTCTGTTTTGTTGGTTGTTTGTTGTGAAAGCGTGCCGATTGTGTGTGGATTCAATGCGGTGATATGTGCAGGTGGCCGGACGGGGCTCGACTGTGGCCGAGCCCGTCAGTAGCGCTACTCGGCACCCCTACCGTCCCCCAGCCGTGTCAGTCAGTCAGTGACCTACCTCTGGCGGTACCTGCCGCTGAGGAAGGTCAAGGTCACCGCACGCTGACCGGCCACCGTGCTTCCCTGCGGACTCCTTATGGTCGCGACAGAGCTGTTATATTACAGTCCCAATCCAATCTTCCAGCGCTATTCCAGTGCCGCACCGGCTCCGTTCCATGCGACAATAGCCTCGTTGTTTGTATTACAGCGCTGGGCTGTGAAACAATCACAGCCTTCGGAATGAACATTTGTCGAAATGTTTGCCGAGCACCATGCCGTCAGCTTGGTAGTGCTGACCCCGGGTATTATCGGACAGGAAGCCTTGCAAGCCAGTAAGGCTTGACACAGGCATCTTCATTCCTTGGTTGCCATAGTTTGAGAACTTCTGACAGCCACCAGCAGTCAGCAGCTGCAGTGCTTTGAATCAGTGCTTTGAAGGAGAGCTGCGAACGGGCGCCGACCTAGGAACGCGCCTCTGCCGTCGTCGTTAATATATGACCTGACCTGACCTGACTTCTATGTGTGTCCAGCAGGGTAGGGCCTGCTGACCTGACGGAGCCTGTTTGTCTATGTCCGGCAGGGGAGAGCCTGTCGTCTGAGTCGATCCGTAGTGCTCTGCGCACGTTCCGCCGCTGGGGCGTGCTCGACTCGTACGAGCAGGACGGTCTGCGCCTCATCTACCTCAGTCGGCAGTACGATGGTGAGCAGCCGCTCAGCCGGCTGGTGGCGCGCATCCTGCCCTTCAAGAAGTGACAGCGCCGCCGCCGCCGCCGCCGCCGCCGCCGCCGCCGCCGCTGGGTCGGTCCGTCCGGCGGTGAAGGTTCAATGTCACAGACTGGGCAGCTCCGGCCCGGCCGGTCAGGACGGCCAGGGACGGGCAGTCCCCGGCCCAGCCCAGCGGCAGGCCATAGATTGTCAACAGACCACACCGTCAGGTCTGCTGCCGGCGGGCTGCCCGGCGCCGGTGGAGGTGCCTGAGTCGTGCGGCCCGGCTCCATGCTCCGTGCATCAGACGGCCAGCGGGCGAATCAAACCAGGGAGTACTGTTGCCAAGCGTTCTATTCAGATAATCTGCTCAAAGCACAGATTCTAGAGTAGAGATCGGTGACGGTTCACCGGACGTTCGGTGTGCACTGTGCAGTGTAAATGGTAGTACAAGACGTCATAAGCCTACGGATATCACTCGTACATAGTGCAATGTTACACTCGTGCATAGACTATTCTCACCTCGTCTACATGTCGGCAGTAGCCGGCTGTATTACCTTGACAGCTCAGTCAGTTGTGTCTTCAGTCCCGTCAGTCATGACAGCTCAGTCAATCAGTCGTGATCAGTGCGTGTCCGTGGGACGGCGATAATCTCACGTGTGACTTGTGAGGGGAGCGGTGAGAGGTGTGAGCGTCTCACGTGTGACTTGTGAGGGGAGCGGTGAGAGGTGTGTGAGCGTCTCACGTGTGACTTGTGATGGGAGCGGTGAGAGGTGTGTGAGCGTCTCACGTGTGACTTGTGAGGGGAGCGGTGAGAGGTGTGTGAGCGTCTCACGTGTGACTTGTGAGGGGAGCCGGTGAGAGGTGTGTGAGCGTCTCACGTGTGACTTGTGAGGGGAGTGGTGAGAGGTGTGTGAGCGTCAGTTGGCCGTAGCCGGCCTTTGCTCACGTCATGGTGTTGCTGGCCGGGACAGTGAGTGGCCCGGAACTGTGCACGGCCGGAGAGGATGTGGTCACCTGTCAACCGCCAGAGACTAGGCTCGTCAAACAATGGCCGTTCGTTAACTGGCGGGCTGGTCGACTGAGGGACGCCGCCGGCATTTGGCGACCTAAGCCGGGTGGTGTCAAGTGATGCCCCGAGATAGAGTCTTTCTTCGTCAGCCAACGTTGCAATACATGAGTGACATAATTGAACATCTTTCTGTGTATGTGTGTGCGTGTGTGTGGAGATGAGTGGTCTGACTAAATTGACTTATAGACAGAAATATTTTGTTCATGACAAATGTGTGATAGCCTTCATTGCTGGACTTTTCGGGAGCTGCCAGCTTCTAACGTTGCCGCAACCGTCCGAGTGTCAAAAGCTACACCACTGATTAACTAAGCTGAAGGTCATCCTCTGAATAACCAGAAGCCGTTCTTATAAAAATGTGCTCGGAACTCGGCGCAGATGTTTAGCGTCGAAATAGCGCCTCAGATCTGTAGCAGCAAAGCCAAATACTATGTAGGTATCCATAGGCGTAGGAGCCGGGGGGTGGGGGGCAACTGCCCCTTCAACTTTTTGAGCGGGGGGGGGGGGGGGCAACGACCCCCCAACTTTTGAGTCTCATTACCTGGTCCAAAACTACGAGGCATAGACCACGACCACCTGGGGACGGGTCGGATTCGATCCCCATCGGTTTTTCCTAAATAACTTCCGAAGCGTTGCATATATCGATGTAAAACTTGGTATAGCTTCGCGTACATCAATTTTACGTTATCTCTGAAAAATAGCAGTTGCGTTGAACAAAATGAGATTTAGTGATTTTAGTGACGTCAGTAGGTACAGAGCATTTTTGGTCGAAAATAGCTAAATGTTTGAGAAATCGCAAAAAATATAGTTTGGAAGCAAATTGCAAATAAAAAACGTTAAAACACGTGAATTGACAAGTTCTTCAAAATGGCTATCTCGGATTTTCAAAAATGCTTTTGCCCCCGAAATTGTAAAAAAATAACAAAATTTACTATATTTTTTTCCCTCCCCCAACTTCAAAGGAGTTCCTACGCCCCTGTAGGTATCCTACATTATGCCCAAACATAGCACATTTCCAGTCCTGAAGTCATTCTTTAATAAATCGAGTCGGTTGCTCGATTATTTATAAGAACGGCCTCAGGTCATTTTGTTTTACACGATTTTTCCTAGCAAACAACCATATGATCGTACATAGTAGAGGTGGCAAAAATAGTTCAATTATATTTTCGAACAAAATGCCTTGTCGGGACGGGACAGGGAACGTTTCAGAGGAATTGCAAACACTGACACTTTACATCGATAAGCGTCGTTTTGAACACATTGCAACAGTTTATGGTTCTTAGGGTGTCAGTAGGCTAAACAATTAAGAAGTGTGAGAAAACTGGTGAAATGGACCCGCTGTAACACGGGTACCGTGGTTACCAGAGGTGGGCATCATTACTTAAATATGTAGCTCCGTTATTCGTTACTCCGTTACTTTGCGACAAATGTAACCGAAGTTGCTTAAGTCTGTTACTCCGCTACCTTTGTTTAACCCTTTTCAGTGCAGGGGGTGAATGCCACCCACTCGCTTCGGTTATCTGGAAATATCTCGGGTATTTATCGACATAATCCGATTGAACATTGAGTATCATATTTTATTTTACTCGGTATGATGCAAAAATATTAAAATTAATGTAGTTTTTCATATGCTTTAGCCTCGGATGGTAAATCACGACTACCAGTGGCGGTCAACACTCAACAGTACATATCGTAATAATAACTGTACCTATACATCTGTACCAAACTGTAACAAATAACTGATAATAGTGCAAAGTTTGAAGGCAGCAAGATTGAGGCAGAAAGACGTTTCCGCACATAAATGGTCCCTGTGGATCTGGAGGAGCCTGATGGGAGATTACTTGGAGAAATGGTCCTGGTCTGGTCCAAGGCGCGTAGCCAGGATTTCGTCCAGGCCCCAGGGGGGGGGGGGCGCCTCAAAAAAGGCCCTTCCAGAGTGTTTAAAGGGCTCCCTTTTCCCAAAAAACTGGATATG
>VOPJ01012376.1:0-31911 GCA_014673585.1 Semibalanus balanoides | reverse complement strand
CAATGTCAGCATCACATCATGGGTGAGTCAACAGAGTTGAGTACGTTACACATTTCAGGCTGCTCGAAAAATGATAGTGCCTTAATCACTAATCAGTCTTATGGATTATTTGGTCTTATGTTTGGTCTGATGGATTATTTGGATTATTTGGATCATTTGGTGAAACAGGGCCCAGGAGGGTAGGAGTAGTGACTAGCTAGTCAAAGATTTTGTAATCGCATTCTATTTTGTTAAAGCAGAATGAAAATATTCCTTATAAAACGTAATGTTAACATGAGAGCAGTGGGAAGACCTGGATATGTCAGCAATAAGGATAATTATTGTGACGCTAAGGACCCAGAGGCGGATCTGGGGGGCCAAAGGGGCCATGCCTTCCCCCCAAGGTCCTGAAACTATTATCCCCCCCCCAGATGTGGGTCAAACGGTCGGCATCTGCAAATTTATCGTTAAAATTGTCTTTGCAGCGGTCAAAATCCGCTATCCATAGTCAAAAACGGGAAAGTTTATCGCTGCTTCGCGGCATGACACAAGTTTCTCAATTGCTTAAGCAAATTTGGAAAACGGGAAAATGATTTGCATTAAGAGTCTGGTAGAGGCTCTCCCTGCCGGCAATTATTGCTGACCCTAGGAAACAATATTTTTGCATCATACCGAGATATGCAGCCAGGAAAAAGGGTTACCTGAGGCTTGGCTCCAGTTGCGGTCTGGTTTTAATATTACGATTTAATTTTCCACGACCTAAAATTCAAATTATCACGCCGCTTCGCGGCGTCACACCAGTGATCATCGTCACAACCAGCCTATCATCATCGTTTTCGGTTCGTCGTAACGCTGAATTGAATGAATAATATTTTAGCCTCTTATCCTCTTCAAGGCCCTACTTATCCTCTACACTGCATATATGTCTGGGGCTTATGAGGAAAACCCGTACAAATATGGCGCTAAATAACATGTACTACCTATTCTATAGGAGAAAATCTGTATTACAAATGCTGAAAGGGTGTGAACAAATGCTGAAATACACGCAGAAAATGGAGGTATATCTTGTTCGTCATTTCAGCCGACTCCCCACTCAAAAATGATCGGTAACGGCCCTATAGGGACGTGGCCGATCATTTTTGAGTATACGTATACCTACGTACAGTTGCAGACGGGCTGACGACGCGCTCTACCTCCCCCCCCCCTCCCCGGGTAACAACTTTGTCGCGGACGGCTGAATGGGCCTTGTTTTACCCCCCCCCCCCCCCACTCATCCCGCTCAACAACTTCTTTGGAAATATGACACTGGATTTCCCCCTCCCCCTAAAAAAGGCACGGCTAGATCCGCCCCTGTAAGGAACATTCCTTGCATTTTGTGTTTTGAATCGGGTAGGAACGAGGACGGATATAAATGTTATCTACATGTTTTATAACTAACTTGTTAATGCATACCTCTGTTGACTTCTTGTTTTTTAACATGACCAAATGCTCGGTTTACTTTAGACTAGCGATGATGAAATCTATAACTCCCAATATTCTCAGCCGCCAGAAGGATGGCAAAGTTTGTCAATCAGGCACTGTGACCAATAGCGCTGTATATATTGCCCTCATATTATGGTTGCGCGCTACTTAATAATAATGATAAAAACAGAAGTATCCTGTATGATTACTATTATTTGTCAGAGAAAACCGGCTAATCGGGAAAAATCTCACCATTATGCTGACGAGTGGTTCAGCTCCGGACTCCAATTCGTCCCGTCAGCCCCGCGGCAATGTCTGGTGGTGAATCAACGCAGCTCTCCAAACAACCGCTGTTATATACATCTAACAGCAGCCACAGACTCGTCAGGAGTGGAGTTCCGTCCAGTAGAGCTGCCGCATTGCGAGGTCCTAAGTTCAGACTTCAGCAGTTCTCTGGTATTTCAGACGATTCAGGATGTAGATTTGCCCTCCCAAAGGGACACAGATATCATGAAGTTTTTTACGGAAAGAAAATTAGAAAACGAGAACATTTCTTAAGTATATTGTCATTGTTTGCAAATGTTTATATTTATTTTAAAAAACTGAGTCACAGATAACAGGAGAATCACAGATAACAAAGAGGTTTCCTGGTATTTGTGACTGAGTGAATTAAAGAACAAACTATAATTAGCCGCTTCTTAAGGAATTACATTTGACGGACTTAAGAAACCGCACAATCTGCGTCTCCAATGCTTATCAGCTACCATCGCGCTGAGCAGCCAATGTTTATGATTGCCGTGGAGCAGAGCATAAACATTTCTGGAATAAGTAAACTAAACATTTCACCATGTCTGGCTGGCCAGAGACACTACCGCACTTGCAAAAGTAGAGTGAAAGGCAAAAGCGCTCGAAAAAAGATTTTTATCAATAGCATCCAAGACGTGCGAAAGAAATAGACGCACTAAGTCCTAATAGGCAAATGTACCCACCTCTTACGATATACATTCAACGATCAACGAACACCATAGTGACGCTCGGCTACGGAGAATCTTGGGGGACACAGAACTGACTTTCATCTAGACACATCAAAAAGAAATTAATACCAGCATCAATAGAAAAATAATAAGCTTAGGTCGTGACTGTGCCGAAATTAAAATGTTTTCATTAAAAACCCAAAGACAATCCTTAACGTCTATTAAATTAACACCAGCAAACACTCAACGAAAGAGTGTGGTTATTACGTGCATAGAGATCATATATACAACGGCCCTCCAAGCAACCACATATATGATCTATTTATGTATATGTTATATACGATCTCCTCGTCCCTGACCCCGTCATACATTGACTCACCTCGTCCCTGACCCCGTCATACATTGACTCACCTCGTCCCGGACCCCGTCATACATTGACTCACCTCGTCCCTGACCCCGTCATACATTGACTCACCTCGTCCCTGACCCCGTCATACATTGACTCACCTCGTCCCTGACCCCATCATCCATTGACTCACCTCGTCCCTGACCCGTCATCCATTGACTCACCTCGTACCTGACCCCGTCATCCATTGACTCACCTCTCCCTGAACCCCGTCATCCATTGACTCACCTCGTCCCTGACCCGTTCATCCATGGACACCTCGTTACCTGACCCCCGTCATCATTTGACTCCACCTCGTCCCTGGACCCACGTCATCCTATTGACTCCACATTCGTCCCTGACCCCGTCATCCATTTAACCTTTCATGACAGCGGCGGTGAATGGGAAAACACTTTCAGCATTTTCCAGCATTTGCATTGTATAACAAATATATTGGTAACATCTCACTAACTGCAGCAAGACCTGCCACAAGGGCTGGGGGGGGGGGCAGTGCACATTGAGGCTAATAGATCCCAGACGGGTCGAGCACACGTTCCGGCGGCTTCAATATCTCCAGCGGTGCCATCTGTGTTACTCGCTGGACAGAGCATCACCAATCTATGTGTTTACTCGCTGGACAGAGATCACCATTTATGTTACTCGCTTGGACAGGGATCACCGAGTCTATGTTCACTCGCTGGACAGGATCACCATCTATGTTCACTCGCTGGACAGGGATCACCATCTATGTTCACTCGCTGGACAGAGATCACCATATATGTTCACTCGCTGGACAGAGATCACCATCTATGTTCACTCGCTGGACAGGGATCACCATCTATGTCACTCGCTGGACAGAGATCACCATCTTTATATGTTTTTTTTTTCACTCCACTGGACAGAAGATCCAACCATCTATGATCACTCGCTGGACAGAGATCACCACCTGCTGATCACTCCCGCTTGGGACCACGAGCAACACCATCTATGTTCACCTCGTCGCTACGGCACAGGATCACCATCTGTGATCACTCGCTGGACAGATCACCATCTATGTTCACTCGTGGACAGGATCAACCATCTATGTTCACTCCGCTGGACAGCGACGATTCACCAGATCTATTTCAACCGCTGGACCAGAGATCACTCCATCTATGTTCACTCGCTGGACAGGGATCACCATCTATTGTTTCACTCGCTGGACAGGGATCACCATCTATGTTCACGTCGCTGGACAGAGATCACCATATATTGTCACTGCTGGACAGAGATCCCTCTATGTTTCACTCGTTGGACATGGATCACCATCTTATGTTACTCGTGGACAAGAGTATCACCATTATGTTCACTCACTGGCAGAGATCACCATCTATATCAACTTCGCCCCCCTCAGACCGGTCACCGCCGCCTGTCCCAACGAGAACCATAGAAGATCACACATCTAGATGTTGAATCACTGCTGCCGACAGAGATCCAGCCATCCTATGTTCACCTAGTCTGGACAGTGGATCACCATCTGTGTCACTCGCTGGACAGGGATCACCAATCTATGTTCACTCGCTGGACAGGGATCACCATCTATGTTCACTCGCTGGATCAGACACCATCTAAGTTCACTCGCTGGACAGAGATCACATCGTATGTTCACTCACTGGACAGAGATCCCATCTATGATCCACTCGCTGGACAGAGATCACCATCTGTGATCACTCGCTGGACAGGGATCACCATCTATGTTCACTCGCTGGACAGAGATCACCATCTTGTTCAACTCGCTGACAGGGATCACCATCTTTGATCACTCGCTGGACAGGATTCACCATCTATGTTCACTCGCTGGACAGAGAGTCACGGTATCTATGTTCATCGCTGGACAGGGATCACCAAATCTTATGTCACTCGGCTGGACAGAGATCACTATCTATGTTCACTCGCTGGGACAGGGACACCATCGTGATCACTCGCTGGACAGGGATCACCATCTATAGTTCACTCGACTGACAGGGACACCATCTATGTTTCACACTCGCTGACAGGGATCGAACCCATCTATGGTCTCACTCGCTGGACATGAGGACTCACCATCTGTGATCACTGCGCGGACGAGGATCACAATCTATCGTTCACTCGCTGGACAGGAGAGTCACCATCTATGTTTCACTCACTGGACAGGATTTCTACCATCTATAGATTTTCACTCGCTGGACAGAGATCACCATTGTGATCACTCGCTGGACGGATATATCACCATCTATGTTCACTCGCTGGACAGAGATCACCACTATGTTCACTCGCTGGACAGGGATCACCATCTGTGAATCACTCGCTGGACAACAGGCAATCACCATCTATGTTCACTCGCTGGACAGAGATCACTATCTATGCTCTCACTTCGCTGGACAGCAGGGATCACCATCCATATTTGTTCACTCCTGGACAGAGATCACTATCGATCGTTCACTCGCTGGGACCAGGATCACCATCTGTGATCACTCGCTGGACAGATGTATCCACCATCTATGTTCACTCGCTGACAGGGATCACCATCTATGTTCACTCGCTGAAGGGTCACCAGTCTATTTCACTCGCTGCGACAGGGATCACCATCTATGTTCACTCGCTGGACAGGGATTCACCATCTATGATCACTGCGCTGGACAGGATCACCATCTATGTTACTCGCTGGACAGGGATCACATTTTGTGATCACTCGCTAGGACAGAGATCACCATCTTGTGATCACTCGCTGGACAGGGATCACCATTTTGTGATCACTTCGCTGGACAGGGATCACCAATCTAATGTTCACCATCTTAGTTACCATTTAGGATCACCATCTATTGGGACAGTCGATGCCAGTGTATACTGTAACCAGCATCAGTGTCGATACTCGGTAATTGTCTGCGTCTGGAGTGTGTCTCCGTGATAGGAGCACTCGGCCACCGGCTAAAATAGCACCGCTGAGAGCTATGCTGACGCACCGCTGAGCGCTATCACAAGCAAGTTGTAAACAGACATGTCGCGTATTGCACTGAGATCTCGTCGAAGCCCTTCCTATAATAACACGCAGATAATGTAAACTGGTAGGCCAGACACGTAGGACTGCTGAAAAGTGGAGGGACAGTGACACTTGAACTTTAGCCGGCTTGCACAAATATTGTCTAGCTGTGAAGTGTCCACCGCCACTTGCTGCCGCCGTCAATGACCTTGTAATAAATCCACCACTATGTTATCCACCGCCATATATTCAAATCAACCGGTGATAACTCGAACATTAGAGAAGTCCGACATGAAAGTCGCCGCAAGCACCGGAACGGAAATTCAAGAAATGTTAAGCAGCAAAGAAGCGAAAAGTGATACAAGCAAAGTAAAGGTGTTGTATACGAAATACCGTGTAAGGGGTGTGGCAAAAGCTACGTGGGGGAAACAGGAACTAGGAAGGGGGTTAATATCAGGTGATGTTACGCTGATGATGGCGAGC
The DNA here is from genome assembly GCA_014673585.1 of Semibalanus balanoides. Classification (NCBI taxonomy): domain Eukaryota; kingdom Metazoa; phylum Arthropoda; class Thecostraca; order Balanomorpha; family Balanidae; genus Semibalanus; species Semibalanus balanoides. The sequence continues at coordinate 25,631 of VOPJ01012376.1, read as the reverse complement.
TATACGTCGCCTGGGATGTTATCACTCGTCCAGTTCTCAAATACTCTGGCCCGGCGGACTGCAGCAGCTCAGACCTTGCATGTGCCGCATCACCCGCTCAAAGCGTCCAAATGACCGGTAAGAGGCCGCCGTCCCGCCCACAGGGGGCGGAGCTTGATTATCACGTGCTGTTGAGGTCACAACCTACGTCACTGCAGCCTCTACTGAAGGAATGGGTTTTCTGAGCAGATCTCAACTTTACGAGTCAATGACAAGTGCACTATACTATGTTTTTTGTTTTTTCTTAATTTTAACTTGTAAGACATGTTAAAGGGGCACTGCCACATAAATATTATATTTGAGTTGAGATAGCGGATAGCCATTTTCTGTGCTAGGCATTGAAATTATGTGTAGTATAAGCTAAAACAACCACCGAGGTCGAAATAAATTAAATTACCGTAAGGTTGAAATAGACTGTGTGAGAACTTGATCCTGATCATAACACTCTTTAGGAAGTTATCGCAAAAAAATCATCTCTCGTGGTCTGAAATCCATAGTAGAGGGAATCAAGATCATTAATGATGGAAAGCATTCAATAGCCCCGAAGAAAAATGCAATTAAATGTATTATGTTTATGTTTTCTTAATAAGTGGTAAATTGAACTTCCTTGATAACAGCGAGTTCAAATGGCTCCATTTTAAATGAAGACAGCATAAAAAGTAAAATATGATTGTTGTTAAGTGTTATAACAAATATCATGCACTTACATTTGTTTAAAAAAAAATCCATCTATCGAGGAAAGCCAAGAAAAATGTTAAAGGGGAAGAGTACAGCAAAATAGAGATCGTGCACATACGATTAAAGAGAGACTATCACCGTAAAAATATATTTAAACGCCGGGAGCGAGTTCATTCTTCATTATGTTCTATTTAGGTTTGCGATTGATAAAATGTGCTTTAGACTTTACCTGTGTAATAATATTTCCTTAAATTGAATCAGCATCAATATCTGTTTATGGTAAAGAAGAAACCACACAACCATATAGCTATTCATTGATGTTTAGTGGCATTGATTCATGGAACCAAACCAAATCATGAATGGGAGGCGCTTTAGGTGAGTTACTGACTTGCGTTCGCTAATCGCTCAAACAAGGCATGTTAAAAATAAGTTACGTGAATTTAAATTTTCTTTGATTTCAACCATTCCTTACACGCTCTACTCATCACCTATTATCGTGCCTGTCGCTTAAAAAATATAAAAATGTGTAGCAATTGCATGCTTATTTTGTCAGCCTTAAGAATATATACTTCCTTACACATTGTGCTCTATCCCATATCCCTTTTTGTATTTACACATGCAATTCGATTTATTGAATCACTTTATCTTAGACTGAATAACTTACTGTCATTTTAGGTCGTCCATCTCCACCCGATCGGAAGGAAATCAGTAAATCGCAGAGATCTTTACGCCGACTTCCATCAAACCCACGTGACTGTCGGCGACATGAACGGGCCATAAAGCCAGCGAAAGGCTGCGGCCAAAGGTCCAACACTGCTGCTTCCAATTGTTCCGGTGGAGGCGACGGTGATAAACTATCTCAAGACGAAAACGAATACGACGATAAACTCTACAATCTGTTCAGAACCTTCTACTTGTGGGGCTCCTCGTGGGAAAAAGGCGACATTATGACATCCAAAATCAAGCGAAGCAAACAGACATGTCCCAAACGGCAGGGCTCGAAAAGGCCGTGTCAGAGAGGCGAGCCGTGGTGGGAACGTCTCAGTCGCAGCAAGCGATCAACGTCCTGCAACGGCGAAATGTTCCGTTCCTTCAACTGGTGGCAGGCTCAGAAAAGATGCGGTTGCAAGCGAGGCTGCATCCACGAGATGGCCAACAGGTGCCCCTCCCGCTGTGTGGACCTCCAGGCCAGCGTTGAACGCCTCTCGAAGCCGAGAAACCCCAGCCCCAGCGTGCTCTCCCCCGAACGTAACCAGTTCCGATCGTTCAACTGGTGGCGCGCCTGTCGCGCCCGAGACAAGCTCATCCCCCCGGTAATAAAGGTGGCGCCACTGCTGAACAGCTCCCGCCGCCGCCTGCCCGCGTCCCCCGACCGCTGCTCCGACAGCTCCAGCACCACCGAGAAGGTATACCGCACGTTCTCTTGGTGGCCCCCGAGTCGCAGCGAATGTCGCCGAGGTCGGGGCCGCTCGCCGGGCCGTGCGCGCAGCCTCTCACTGGACACGCGATCGCGCCGCAGCGGCAGTGGGGACGAGCGACGCGAGCGTTCGCTCTCGCCCGGTCGGCGCAGGTTCAAGCCCGACGACGCGCCGTGCCCGTCGCTGTTTCGAACGTTCTCCTGGTGGCAGCTGCCCGGCGACCGCTGCTGCAGGTCCGACGGAGGCTCGCCGCCGGCCAAGCTCCGCCGGCGGGTCAGCTTCCACCTCGGCGAGAGAGACGCCAGCGGCGACCGCTCGCCCTGTGCCGGTGACGTGGCCCCCGGCTGGAAACGCACCGTGGTCGACTCGCGACTGGAGGAGAGACGCACCATGCCGTCCAAGCCTGAGCCCTGCCGGCAGCGGGTGCATGTGGCGAGATCTCGTCTGGAGCAGATGGGCTGCCCGAAGCCGGTTCGAAGCACGCCACCGCCAGCGGCTGGTGGTGACAAGCAGACGACGGCGAAGAAAACGAAGAGGCTGCCGGAGAAGACGATAGTGAAGAAGGTTCCTCCGGTGGTCGCAAAAGGTTCCAAGTCGGAGACCTCTACGAGTACGAGGAAGACCTTGCCTCGGCGGGAGAAGTCGCCGCCGCGGTCCAAGTCGCCAGGTAGGCCCAAGTCACCGGCTGGACAGCGGTCACCGATTCGGCCCGGGTCTCCTCAGAAGAACAGAGCTCGCTCGTCGCCGCCGCGCACCCCGTCCCCGGTCCGAACCCAGTCCGAGCCGGAGCCGGTACTGGCGCCGCTCAAGTCCGACTCCGAGTCAGCTGACTCGGACTACACCGAGTCATCGGCCAGCACGAGCACAACGTCGTCAGCCAGTCGACCAACGAGCGCGGGCGGCGCTAGCTCGCAGAAGAGCGACGGTGGCATGGGTGGAAGCCCAGGCCCAGGCTCGCCGGTGAGGAGAGAGAGCCCACGGATATCCCCAGGCCCGGGAAGCCCACAGCCGGGATCACCGGGCAGGGGAAACCCACGACCGGCGTCAGCTGGGAGGATAAGCCCGATCTCTCGGCCCCTGTCGGGAGTGCTGAGGACATCCCGATCAGGGTCGGTCGCAAACGACCAGGAACCCTTCAGTTGGGAAGAGATGCTGAAAGGCTGGCTGTCTATGACTGGACTGGACACCTTCAGCCCGCATCTGCCGAGCGTTGCAGCCAAAACAAAGTGTAAGCTGGCTGCTGGCTTGCTGGCTGCTGGCTGCTGGCTGCTGGCTGCTGGCGCTGGCTGCTGGCTGCTGGCTGCTGGCTGCTGGCTTGCTGCCGCCGCTGCGCCGCTCCGCGCGCTCCGCCGCTGCCGCCGCCGCTGCCGCCGCTGCCGCCGCCGCTCCGCCGCTGCCGCCGCCGCTGCCGCGCTGCCGCCGCCGTGCCGCCGCTGCCGCCGCCGCTGCCGCGCCGCGCGCCGCTGCCGCCGCCGCTGCCGCCGCCGCTGCCGCCGCTTGCCGCCGCCGCTGCGCGCTGCCGCCGCCGCTGCCCGCCGCTGCGCCGCCGCTGCTCGCGCCTGCCGCCGCTGCACGCCGCCGCTGCCGGCCGCGCCGCCGCCGCTGCGCCGCCGCTGCCGCCGCTGCCGCCGCCGCTGCCGCCGCTGCACGCCGCCGCTGCGCCGCTGCGCCGCCGCTGCCGCCGCGTGCGCCGCCGCTCCGCCGCTGCGGCCGCCGCTGCCGCCACTGCCGCCGCTGCCGCCGCCGCCGCCGCCGCCGCCGCCGCTGCCGCCGCCGCCGCCGCCGCCGCCGCCGCGGCCGCCGCCGCCGCCGCCGCTGCCGCCGCCGCCGCCGCCGCTGCCGCCGGCCAAAGCCGCCGCCGCTGCCGCCGCTGCCGCCGCCGCTGCCGCCGCTGCCGCCGCCGCTGCCGCCGCTTGCCGCCGCGCTGCGCCGCTGCCGCCGCTGCCGCCGCTGCCGCCGCTGCCGCCGCTGCCGCCGCTGCCGGCCGCTGCGCCCGCTGCCGCCGCTGCCGCGCTGGCCGCCGCTGCCGCGCTGCCGCCGCTGCCGCCGCTGGCCGCCGCGCGTGCCGCGCTGCCGCGCTGCCGCCGCTTGCCCGCCGGCTGCGCCGCTTGCCGCCGGCTGCCGCCGCGCCGCCGCTTGCCGCCGCTTGCCGCCGCGCCGCCGCTGCCGCCGCGCCGCGCTGCCGCCGCTGCCGCCGCTGCCGCCGCCTGCCCGCCGCTGCCGCGCTGCCGCCGCTGCCGCCGCTTTGCTCGCCCTGCTGCCGCTGCTGCCGCTGCTGCCGCTGCTGCCGCTGCTGCCGCTGCTGCCGCTGCTGCCGCTGCTGGCTGCTGGCTGCTGAGCTCCGCGGTGGACACAGATCCGTGCGCGCTGTTTCCGTGCAGTCGGCGATCCTCTCGATCCGCAGGGCGCGGATGTCGTGCGGGTCTGCCTGGTTGGCACGAGCGGACCGTTAGTGCAGCCACCTGGCCAGAGCATTAGCGCGCCATTCAGCGGCGCGACCGAGCGGTCTGCAGGAGCTCCGGCGCCGTCGTCCCGCTCCGGCCACCCGACTCCCTGGCGTTCGCGCCGCTCTGACGTCACCTGCCGAGGAGGTGACAGCCGCTTTAACGTAAACTTTTGCCTTTGATTTCGTTTCTTGCGCCGGGCTATATTAGCCGGCTTAACGTTACATTAATGCTGTCTGGCCCATTGCCAGTTAACTTTTCCCTCTCCCCGGCAACAGCCAATTTGCTAGCGGGGAGTTGAATAAAAACTGATGTACCGATGAGGTGGCTCTGATGTACCGAGGAGGCGGCTCTGATGTACCGAGGAGGTGGCTCTGATGTACCGAGGAGGTGACTCTGATGTACCGAGGAGGCGGCTGTGATGTACCGAGGGGGCGGCTCTGATGTACCGAGGAGGCGGCTCTGATGTACCGAGGAGGTGGCTCTGATGTACCGAGGAGGTGGCTGTGATGTACCGAGGAGGTGGCTCTGATGTACCGAGGAGGTGGCTGTGATGTACCGAGGAGGCGGCTCTGTGTACCGATGAGGTGGCTCTGATGTACCGAGGAGGCGGCTCTGATGTACCGAGGAGGCGGCTCTGATGTACCAAGGAGGCGGCTCTGATGTACCGAGGAGGCAGCTCTGATATACCGAGGAGGCAGCTCTGATGTACCGAGGAGGCGGCTCTGATGTACCGAGGAGGTGGCTCTGATGTACCGAGGAGGTGGCAGGCAGCAGCAGCAGTGGTGGTGACGGTGGCGGCGGCGTTTCATTGACATCTCCTGTCCATGTGTTGGACGAGCAAATGGTACGGTGGCATTATGACTTGCGGACGGCAACAATAGCCAATCGGACCAGTGCACTGGTCTGATTGGCTATTGTTGCTGTCCGTAAGTCGGCAGTGTGCGCGTCCGAGTGGTCAGGCGCCGGCAGGTGGCGCTGATATTCAGATAACGGGCGCGCTAACTACCCGGTAAGAGGGTGCAAATCGGTCAGAGTAACTGACCGATTTGACCGAAAGCCACCAGTCATCCATCATCAGACCGTTTTGTGAAGGGACGGTTACCAAGGCTAGTAGCTTTTGTGAAGCTTTTGTGATTGCATGCCAGTGTGTCGGTTTGTGTTGCTGGGTAGTTGTATGAAAGTGAAGGGATGATCCAGAAGGATAACGAGGTCATGTGATCTGTATTCGCCGTTTCTGTCCGTTTCATCCTTGACCTGCGTGTGCGTCCTTCGTCGGTGTAACATCCTTCGGTAGCCATATTCGGTAGCTGGCGCTAATCAAGCTCCCACTGTGAACACTCCGGGAACCATCCGGCTGCTGGCTAAATTATATGCGCCTCATTAAATCTCCAGAACGGCCATGTATGCACGAGTTAATCACCGAGTTAAGCCTTCGGCGCTTCATGCTTTCACCGAATTCACCAATGCGATGATATAACTAATAACCACTGGCGGATCCAGAAAGTGTGATTTTGACAGTTTGGGGGGGGGGCAAATCCCAAAAATTATCGCATCATTCTGAAAACTCCTCGGATTTCGCTTGCTTATGTATCAATGAACTTGATTTAAAACAAACTTTCTCTAGTAAAAGTTGCTTAGTTTTACGCCCAAACTCAGGAAATGTGTCAAATTTGCGCCGATTTTGGGTGGGTTTGGGGGGGGGCATGGCCCCTTTTGCCCGCCCCCTGGATCCGCGTTTTTTTTATTTTGTTTTTTTTTTTTTTTTTTTCTTGCTAATAACTATACATGATATGGTATACCATCGTTGTACATTGATGGTCATCAATTCGATAGCAAAAGGCAGTACATGTATATAGAACTAAACTAAGCACACTCTTTCCATTCTTGTTATAGGGCCTTGCTTCAACTGCTGTCATCCAGCCTAAATGACTTGACAAGCCGAAGCCAGCGCTAAACGTCGCCTGTTTGCGATTTTTGACGCGCCAAAAGCTGCCGTCACCGCAGTGGCGACATGACAATGAATCACGATTATGTCATCGGTACCGCCCAGCACGGCTGCCGGTCAGCCCAGCACGGCTGCTGGTCAGCCCAGCACGGCTGCCGGTCAGCCCAGCACGGCTGCTGGTCAGGCCCCAGCACGGCTGCCGGTCAGCCCAGCACGGCTGCCGGTCAGCCAGCACGGCTGCCGGTCAGCCCCAGCACGGCTGCCGGTCAGCCGCAGCACGGCTGCCGTCAGCGCCAGCACGGCTGCGGGTCAGCCCAGCACGGCTTGTGGTCAGCCCCAAGCACGGCTGCTGTCAGCCCAGCAACGGCTGCTGGTCAGCCCAGCACGGCTGCCCGGTCAGCCCAGCACGGCTGCCGGTCAGCCCAGCACGGCTGCCGGTCAGCCCAGCACGGCTGCTGGTCAGCCCAGCACGTCAAACAGCGCAGCCGGTCAGCGCAATTTTGCATCAGCCCAGACCCGATTAATAACGGCACCAAATAAGACCAACGAAGCCGAGCGGGCCGACCAGGAGCTGGGCACAGACGACACTCGCCGAGTTACTCATCGTTAAACATGAGCAGGTCGTGGAGTCTGCATTTGCATGGGGAGGGGGCGGGGTATAGGAGAGACGTTGCCGTTTGTCGTTGGCTGATGAGCTCCTCACAAAGAGTCTTTATTTGCGTTGTCTGCATGATTGAATACCCAATCAGGTGCGGCCAGGTACTGGCCAAGCCAAGCTTCTGGCAGAGAGTAAGTTGACTTTGCAACTATTCGGTCCGCCTGATTGACAGACTGCAGCTTGTGTGAGATCAGAAATACAGTACTGCAGGGGTCAGTTGGTACATGCTGGAGCCCACAAACAGGCTGCGCTGAAACTCGTCAGTTCATTGATCCCATCTGCATAATGTTAGCTTTGTGACTCGCTTGCTGTTATAGTTTTGACCACGTCTATCATATAAGCATAATTATTAAAGCACTTAATATTCATATATGGCTTATCAAAATTAGCTTTGTATTTATGACTGTTGTTGAACCATGGAGACGTTTGCAGCGTTATTTGCATATTTTTGTCAGCGTTTTTCAGCATTTTTAAACTCGTCTGGATTATTTATCTTTGACTTTGGAAAACAAACTGTAAAAGACTCACAACAAGACATATCAGACGACTTAATCCATCGCGAACTTTCCGATGTTTTCCGAGGTTTCCGATGTGTTTAATTTACGGTGACAGGTAAGCCAGCGGTCAGTACTATCTAACTTAGGAATGGCTACAGCTGGTCCCGAGTCAGATAGTACCTATAATGTTTGACAGCTCCCCGCAATTCGTGGTAATATAGGAGGTGCCTGCCCGCGAGTACGGCGTAATTATATCTAAAACAATTGGTAGCATCCAACTGTGGAGTGACACCATCAATGTAATTTGCTGCTCTTTCAGTGATGCAAAGATACCATTTAACATTGCAAGCTCTGTAGAAAGTTATCCGTAAAGCCAGGCGTAATAATTTTGTGTGGCTCATTCGACGAACACGATTATATCGCATCCCTGTTTTGGCGAAATGCTAGCTACTCGCAAACCTGATGCAGCTTGCGAGCATTCCATCACGTTTATATCATTTTTCGTTGGAATTTCCTCGCAGTGGACTTCCGATCACCACGCAATCGTGTTTCTGCCCGTGGTGACGTCAGTGTTTCTACCCGTGGTGACGTCATCCCAGACAATAATTATGGCATGACAGGCAATCAGGGGCTCCGCTACAGGGGGGCCCGGGGACGTGTCCCCCCAATATTTTCGGATTTTAACATTACGCCTATGGGCGTTGCATGGAAAGAATCGACTTCAGAATGCCTCCCCCAGCTTTCGGGAGGTGGCGGAGCGCTTGCAGGCAGTTGGCTGGTTGTTATGAGTGATGTTATTGTGCTATCATCGAAACAAATACTTTGCGAGTGCACTGGCGGATCCAGAAAGTGTTATTTTGACAGTTTGGGGCAAATCCAAAAATATCGAAATCTTGAAAACCATCGGATTTCGCTGCCTTTTGCATCAATAACTGATTTAAAACAAACTTTCTCTAGAAGTTGCTTAGTTTACGAACAAACTCAGAATGTGTCAAAATTTGCGCCGATTTTGGGTGGTTTGGGGGGGGCATGGCCCCTTTGCCCCCCCCCTGGATCCGCCCTTGTGCGAGTGATGTCGCCAATGAAGTGTTATCACACTGTGATGTTGCCACATCAGGTGATTGGTAATGGTGGTGTTATATCTGACAATCATGTCATAAAGTTTGATATGGTATAGAACCAATTCAACTGAACATGTTACCATATCAAGTTAAGTTGGTGGCTTCGCGCTATCACAGGTCTTTTACGGTACACCAAGTCTAAGACACGTGATAGTGAAATGTTGATGGTATGGTATCGTAGGCAGGTAGCATACTGCTGCAGGAGCTTGTCATTAGGATTCAGGGGCGTATTTAGAGGGCTCACTGCACCATGCCCCCCCCCTGCGCCTTCCTGCACCAAAGGCGCCTTCGGTTCATGAAATGCGCCTCACATTCAGCAAAGGCGCCGAAAAGAGCGCCGAAGGCGCCATTCCCTGAATGTGAGGCACGCTCCGGCTGAATATGAAGCGCGTTCCACTGAATTTAACCCTATTACTGTCGGGAGGGGGCGAATCGCCTCCCCCCCTTGAGGTGTTTTCAGCTAACGTATGGTAATGGTATGACGCTGCCTCGCTACCACTGGCTACATTTCCCCACCAAACCGCCTGAAATCGGCGCAAAGTTGACCCATTTCCTGATATAGAAGAAAATCTAAGCAACTTTTACAAAACAAAGTTTGTTTTAAATCAGCTAGCAGTGCACAAGCAAACGAAATCCGATGAGTTTCATAATTATACAATACTTGTTTGGATTTGGCCCCCAAACCACCCGTTCTGGATCCGCCTCTGGTTGGCTAGCTCCTCGCTTACAACACCATGCAACCTTGCGCTTCACACTGAGAATTACTGAGTACCTACACTACACCGGCTGCCACGACGAGCTGTGCCTCCACTTAACACTGATATTGTAGTGAGAGTCTCACTCCAATCTCAGCTCAGTGAAGTAACACTGAACTAGGAAAGCTCAGGCACTGTTGACGCCGCCCGTGCTGCGTTGGTCATTGACACTCATCACCACGTGACTGATGAAGTCATTTGTTTAATGGCTATCCTGTGAGGCTTCAGATGAGCAGATGTTCGTCGCTGTAGGTTTGGGCATATTTGCAGGGTGTGGGGTCTCGTCAGTCCCTCGTATCATAGGAACGTTGGATTTTGAGCCGATTAGTTCCGTTAATTACTTTTGACGTCAATTGTTTCCATAAACAAGGGTTAGCTCATCCCTCGGGCACTCTCGGGCACTCTCGCGGCACGTCCAGGTGCAGGTCGGAAAGCAGCTGAATGGCAGTTCCAGGCCCTGCCCAAAGCCCATCTCCGAAGTCCAAACCCAAACCTTAACATGATAGAACATTATATTAAGATTCAATGCTTTGTTTAAATAAATTGCTAGAGATCGACATTAATTGTGTAATTGTAAAGAACGGGTCACTCTGGGTCATAATATAGGAAATATATGCAATATATTGGGTGAACGGGGCGATATAACGGGTGGCGACTGGCGATCACAGCAATATATCGCGTCTTTTAGCTATCATTTTTGCTACCTCAGGTCCGCCAAAAAGTTCGCCCCCCAACTTAAAAGTACTTCCCACGCCCCTGCTGCTTACTAGCGGTCAGCCAATTCAACCTTATCAAGGGAATGGAAACAGCTTCTTATAAATACAAAGTAAGCGTTAAAGCGACAGCTGCATCAGTTGGCAGCTGTGGGCCAAACTTACAATGTGTTTAGTAGTTCTCTGCTGGTTAAATAAGGCGTGAAAGCGGCTATATCCTATGCACAATGCTGGTCTCGTGCCGCGTCGCTAGCTTGCACACCACGTCTATAGTGTACACTGTGCACACTGCATAACAAACGTTACACAATGTGCACCTCATTTCTGCCGAGGAGTCGTTGTCAGCTGGGTGAGACGCTGCACCACGCGGTTAACCCGGGGAGGGGGGGGGCTGCTGCTCCTGTGTCGTCAGACGGTGTGGACCATCGCGCCTCGGTCGGCCGGGTCGTCTCGTCTCTCTTCTTATCTTATCAGACAGGAAACGACCGATATGTCGCCGGTTGATGACCCCCCCCCCATATCCCTCCGTCCCCCCGGGGAGGGACAACAGACTGGCTTCAGCGAGTGTCGCCTCAGCAGCGGTTCACTAACATCACAGCAGGGGCCGGCACGGTGGGCTTATCTTATCGGTGTGTACACCTAGACCACTGCCCCCCTCCCCTCCCACCGACTGACTCCGCCGCTTACCTCGTGGCCTCACGCCAGCAGTAGAGCGCTAGGGAGGCTGGTTCACCTCCTTTCCTCCCGAGAGATGAGCTCCATGCAGCTCATCTGACTGTGGAGACGTCCATCAAGCCGGCAGCGACGGAAGGCCACGTTTGCTGAAGGTTCTGTGATGTGTGAAAACAGAAAAATGGAGGGGAAATGTGGAAGATAATTTTCCAAGCGAGAGCCGAGAAGGCAGTGAAATAAAGAAAGAAAGGTGCATGCATGAAGCGAACCACTTCGTTCCCGGTGGCAAAAGGGTCCGCGTTGAGGGTGATTGAGGTTTTGAATCAAGCCTGACTTTTGGCAAACATTTCTTGGACCGGTTCTTACCCAGGACGTGACAAAATGGGGGATAAGTCGCGTAGAGCCTATAGTGCTGTGTCGGACGCTATAGGTGGCACTACGCAACCTATCTTGTTTCTGGTGGAGTCTGAGAATAGAGGAGGATATGACGCTATGCAGGCTGCGTGCCAGGCACACGGCGTTTCAGTTTTGACATTTTACCGTCTGTGAAATCTCGTCTCATCTAAAAGTTACGGACGCTATATAACCACCTAAGCTGTTGCGTCCTTATTCAGAAGTGTGATCAGAACTATTGACCATAAACGCAGACCATCTCTTTCCGACCCCTGCAATGACTCCTAAACGTGTTGCTGAGTGTGTGCTGGGTCGCACCGGACACCCCATGACCGGCAGAGGCGCGTGATCGGTCGGTTGGTCGGTCGGTCGGCTGGTCGGTCGGTCGGTCGGTCGGTCGGTCGGTCGGTCGGTCGGTCTGCTGTCGGTCTGTCGGGTCGACGGCAGTCAGTCGGTCGGTCGGTCCTGTCGTTCGCTGCGTGGTCGTGTCGGTCTGACACGTCGTCAGTCGTCGTCGGTCGTCGTCGGTCTGCGTGTCGTCGTCGGCTGCGTGGCGTTCGGTCGGTCTGCCGGTCAGTCAGTCGGTCGTCGTCTCGGTCGGTCTTGCGTGGTCGGCGGTCGGGTCTGCGTGTTCGGTCGTCGGTCTGCACGTCAGTCAGGTCGGTCGGTCACGCTGACTCATGAGTCGAGGCCGTGCCGCCCCGGCCGGCCGGCCTCTGACCGAAGGCCTCTGACCGAAGGTGTGTGATCAGGTGAACGACCGGTGACGTCGTGCGCTGCTGCCGCCGCCGCCGCCTCTCTCAGTCACACCTGGGACTGACGCGGAGGCGGGCACTGCCGCCGCCGGACGGAGCACCTCGCGGGTGAGCGTGAGCGTCGTTGGCGGCGGAAGCGCCCCCGTGCTGGTGTGGCTAGTTTGGGCCCACTTCCGCAGTCCGCACCGCGTGGACGACAGGGGAGCGCCGTGTGGCGACAGGCATGTCCTCTTAGCATGCGTCTGACGCTCTGTCATGCATATGCAGAAGCTGTCTCGCCGTTTTCTGAGAGAACGTCTCTATGTCAGCGGCTGGAGCGCGTGGCTGGAGCCCCGCGATGACGCCTCGTGTCCCGGGTGTCCGGGGTGAGCTGGCCGTCAGCTGAGCTCGGTCAGTCCGTCCGGTGCTGTTTCATCACCGACACGTCAGCTGATTCGGCGTGACTGCTAAGCCGCCGTCCTCTGCGGTGCCTTGTGGCAGCGTGCATATCATTTTCCTGGAACGCGGCTGCGGCGGCGGCGGCGGCGGCGGCGGCCGGCCCTTGAAGGCGTGTCCTGCCGGCGCAGCACAAAGCCGCGGCTAATTGTGTGAGCTGGCGGCTGGCGTGAGCCGCGATCGAGGCTGTCCAGCGCTAATCGCAGAACCAGCTCGTGAGCTGATGGAGCGACAACGACGCCGATGGGCCGTCCCGAGCCGCTCCGAGCCGCTCCGAGCCGCTCCGAGCCGCTCCGAGCCGCTCCGAGCCGCGCCGAGCTGTCCCGAGCCGTCCCAAGCAGTCCCGAGCCGTCTCGAGCCGTCCCGAGCAGTCCCGAGCAGTCCCGAGCAGTCCCGAGCAGTCCCGAGCCGTCTCGAGCTGCGGCGAGTCATGAACGGACACAGGCGAAGCTCGGAAAACGGATATGGAAAAAAGGCCTCAAAGCTTCGGCTTAAGTTTCGGCTAGTCTTGATCTATTTTAAAACAGCACGAATGTGTTTTTGTTGCACGCTACAACGGGCAGGATATTTGTAATCGTTAGACAAGTGACATCCTCGTTTTGTAGGTCCATTCAGAAATTAACGTATAAATTTATGTTTGACATGTTATGTTTTGATATGGTAAGCATTTTTTCATAATAAATATTATACGATTTTAATATGTAGCCAAAGAACTGACGCTTAATCTTGCAACAGGCTCCTTTAATTTTGTTTTTAATTATCAGTCAACTCCCTTTGTTCTGCAGAGTACTTCTTGGCCAGATCCGGGTAGTTTATACGGGTGATTATCTACCCCGAGCCGTCATATTCGGCGTTCTCACAATGGCCGGTTTGCCCAGGTGTTACCGCCTTGCCTCTCTCGCGCTGCCTTGAACTTCTTCCGCACGTCACGATCATTTTAGCCGGATTAAGTCGCCAGTTATTCTTTCCAGGACATGCCCCGCTTGACCCACCCAGTAACCGGCACTTTTTATCCCGTCAAGGCAGCAGAGACTGTTGGAACTGTCCCGCTGTCACATTTTTTTTTTGTAAACTCTAAAATGTGTTTGCTCCTTGAATGGTACGAACGGGTGCGCTGAGTGCATCTGTTTGACTGATGTGTTGGCCGTTTGGAGGCAGTTTGTTATGTGAGTTTGTCAGAATGCATTGCAGGTACACAGCGCCCCGGTCGGCGGTCCATCGGATGTTGTATTGCGACCAGCTGCTAATAGCCAGCGACAAATATAGAGCGATCGGTATCGTTGTGGTTATATGTAGAAACGCGCCGGAGTCTGGTGCAGGAGCTATACTTCACACCCGCTAATGCTCGTATGCTGCATAAGTAAAGTAAACGGATCGGCGATATGGTCACAAGCCACCAAACCGTGGCCGATGTGACAATAACTCGACGTTAATGTCACGCCAAGCAGTTGGTGGCTCATTTTGGCCTAAATCACTGCGGTGAACCGTCCTTCCAACGCTCCACTCGACACGATCTAATTAAGTGGCTTTCGGTGCTGTCATGGGAGCCATGACCTTCACCTCTGACCTTCACTAGTCTCTGTCTGATGGCCTGCTCAAGCTGAATCGGGCACACTGCATGGCTTGTTGTCATGCTGTAGTTGTATGTTGTAAGGTGGGCTGTGTGTTATGCCTGTTGTTTGTTATGTCTGGTGGTCCTGTATAACCAGCCTGTTGCAAGCAGTTTGCATGGCATCTGCCTTCCTTTTCGGACCGCAAGTCGCACTGTTCTGCCTTCCTTTTCGGATTGCAAGTCGCACTGTTCTGCCTTCCTTTTCGGACCGCAAGTCGCACTGTTCTGCCTTCCTTTTCGGACTGTACGTCACACTGCTCTGCCTTCCGTTTCGGACTGAACGCCACACTGCTCTGCCTTCCGTTTCGGACTGTACGTCACACTGCTCTGCCTTCCGTTTCGGACTGTACGTCACACTGCTCTTGCCCGCTACGGTGGTCGGCGCATCAATCATATTACCCCCACACCTCCCCGCAACGTCTTCTCCCTCCACGAGCGATTAAAGCGGCGGCCTACCAGAACTAATAGGCTGCGCCGCCCGGAAGCGTGCGTGCAACGCTCCCGGTGCCACATCCTCCCCCGCCCCGCGGGCCGGCGGCCGGCCGCCGCCGCCGCTGCTCGCCGCTCGATCGGCACTGATGCGCCACTGATGATGACGTGGGTAGCTGATGGTGGCTACCGGCCGGTCCGCCGTCCACGGCTAGCCAGCCGCTATTACTGAGATACGCAACGAGCTCGGTTCTGCAATCGGGACAGTGAATGAGGTCTTTCGTATGGTTACATCAATTTGTAGTTGTAGCTGCATGGTCTTCCTCGTTTACATGGGAAAATAAGCAAAGAATGATACAGCTGTTTTGTTACCTTTCAACCTGTTCAGTGGCCGAAAGTCGGCCGGGAACGGAAACCGGTTGCCGTTTTACGTGGTTGCTCAAATACTGTGCGTGTTTCGCGGTTTCAAACTGCGGGACTAAACCGAGTCCTGCTGCTAACTGGAGCAGCGGAGCTCATAATGCCGACTGAGGGCGAGGGGTGTCAGGAGGAGCTGCTGGAGTCACCGCAAACGACTGCAGTTAACCACCGGTAACGAGACTGGCCGCCGACTACACGCTGTGGCGTCACGGCAGCCCGCGTCACCAGCCGCCATTCACTGCTCCTAGCCACGTGACTGCCGCTCACTTCCCCACTGAATGTCTGGCTCTCCGTTACAGGTGGTAATGTCGGCTCTGTCGCTGCCGTAGAGAGGAAGTGCGCGGCACATCATGAGTGCTGCTGACGCCGCTCAAGTCAGCACGGCCCGCGTGGCAGGTGCTGTCGACACTGTCGGTACGGATGGCTCCTCCGGGACGGCCCCTCTGTCAGCGCGGGACCAGCTCACCGCCCCGGCAACCCACGACACCAGCGCTGAGTCGATCCCCTTCACCGGACAAATCGTCCACAACCGGGACGGCTCGCTGGTGATCGTCGACGCCGACGTGCCCTGGGTGTCGGAGCCTGACAGCATCGTCGACGACGGCAGCGGCCGCGCGCCGTCCGGCTCCGTGCCGCCCGTGATCCGCTCAGTGCTATTTATCCGGCGACGGAGGGGGGCGCGCGCCGACCGGACGGATGCGGGGGTTCCTCCGGGCCTGATGGTGGACCGTTACCGAGTGTGCGACGCTGACGACGGCGGCGGTGCGGACGTCGCGTGTGAGGCGGCCGGGGCGGCGGAAGCAGGCTCGAGTGCTCCCGGGCGGACCAATGTCACGTGCTGTGTGTGTCGGCTGTGTTTCGGCGCCGCGGCGGCGTTCGCGGCGCATTGTGTCGACGCGCACGGCCTGGCGCTCGACAGCGCGCCGCTGCGGCTGCTGTCGCGGCCGGGCGCGGCGGCCGTGCTGGCGGCGGCCGGGGCAGAGCGGCGGCCGGCCGTGTCAGTGCTCCGCTTCAGTCCCTGTCCGTCCGACCGAGTGGCGGACGGCGCCGCGCCACACACGGCGACCGACTCTGAACGAGGTGCGACAGAGAGGAGTGGTGAGTGTGGAGCGCGAGTTACCCAGCCGAGTGCTCCCAGTGACAGTGCGCGCGCAGGCGGGTCGCTCGAGTCGCTGTCGGCCAACCGTCACGCGGTCTCCTCTGCCGCGGACAGGAGTTGTTCCGCCGGCGTCATGTCGTCAGTGGCGACACCCGACGTGGCATCAGCGCCGCCCGACACCCTTCCAGCGCGCTCGCTGACGGTATTTTCCCAGACGGCTGCAGTGTCGAGCGCTTCTAGCTCCACCCTGAAGACCCTGAAGTGTCCGTGCTGCAACTGGCACTTCAAGTACCGCGACACGCTGGAGGTGCACCTGCGCGAGAAGCACCCCGAGGGCAGCGGCGCGTGCGGCTTTTGTCTGTCTGGTCAGCCGCACCCTCGGCTATCGCGCGGCGAGGTGCACGACTGCGGCTACAAGCCCTACCGCTGCGACGTCTGCCACTACGCCACCACCACCAAGGGCAACCTCAGCATACACATGCAGTCCGACAAGCACCTGAACAACGTGCAGGAGCGGCAGGACGCGCTCCGCAGCCTGTGTGCCTCCGGGCAGAGGGTGGGAGAGGACGGAGAGGGGAGTGCGTTGGTAGGACGGGTGGTTGAAGACGGTGCAGAAAGAGATAGAAATCCAGGCCTTAGGGACGTGGTGCAAGCCAAGTTGAAAACGCTGTCGGATATTGCTGTGAGGTCCCCTCTTGGCGAAGGAGGGACGACTCTCGGCGACAAGATAGCCATGTTGTTTGCAAGACAACCGGATATGTCGAAACAGGACGAGAGGTCCAAAAGCGTGATGCATCCGGGTGACGTCCCCGCAATCGAACAGCCAAACTCCAGCGAGCACCTGAGCCCTCGGCACATGTTCGCATGCTGCACGTGCACCACGTTCTCAACCGACTCGCTGGAGGAGCTGGAGCAGCACGTGCGTCAGGAGCGAGGCAGCGCGCGTAGCGGGGACTTCACCAGCGTCGAAGGCGGTCTGCAGGTGTGCCTCTTGTGCTCCTACCGCACCCACCTGCGCGCCAACTTCATGCTTCACTGCCAGTCGGACAAGCACCTGCAGAAGCTACAGCACCTGCTGCACATCCTGGAGGGCGGCGCCGGCAACCTGTGGCAGCTGCCGTACCTGCACGCCACCAGCCCCATCGCAGTCCGCTGCAACATCTGCGAGGTCTCCACCGGCATTGGCGTCCAGCTGCGGGTGCACGCCGCCGACGGACGCCACCAGGCGAACGGCGCGCTGTGGGCTTACCTGAGGCGTGCCGAACAGGCGGTGCCGGCTGGACGGCGGCGCTACGGCTGCGCGCTGTGTGGCTACAGCGCGCGCCACGTGCTGCTGCTGCTGCGTCACACGGCCAGCCTGCTGCACCTGGGCACAGAGCGCAGACGGCTGGTGGAGCGGCAGCGTGGCGGCGGCCGGTCTGAGGAGGAGGAGGACGCCCTCTGCCTGTCCGTCCGTAACGCCGGACCGGACGCAGGTCAGTGCAGGGGGAGACGGCTCGCTGTCTGAGAGGTGGCTTCTGCTGCTCGGATGGGTTGGCTGATGACTGATGTTTGTAGGGCTGTGTGATGTGGCCGATGGGTCGTGCTTTTGTTGTGTTTGATTTGCTGCTAGTAATGTTCTGCTCGATCCTGACACGTAGGCTGATATTGGCCTCAGTTAATGTACTGCTCTTTAGTGATACAATGAGCTTTAAAGGAACCTGAGCTAAGTTGCCGTTTCTAGACGTTATGGGAGCCATGTGGCATTCGTTGTCGGTCCGCCCTAAAACCCCAATCATCATCATCATCATCCATCTCTAGACGTTATTGTTTTCTGTCGAGGCTTAGGTTGAATTGGGTTTGACTTCGTTGACTGCATGTCAGAAGCTGGGAATAGCTATACTCTTTCCGAATGCCAATTTTGTTTTGCTATTTTTGCAGATGATGATCCAGACGAGATGTTCCTTTCGACCGAGCTGCTGCGACAGACAGATGGCTCTGCGCCCCAAACCAACGGCTGTGCCCGACCAACGCTCAGTGGGATTGACGTGAATCCCATGCGTTTGCGGCAACTGGATCCCGGACTTTCCGATGGACAGTTACCGGCCATCTCCAACGGACTCACAAAGCACAGGGCAGAACCAAACACCTCCTCTGAAGACCCCTGTGAATCGAAAAGGCATTCCAAGAAAAGGACGCACGAAGCTGTAGAAAGTGTGAAGGACCATGGTGAAGAACATCGGAAGTCGAGACGTGATGGTGATGATGCGGCTAGTCGTAGTATCGAGGCTGGCAAGGCTCGACATGACCGAAACCCAAAGCCAGACGATTGTAAGAAGGTGGCCACGAACGGATCCGCCGATCAGAACGATAACGTCCGTCTGGAAGAGGACGCCAGCCGCCCGTACAAATGCCACGCGTGTAACGTATCCTACGGCCACCCGCAGATCCTGACGATCCACCTTCAGTCCACCTCGCACCAGGCTCGATCAGCGATCAGCGATCAGAGTCTGCGATCGTCGGGGGCTGAGGTGCACCCTCATCTCGGGTCAACGCGGGTCTCGGGGTCGGCCTCAGGTGCAGGAGCATCAGAAACAGGTCTAATCAACAAATACTTTGGAGAGACCTTGGGTGCCGAATCAAATTGCGACGAGCGGAAAGGTGCAACGGCCGACGTTTTAGAAACTAAAGCTGAAGAGGTCTTGGCGATCAAGAGGGCTATGGATGGACATGACCAAGTTGCCAAGCAGGGTGAGCAAGCGATTGATGATGATCAATATGGTCACATGAGTGGACTGAAAAACGCGGAGCGTCCGCAGTCGCGATCCAAACACATATTTAATGTCAGAAAATCTTCCCCAACCGGGCGTGAGTCACAGACGTTCAAAGACCAGCTCCTCGAGTCTTACGGGCTGGAGTTTGCAATGCATCACTGCGAATCTCGCAGAAAAAGGCGGAAAACGGGCGCTGAAAACTCAACCAACGACGGTGGTGAGAAAACGACGGTCAATAATCCAGTATCAAAGACGTCAGGTGCGGACGATTATGTTTGTCCTCTCTGTCAAAAATGTTTCTCTGGCCTGTGGATCTTCAAACTTCATGTCGAAGAGATTCATCACAAGTATGTACCGAGAGAACTGCTCGAAGTGCACATCGAAGCCTTGTCGACAGAGTTGCACAGAAGACGCCAGACTAACTCCGAAGGCACCCAGAAAGATGCAGACTCTCGACTCAACGAAACCACGAAAGCATCTCGGTCTGAGTGGCAGACCTCTAGCGAACAAGCATCACCTGCACTTTCCGGCACGCGGGCAGACGACACGACCAACACCACGACAGACCCAGAACAGAGCCGTGCCTCCTCGCCGCCGGCGGCTCCTCAGCTGCCGATGCCTGACATCCAGACAGCGCTGAGTCTGATCCAGGCGGCGCACATCCGCTACCAGATGCAGCAGCTCAACCCGCTGCTCGCCTCCCAGATGGCCGCTCTCGGCTCTCCGCTGGCTGCGTTCGGGCTCGGCGATACTGGCGCTCAGTCTCAGCAGCTGCTGTCGCTGATGGCCGCGCAGCAGCTGCTTAACCCGGGCATGCTGTGGGCGGCGCAGGCGCAGGCACTCGCGCAGCATCAGGCGCAGGCGCCTTCCACCACGTCATCGAAACCGACAGAAGGGAAGCGTCCGGCCGACTCGTCCGCCGGCGGAGGCAGGGAGGAGAAACGAGCCCGCACCCGCATCAGCGGACACCAGCTCAAGATACTTCGCGCGCACTTCGACGTGGATCGCATGCCGTCGGACGAAGCTGTGGAGGAGCTAGCGAAACGGTGCAGCCTGGCGCCGAAAGTGGTGAAGCACTGGTTCCGGAACACGCTATTCAAGGAGCGGCAGAGGGACAAGGAATCGCCGTACAACTTCAGCGTACCGCCTGGAGCCCCGCTCGAGCTGACTCGGCAGGGTCTACCTGACCTGACGGTGCTCCAGTCCGACAAACTGAGAAGTTCCCCGCAGAGAAGTGTCACAGATGATGGTGTAGAGAGTGAGAGTAGGTCGGGGAGGGATGAGCCAAGAGAGGCGACGCGGCGCACATCACCGGAGGAAGCGATCATATCCGAGGAAGCTGTTGACCTGTCCAGCTGGACGTCATCCCTGGCTCACCACACATCACTGACCAGTGGCCGGAGTCACAACCATGGCTCTTCGCTGCTGGGATCCTCCTCGTCGCCACCGCCGGCACACAACGGCAGTCGGACGCCCGGCGCGAGGTCGATGATGAACACGTTGCCGACTGGTCTCGGCTGGGGCGCGCCGGTGACCAGGGAATTCGGCGAGCTGTCCATCACACTGCCGAGCCGCTCGCCGTTCCAGCAATCTCCGTCCCCCGGAGGCAGCTCCTCGGCGGCGTACAGTTCGCCCATGTGGTCGGAGATCAGTCCCCCTGAGGGACAGAGGGGCGGCGGCAGGCGCGCCAACCGCACGCGCTTCACCGACCAGCAGGTGAAGGTGCTGCATGACTTCTTCGAAAAAAATTCCTACCCGAAGGAGGAGGACTTGCGTCAGCTCTCCAAGGTGCTCAACTTGGGGCCACGCGTGATTGTTGTCTGGTTCCAGAACGCTCGGCAGAAGCTACGCAAGGTGTTCGAGAACCAACCACCCCCGTCCGAGCCCGAGGAGGACAAGTCCAGCCGCTTCCAGCGAACCGCCGAACTCAACTACCAGTGCAACCGGTGCAGGATGGTGTACCAGCGCTACCAGGAGCTGGTGCGACATCAGCGGCAGGACTGCTACCGCGAAGAGTTCTCCAGACAGCGCGGCAAGTCGCAGGAACCCCATACCGAGGTCTGCGCACCGGCCGTCTCCGCCGCGGAGGTCAAACCCATCCCACAGGACAACACGTACAAGTGCGGCAAGTGTCCGCAGGAGTTTGACCGCTTCGACCGCTGGCGTGAGCACCAGATGGTGCACGTGATGAACCCGAGCGTGGTGCCCAGCTCGCGGCAGAACCAGTTCTCGGGCAGCGCGGCCTGCCCGCCGTCGGCGCGACCCTCCCACTCGGCGGAGGAGGCGTCTGATGAGGAGACGGACGACGCTGCCGTCTGGGAGCGGCACGCGCAGGACCGGCGGCTGCGCACCTCCATCAACCCCGAGCAGCTGGAGGTCCTGCAGCGCACGTACAAGCTCAACTCCACGCCCAGCAGGGAGACCCTGGAGGCAATCGCGCGCGGCACCGGACTGAAGAAGCGAGTGGTGCAGGTGTGGTTCCAGAACTCCCGGGCGCGCGAGCGTAAAAGTCAGGCAGTGCCGCATATGGAGGTGCCGGTCACGTACTCGGGACCGACCGAGATCGTCGTGAAGACGAGGGTCACCGAACCAAAGGTAGGGCCGGAGGTGTCTGTCGAACTGGTGAAAACGTATTCGAAAGCTTTGCCCAGTGCCCTGATGGCGAGGCAGAGCGGGGACTGCGATGCTAGCACACGTATGTATAGCGCCGGGTTCACCGCGCTGAGGCATCCTGTACTCGAAGCGCGTCTCCAAGCATCTCCCTCGCAGGCTGCCAACGCGCCGCTCGACCTCAGCAAGTCACACGCATCTAAACCGCCAGCCGCGACTAAGCTCGCCACCAGCGAAGCTTCTCCTCGGAGCGTGCCGCCCGCGGTTCGTCGCGACGTCCCGCAGCTGGCAACGCTGCCTCTCCTTCCATCGCGAGAGGACATCCCGTGGTCAAGCCGGCCCTCGATGGACCTAACCAGCATCCCTTCGGCGCCCTCGAACCCGCCAAGCGCGGCGGCGGCGGCGGCCGTCCGGCCTCCGTTCGCCGTCACCAACAAGCGGTTCCGCACGCAGATGTCGCCCGGGCAGGTGAGCGTGCTGCGGAGTGTGTTCGCCGCCTACCGGATGCCGACGATGGCCGAGTGCGCGCGACTCGGCGCCGAGATCGGGCTCGCCAAGCGCGTCGTCCAGGTCTGGTTCCAGAACTCTCGCGCCAAGGATAAGAAGCGTCAGCTCCAGAGCGGCCGGCCGCCGACGCCGACGCCGCAGGGCTGCGACCTATGCCGCGTCGGCTACGGTGTCAAGTGTTCTCTGCAGGAGCACCTGCTGAGCCAAGCGCACATCGAGCGCGTGCAGCGCGAGGCTGAGAGGACGCGGGCCGCGCCGCCGGCTATGGGTGGAGCGGCACAAGCTTCCGGAGCTGCCGGAGCTGCCGGAGCTGCCGCCTCTGCCGCCTCCTCTGGCGCCGCGCAACAGCCGCTGCGCAGCTCAGCTGCCGCCACGGCTGCGTCGGACGTCCGCCCTGGACCGCCCCCGCCACCGCCTGTTAGAGGTAAGTGCAGCCCCAAATGTGCTGCTGATTGTTTAGTGTTTACCAGCTAATGGTGTCATGTAAATTACCAGGTGTGTTTTTATGCTCATGAAGCCGGCGTTATGCTTATCGTGGCATGTCATTTGAGACGGCATGGAAGGTCGTAAACACGATATTTATCAGGGTAAAGTTCGGGTTTCTGCTATCGCCAAGATTCCACCCTCCTTCTGCTAATTGATCACTGAAAGTCCAAGGCCTCCGGTAGTGAATTTCCACACCAACACCCGGCCGGAGCGAGGCAGCCAGTCTGGTCTCTCGGGCGCCCGGTAGTTTTATTAATGTGCCGGACGTGTCTGTGTATTTATCATCGTTGAAAAACACATGAAGGTGATGAATGGGACTATCAAATGTGTCCTGCCGACATACTGGACTACCGGATCAACAAACTGCCGCGCTACTGACGGACACATAGTGTCCGTCTGTAATTCTCTGCCGCTCTTGCCACGAAACTCCGGACTCTGCGGAACGCTGTTCTTTTGCATTCAGCTGCAATGGGAACCGCTTAAGATGGCTGCCCGTGAGTCAAATTAATATCTTATTAGTCGTTTGGCTGTGGAAAGCAAGTTTTTAATAGAAACTTGTCAGCGCTGTCTTGTTTGGATGCTGCTCAAACCAGCACTGCCCGTTATTTAGGTGCCAGTGCTTAACAGTTACGTCCTTTCTCTCTCTCTCTCTCTCTCTCTCTCTCTCTCTCTCTCTCTCTCTCTCTCTCTCTCTCTCGTTCTCTCTCTTCTCTCTCTCTCTCCTCTCTCTCTTCTGCTCTGCTCTCCTCTCTCTTCTCTCTCTCTCTCTCTCTCTCTCCTCTCTCTCTCTCTCTCTCTCTCTCTCTTCTCTCTCTCTCTCTCTCTCTTCTCTCTCTCTCTCTCTCTCTCTCTCTCTCTATCTGCTTCTTCGCTCTCGCTCTCGCTCTCGCTCTCGCTCTCGGTCTCGCTCCTCGCTCTCGCTCTCGCTCTCGCTCTCGCTCTCGCTCTCGCTCTCGCTCTCGCTCTGCTCCTCGCTCTCGCTCTCGCTCTCGCTCTGCGCTCTCGCTCTCGCTTTTCTCGCTCCTCGCTCTCGCTCTCGCTCTCGCTCCTCGCCTCGCTCTCGCTCTCGCTTCGCTCTCGCTCTCGCGCTCTCGCTCTCGCCTCTCCTCTCGCTCTCGCTCTCGCTCTCGGCTCTCGTCTCGCTCTCGCTTCCGCTCTCGGCTCTCCTCTCGGCTCTGCTCCTCGCTCTCGCTCTCGCTCTCGCTCTCGCTCTCGCTCTCGCTCCTCGCTCTCGCTCTCCTCTCGCTCTCGCTCTCGCTCTCTGCTGAAATAAGATTCGTCACCGGTACGCTGCGTTCCGTGTCCGTTAACGTACAGCCTGTTCCGCGTGCCCTGCCATCCTGCTATGTTTCTGGTGATGGCGGTAGACGGCCGCTGCTGAAGGGTCGGCGTGGTCGTGCCCCGCTCCGCGTCGCTCGCGGCAGCTGCGGTAACAGGTGTTCCGCCGCCTGTGCCGCGTGTCGTGACGCCGCCCCCCTCCCGCTGACGGAGCAGACTTTATTGTGACGGTACATTGCACCTTTTCTGCACATGCACTTATGAAAAGAATGGTCATCACTCTCACCCGAACAACAGGTGTAGTGTTGCGGCTATGTAAAGGTAGTCGAAATGAAGCTTCATTTACTGTAAAAATGTGTCGTTTTAATTGTAGGTGATTACACGTTTGAACTGTAATGAGTGCATTAATTTGGGTGAAGTGGGAAGCACGTCGCGCCGCTGACATAATGAGTTCCCAAATAACAGACATGAGAGCATTTAGCTTATCATACTTTGTCCGGTCCTCGTCTGTGGTAGTTATTGAGTTCATTCCCATGCCGGTTCTCATAATCAACCCAATTTTGTTATTTTAATTAAAGACTCTTGATAAACCTGGCTGCGGTTTTAGCCAGGCCCAGAGGGCATAATGGTGTGCTGTGTCCCCAGCATGAGGCTGGCTAGTTATGTTAGTTGAGACTGACGAGTTATACGAGCAATATTGAAATTAACTGAACGTTAAGTGGCTGACGTCCAAATGGTGTTTTATGACAGTCCATGTGTTGACATTCTCCGGTAGAAGGGACACGAGTATAGCTGGTGTGATTTACAGATCCCGCTCGGCGTAGCTTCAACAAAACTTGGCTGGCGACGATCAACATTTCGTCAGCGCAGAATGCGGCACATTCCGAATCCAACAACCACTCGCAACACTCAACTTATAACAGTATTGATGTGGCTTAATGTTGTCCACGATATTCAGTAGTCGAGGAACAACAGTACATACATCTATATCATCTATACTCTATGCATATTATAAAACAGCACCACTCTCACAGATCTTCTGATGGTTGGGCTGCGTGTGGCACCGCTGCACAAAGCACCATGGCTGCCTGCCCGCTGTGAACAGCGCGGTTCACAGTATACACATACACGCTCCGCCGATAGCCGCTTCCTTCGAACTCGGCACAGCCGGCCGGCCTGCCCCGTCACCGTCACCGCTGGTGCATCCGCCCTGCTCCGGCAGAAACCACGCTTCGCTGGCCGGGCGGCCGGCCGGCCGGGCGGGATCTGCCTATTGACGGGTGGACGGGTGTGGCGGCCGGGTGGGATCTGCTTATTGATGGGTGTGGCGGCCGGGTGGGATCTGCCTATTGACGGGTGACGGGTGTGGCGGCCGGGCGGGATCTGCTGATTGACGGGTGGCGGGTGTGGCGGCCGGGCGGGATCTGCTTATTGACGGGTGACGGGTGTGGCGGCCGGGCGGGATCTGCCTATTGACGGGTGGCGGGTGTGGCGGCCGGGCGGGATCTGCCTATTGACGGGTGACGGGTGTGGCGGCCGGGCGGGATCTGTTTATTGACGGGTGACGGGTGTGGCGGCCGGGTGGGATCTGCTTATTGACGGTGGCGGGTGTGGCGGCCGGTGGATCTAGCTTATTGAACGGGTGCGGGTGGTGGCGGCCGGGAGGGATCTGCTGATTGACGGGTTGGCGGTGTGGCGGCGCGGGATCTGCTTATTGACGGGTGGCGGTGTGGCGGGCGCGGGTGGGATCTGCCTGATTGACGGGTGACGGGGTGTGGCCGGCCCGGGGCGGGATCTGCTTATTGACGGGTGGCGGGTGTGGCGGCCGGGTGGGATCTACTTATTGACGGGTGACGGATGTGGCGGCCGGGTGGGATCTGTTTATTGACGGGTGGCGGGTGTGGCGGCCGG